>CM055077.1:11317760-11474628 GCA_029204045.2 Tillandsia leiboldiana | reverse complement strand
GTTGGTGGAGAAGTTTTGACTTTTCAAATAATGAGGATCAGCCATCACGCGATGGCCTCCATCCCTAACACCTCTCCAATCAGCTTTTTTAGGGAGTTACTTTAGATCTTAACATTGTTAACCAATGTTTCGAAGTATTCTCGACGTCACATCCGCTCTCACTGATAACTAGCTAGCGCAAGCATTTTGATAAAAAAAACATCTACACTGAGTGAAGGACAATACCGGTGGTCTCGGGGAAATGCAATGGGAGCAAGACTGTTGGTCATAACAGAGTCCCAAATAGCGGAGATCGTTCCGTTGCAGGCTTTGACAGTACACATGTCTTTCGCCAATATTCCTATCTCAAAATCCTTTATCCTAGCAGAGCTGAAAGTCTTGTGGAGGAGGCTAGCTAGCAACTGGTTGCTCAATGGAAATTCCGTTCGAAGCACTCCCTCTCTTGCGGAGCCAAACTTTCTTTGTGTTTTCACAGGCTAGTTTCTTCATTGGGGCTTTTCCTTTTTCAGCACAAAGGTGGGCGGAGCCTTTGCCTTTGATGTCTTGCAGGGGCTTTTCCCTTTCAAAAGCAGTGGGCGTAGTTGCTTCAACTTGCAGCTATCCAAACAACGATTCCGTCTCAGAGTCCGTATGGAACATCATTTGTTTTCTTCGCTTTCTTAGCCTTCTGGGCTTGATAGTATCTCTTGTCTGAACCCATAGCAGCCAGAAGAATAATTGCTTCCGGTGATGCCACCATTAGCTATTGTTTCTTGTGGAAAAAGAAATCCTGTGAGAAAACACCTCAGGACCACGAAAAAATTGTAA
The DNA here is from genome assembly GCA_029204045.2 of Tillandsia leiboldiana. Classification (NCBI taxonomy): domain Eukaryota; kingdom Viridiplantae; phylum Streptophyta; class Magnoliopsida; order Poales; family Bromeliaceae; genus Tillandsia; species Tillandsia leiboldiana. The sequence continues at coordinate 11,473,821 of CM055077.1, read as the reverse complement.
TTTTCAAAAATTTGAAAGATTGTACCCAAACAATCATGATACGTGTAGAGAGACTAAGAATCAAATTAGTTTGCAAAAGGACATTTTAAAAATAGATCAATGTTGATTTTGATATAGAAATTCCCATTATAGCCCTAAAACCAAAATTTTTTGAAATCGAAGGCCAAAAATCCGTTTATTTGAGATACCTAGCATATAATCAAAACTAATCTACCCAGAGTTCTTATTTCAAAAGAAATTTGATCAAAAAATAATCCAAACGAAAAAAGATACAGAAATTTTTATCACGGTTTGAGGAAAATATGAAAACCTGTGAAAAACCGAGATTTTGATCAAAAAACTTACTTGGATCGAAGAACTTGAGTTTTGAAAGCTTCCAAGACGGATGAATCTAGAGAGAGAAGCTCTGGAAACTTTGGAACAAAAGATTGGAGTAAAACGAAATCAAACTCTTTTGTTCTATATAAAACCCTAGCCGCGATCCGGATCAGTTCGTGATTACGATCCGGATCGGCTACCGCAGAAAAAACTGCGTCGGGATCCGGATCGGCAAGTCAGAATCCGGATCGGCTGCCCGCAGAAGAATATCTGCGTTCGGGATCCGGATCGGCAGGTCCAATCCGGATCGGGCTCAACTTTTTCTTCTTTAAAAATTTGAGAAATTCTAGAAAATCCAGACAAGAAAAGTTGTAAGCACTTTTGTGTATCAACTTTAAATAAAAATCATCGTTTCATACAACAAGAAATAGATTATGCCAAATCTATCAATAACATCCAACAAATGAAACGAAAATTTATAAAAATTAAATCCCTTAAAGTTGAACAACTTCAATTACATCTAACTTGATCTTATGAGTAATGCCTTTATCAAATCATCAATTTCGGTAAAGAAAATGAAATACAAGATCAATAGATGTCTGAACTCCCAGATAAGTTAGATAATATATCTAGTCAATTTATTGAAGAGAGTGGCTCTTTGAGCATCTTTCATTAAATTCCCACCTTATACCAACCTTGAAATTTTGACAGAGTCAAGTATTTCAACATGCATTTTATTTAATCAAACTTGAAAAACCTTGCTTGGTATACATGTGGTAGCTGCACACCACATCGGACGACGATGGTGGTAGCTCTTTCATCCTCATGTGGTGGTAGTTTTCACACTCCTCATTGGGATGTAACTCTTCCACATCTTTTGAGCAGATTACTTTTTCTTTGACTCCCCCTCAATTGGCTATCAATTATTTAAGATATAAAGTATTTAGACAAAAATATTGATCTCGATTTCATACTCGACTAAATAGTCACAAATAAGATAAAAACATATACCAAGAGATCATGAGAGAGAAATTGACTTTGATCAAAACAAAGATGATTTTCATCACATAAATGGATCATTGCATCAAATGAAATATTATGATATCCAAAGATAATAAATTCTAAACATATAAAAGGATGCAGTTAAAGTCAATAAAACTAATGCCAATTAATGTTCTATGTCTAAGCATAGATAATGAACAAAAAACACAAAAACAAAAACTAACCTAAACAAGAGTTTCAAAAGAGGTTATTTCAAGGAAAGCATTCCAATTGCTTTACGCAAATGAATAAAACGTTTTTGATCCAAGGTTTTGTAAAAAATCAGCTAATTGATCTTCAGTTGAAATGTAGGAAATTTGAAGAATATTTGATTCAACTAGCTCTCTAAGAAAATGATATCTTAGTTCAATGTGTTTTGTTCTAGAGTGCAACACAGGGTTTTTTGAAATGTTTAATAGCACTAGTGTTGTCACATAAAAACAGTTACCGAAGTTGCTGAAATCCGGAAGTCGCTCAACACGCTTTTCATCCAAATGAGTTTGGAGTTTGAACAACTACCCGCTGAGATATATTCCGCTTCGGCAGCCGAGAGTGCAATGCAGTTTTGCTTTTTACTATGCCATGCAACAAGACAATGGCCAAGATAGAAGCATGCACCACTCGTACTTTTCCGATCATTCACTGATCCTGCCAATCGGCATCTGAATATCCTATAATGTCAAGACTTGTTCCCATAGGATACTAAATTCCGAAGTTTACAGTTCCTTTGACGTACCGGATGATCCGTTTCACCGCTTTCAGGTGATCCTCCTTTGGTGCTGACTGATATCTCGCGCAGATCCAACACTAAAGGATATGTCCGGAGCGACTAGCTGTGAGGGTAGAGTAGACTTCCGATCATACTTTGATAGAGTTTCTCGTCTACACTATCACTAAGAGATTCACTTCCTAATCCCTTATTGCTGGTTCCCATAGGAGTAGGAAAATCTTTAGAATCTTCTAATCCGAATTTCTTTACCAAATCCTTTGCATACTTGGATTGACACAGATGGATGCCTTCACCATTTTGTTTCACTTGCAATCCAAGAAAGTATGGTCAGTTCGCCCATCATGGACATCTCAAATTCGCTTTCCCATGGTTTCTGCGAATTTAGAAGCATCATTATCCTTTGTTGCTCCAAATATAATGTCATCGACATAGATTTGTGCAACAATGAAGTTATCCTGATAATGCGTCACAAAGAGAGTCCGATCTGCTCCCCCTCGAGTATAGCCCTTCTCTAAAAGGTGCTTTGTCAACCTTTCGTACCACGCTCGCGGTGCTTGTTTTAAACCGTAACAGAGCCTTTTTCAAACGAAAAACATGGTTAGGTAGTTTACAGTCTACAAAACCTTTCGGTTGAGCCACATAAACTTCCTCATTTAAAAACCCATTTAAAAACGCGCTCTTAAACGTCCAATTGAAAGAGTTTTATTTTAAAGTGACAAGCAATAGCGAATAAGATACGAATGGACTTGAGTCTAGCTACAGGGGCGAAAGTTTCATCAAAGTCTATACCTTCTATTTGAGAGTAGCCTTGAGCAACTAAACGTGCTTTGTTCCTGATGATGGTACCATCCTCATTTTTCTTGTTCTTGAAAATCCATTTAGTACCGATCACATTGTGTTGCTTCGGAGGCGTCGTTAATTCTCAGACTTTGTTTCGTTCAAACTGATGGAGCTCTTCCTGCATTGCTTCAATCCAGTAGTCATCCTGAAGAGCTTCATCGACGTTCTTTGGTTCGATCATGGAAACGTAGCAAGCGAATCCACAAACCAACTGTCTCCGAGTTTTGACTCCTTCTTGTGGGTCTCCAATGATGTTTGATTCAGGATGATCCTTGGAGATACGTAACATTTGAGGTAATGGAGTATTCGGAGGTATATGAGATGATTCCTGCACATCAGATAAACTTGAAGAACCATTAGATGCATCATTAATATTGGAAGTATTATCATGAGAAGATGCATTTACAGGAGTATCATCATCAAGAGAGATATCAGGGGTAGATTTTTCAGATGCAAAGTGGAAAGCTTCATCTACTTTAACATTTATAGATTCTACTATCGTTTTAGATACCAAGTTAAATACCCGATATGCTCTACTATTGTAGAATAACCCAAGAAAATCCCTTCGTCACTTCGAGAGTCAAACTTTCCAAGATTTTCGCGGTCACGTAAAATGTAACACCGACTCCCGAAGATACGAAAATATTTGATGTTTGGTTTTCTACAGAACCATAGTTCATATGGTGTATTTAAAGTTCCCGGGCGCAAATAAACTCGATTAATAACATAGATTGCAGTGTTCACAGCTTCAGCCCAAAAATATAACGGTAAGTTCCGGCTATGAAGCATGACACGTGCCATCTCTTCTACAACCCTGTTTTGCGCTCGACTACACCATTCTGTTGAGGTGTATAGGGTGCTGAGAATTCATGTTTAATGCCATTGGAAGTGCAAAAATCAATGAATTTAGAATTTATGAATTCTCCACCTCTATCACTTCTAACACGAATGATTTTTTCATTCTTTTCAATCATAATACGAAGGCAAATCTCGTGAAAAGAATCAAAAGTATCAGCTTTCTCTTTTAAAAATGCTACCCATGAGTATCTAGAGAAATCATCAACCAATAAGAAAATATACCATTTACCCTCCCAAGGATGGTTGACGTGTCGGCCCCATAAGATCCATATGCAATAATTCTAAGGGTCGTTTGGTACCAACGTGGTTCAAGGATGAAAGAAGAATTCACCTTTGCGTACCCAAACCTTTTGAGTTTTGGAGTACGTCGGAAATGATTGTGAAGTTGATACCTTTGGTGAAAGCGTCTTGTGTGATCCATCGCCTTTCCTTGACGTCGTCGTCTTGTTTGATGAACTACCGAGGCTCTTTTCCTTCGAATAATTTGCATTTGATTTCCGAGGAATCACCCTTTGGTAGTCGTTGCAAGAAGTGCTTGAGTTGAGAGTTTGGCTCTCATCTTGCAATTTCTCCTTATGTGCCCTGCAATACCACAACGAAAACATACCTTGGTGCTTGACGATTCCGAGGAGGGTGAAGTAGGCTTGTTGTCGTTGCTTGTCATCAATTCCGGTGTCGGAGGAGGAGATACCGACTGAGGCACAAAAACCGTCCCAACCGAACTAAAATTGTCTTCAGTTCGATTGTATCCGAGGTCGAATTTGTTTGATTGACCAAGACCAAGAAGCTTATCCAACTTACTCCTTCCTGATGAAAATCGCTGTAAGTCATCCTTGAGTTGGAGAATGGTCTCTGTCATTTCCAATTTTTCCTGTCGAGCCTCGCCGTTGAGCTTCAAGAAGTAATTTGCTTTGTTCACCATATCTACATAATTCTTCTCGAATTGCTCATTGGACTCTTGAAGTGAAGCATTTGCTTTTATCAGATTATCCCTTTCCACTTCAAGATCGGTCGAGAGAGAAGTTACCCTTTTTACTTCTTCTTCGAGATCCTGCAATCTCCCTCTCAACCCCTTATTTTGCTTAGCCAGTTTCTTTGAATCCCTCAAAAGTCTGTGGTAGGCTAGAGCAAAATCTTCACCTTCCGAATTATCCGATTCATCGTCCGTTGTAATTTTTTCAACAGTGGAGTTGGACAATGACTCGGATGTACTAGCCATTAAGCACATGAAGGGTGAAGATGTGGACGCGTGGAACGCCGTTGCGTTATCTTCTTCATCACTTGACGATGACTCATTTGACGATGAGTGTCATCCCAAGTGATGGCTTGCATCGCCTTCTTCTTGGACGGATTCTTATTTGGACACTCGGTTGAGATATGGCCGTATCCTCGGCACTTGAAGCATTGGACTTGTCCTTCTGAGCTTTTCTTATCCTTTGAAAAGCTTTCTTGCTTTCTTGATTTTTGACTTGAAAAACCTTTACCTTTCTTCCACTTTCCGGAGGATGAAGTTTTACTTGAATTACCCCTTCGGAAGTTTCGGCGAAAATTTCTTGTCAAGAGAGCAAGCTGCTTCTCAAAGTCCTCCATAGATAGGTTCTCGTCATCGCCTGAGGAGGATGAATCCGCGTCTTATTCTTTTGTTGTTTTCAACGCTAAACCTGAAGACTTAGAAGAGGATGCTTTTCCAGAAGAATAGTTAGTAGGAAATGTCATTTCATAAGTTTGTAATGAGCCAACTAATTCTTCTACACGGATTTCGTCCGGGTGTTTAATAGTTTCAATGGCCGTAACCTTGGATCGAAATCTTTCAGGAAGAGTTCTTAATATTTTTCTTACAACTTTAAATTCTGGAATCTTCTCTCCCAAGTTAGAACATGAGTTTACGATATCTTGCAATCGTGTGTAATAGTCTGTGAACGATTCATTTTCTGTCATGAAAATAGAGTCAAACTTGCTCGTAAGCATTTGCAGTTTCTGAATCTTTACAAGGTTAGTTCCCTCATGTGTAACTAGAAGAACATCCCAGATTTCTTTCGCAGTCTCACATGCCGAGACGCAAGAGAACTCAGTTTGAGACAAAGCATTAAATAGAGCATTAATCCCTTTGCCATTGTAAGAAGAAAAATCTATCTCTTCCTTGGTCCATTTCGACCTAGGTTTGATGGTGCGAACATCAGCAATAATTTCAGTTGGATTAGACCATCCTAATTCAATTGATTGCCACACCCGTTCGTCGATGGAAATTAAAAAGGCTTTCATCCGTACTTTCCAGTACGCATAATTTGTTCCATCGAAGAACGGAGGTCTGTTGATGTTTCCACCTTCAACCATTGTTTACAACCCTATTCCCGCTCTGATACCACTTGTTGGGTTATGTATAATTGGATCTAAATAGGGGAAAAAACACCTAGAGGGGGGTGAATAGGTGTAAACAATAAACACTCAAAAATCTTTGCGATATAAAACCCAATGCGGAAAAATAAATAACACGCAGAGATTTTTACGTGGAAAACTCCAAACCGGAGTAAAAAACCACGGGACCGATAACACGGTGAAATCCACTAGAATTAAACACGTACAAGGTGATATACCGTACTCACAGACGACTCAACCTTTTCCATACGCTCCTAGTTGATCTTCTCCGCTCGCTCCGCAACGCTTCTCGAATCCACGATCTGCGTCCAACGCCGAATCCACGACGTCCAACGTCGACTCCACGACGTCCGACCGAATCCACGGTCTTCACCCAGTAGCACGCTTCGAATCCACGAACGTACCTCGCTCCGAATCCACGAGAGCGGTTGCACCTTGAATCCACAAGGCCACGCGAGTCCACGCGCCGATTTGGGATAAATCGTTGTTTTTGGGTGGTGATGATCCGCCGAATACTTATATTAGAAATAGATCGGAAATACCATCTAAGTATTCATTAATTTGATTCTACTCAAAATCTGAGTTTGGAAAACCTAGAATCAAATTAATAGAATAGATGAAGAAACATAGAATTAGATCTAGTATTTCCTTTCTTCTCTATCTGTGGATTTTTCTATTTTTGACCGTATTTTGGATTACCCTAAAAAATAAATCGTAGGGTCTATTTATAGGTTAGAAACCATTGGAAGAGGATAAGAATCAAAAACTAACCTTTTCTGGAATTTTTCAAGACGGCGATCCGGATCGGAGTTCGGCGATCCGGATTGCAGTAGCGAGACAGACAGTTTCCAGAAAAACGAAGGTTCGGGATCCGGATCGAAGTGCCTGATCCGGATCGTTCATACAATTCACCAAACACCAATGTTGTCACGCCCCGGGGTCGAAACTGCGACCCGGCTCGCCAACAGATCCGCCACCTATGCCAAACCCGCATAGGCGAAGCGTCCCACCTGCAAGAAAAGTGCTACAGCTAAACAGATATCAGAGCTAAAAATAAAAATCTGCTGTATAACTAAATCGATCACTGTACAACTGGAAATAAAACAAAATGTCCGCCTCCCAAAAATGATAATCAGACAACAACCTCAAATACAAGAATCAGAACTCAACAGGGAGGTATCTCCAATAAATACAACAGTGTACAGGCTCTCAATACATAACAATCCTCACTACAATAGTCTCTCAAAGGAAGAAAATGAAATAACTAATCTACTGAATCTCTCCTCTGAAGGGGTACCGCTACACTCCAACGACGGGTAGGGAACTAGCTCGCGACTCCCTCGCCTCGGTCAGAAGGATCAGCAACAGGAACAACAGGAACCGGAGAAGAAGTTCCTGTGGGAAAAGACACCACGACGGGTGTGAGAACTACGTCCCAAGTAGTTCTCAGTGGGTGCCGCCAACAAGCCCGACGGTCTGCCCACTAAGTCCACTAGAGGCATAAAGTAACAAAAGCAGTGCTGCAAGGAAAGCTGGGAAAAGTAAACTCTACAGCTACTATGCCTCTATCTAGATGCTCAAAGAGTGGGACAGAAAGAACATGATGCCACAACTAACTCTCATCTCTGATCACTCAATCTGAACTGACTGCCTCCTCGGGTCCAGTCAAGCCTGCGCCAACCTACTGCCGTTACGTCCCGGAGGAGCGGACTTACGTAGGACGTCCATGACTGCCAACACCAGCACAGCCAGAGGGACAAATGCAACGACAAGTCGCGATAGAAAAGCTCAATCTCACGCCGGTATAACAACCCGGTCTCGCCTACTCCGGAGTGGCACTCGAGGGGAGCGACCCGCTCGAGTAAAAAGTAACCCATCTCAAGTATCTCTGTAAAGTATCTCTGTCAAGCTCAAATGTGGCTCATGCAGGCTATGATCCACGATCAAACAGATCGGTAACTCCAAGCTCAAAGCACAACTCAGTCGGAAAAAGAACCTCGACTCGAACAGGAATAGCCCAAAACACTCTCACAGCTATGTCGGAGAACCCTCAACGACTCAATCTGATAAATGCACGACCATGGCTGAGTCGGGAAACCTCCACGACTCGATCTGCCAGAACCCCAAGATCCTCAAAGCTAAGTGGGAGAACCACCTCCACCACTAAATCAGAAAAACAACCTCTAGATCACACTCTACCAACTCATGGCACCAAGTCGCATCCACTGCGAGAAACTGTCTCAACAGGCCAAACAGGCCAAACGTCGCATCTACTGCGAACAACTGCCTCAACAGGCCAACATCGCATCCACTGCGAACAGCTGACTCAACAGGCCAAACAGGCCAAACATCGCATCCACTGCGAACAACTGCCTCAATAGGCCAACATCTCAACCACTGACCCAATGAAGGGTCCGGGAACACTGAAAGACTATAACCTACAACCCAAATCAAACAAGAACATGCTTTAGGCATAGCCTCTCGTTGTTCTCGTCCCAAGAAAAGGCAGACCTTAGAACCCAGACCACTCGAATCATCTCGGTGGTTAATTTATAGGAAAAACTGTGACATTTCTTACTGAAGCCATCTGATCTGTAAGAAATCCATATTTAATGATTTTTAGTTCTGCTTAGGAAAACAGTTGAAACCAAGTTTTATATCTAAGCCTCGAAGGGCTAATGCCTTCGTCCAATCAAACAGGAACAGACTCAGGCGACCCTACGATGCTTGGAAGAAAATATTTGGTTGACAAAAATCATATGTGTGTCCAAAAAGGTTCTGGGTTTAAGGTCCTGCTAACACTGATCTACCGCTGCCACTAGCACAGCGGCGACAGATAAAACAAGAAAAATAAAACATCTCGGGACCGCCGTCTACCCAAACGGCTCCCGCTACAGATGAACAACCAACTACATCTACCAGACGCCACTCTGCTCCCAAGCACGAGTGTAACATGCATCCCACACTAAAAGATAACTCCTGACCACTCGGCCCACTACCCGGGCGAGGAAGAACACTATGTCCAGGAAAGTAGAAGTGTGGATGTCTAAAGCAGAAATAACCCTAGCCCAAGTGAGGGTTTTCTACTGGTCTGGTTACACATGCAACATATGACGGGGTGCTAGGTCAAGTTCCAAGATAACCATAATCAACAGCTTGTAGGGAAGGAAAATAAACACATGATCATCTAACAGCATTAGGAACATCAATTCCTATTATCTAGCATGCTATATAGAACACATCTATAACATGCAAGTCCCTACACAGATAGAATTAAAGCACAGTCCATAGGTCATGAAGACAAGGCCACCCACCTGAAAATGCTAACTGTCCGGAGTTCCACAGCTGAAAACACCAGAAGCAACAACCTCCACTAATCCTCAACACCAACGGGTTCACAAACATCCGCAAATACTCCTGGGTACAACAAAAGGTCCAAGGTTACACTTTATTCCACAAAATAACCAAGTACAAAAATCTGCAGAAGACAGTCCTGAAGATCTGAAATTTCCACCTGCAGAAAGTGCCCTGAAAATTCCGATAAAAATATCACCGCGAGCGTCTCGTCGAGACCTTCGAAACGGGTACCTGCACGCCCAAATCCGAGCCCCGTAGGCCAAGTTACAAATTCCACAGTACAGGTGCGCAAGCACTCACAACCACACAACTGTAAACTCAAACACAGATAAAAGGGGAATAGTATACCTTCGGGCAAGCCTCAGAAAAATCCCGGAAAAATACAATGATAATCCTTGCGACGAGTAGATCCAAAAAGTGTATAGGCTCGTCTCAATCCGACACTCGGGTGCGGAGATAAAATTCTGGCAAGGGGCCGCTGTCCAAAAACTCCACCAGAAAATAGCGGCTTAGAAATGCCTCGAAAACCGTATCATAAACTCTGAATCCAGTAAGATGATCAACACGAAAGTCGAAGACGTACCTCTCGTGATTCCAACGCCGCAGAAATCGTCCAAAAATACTGACGGAGTAGCTCTGTAGACCTCTCAGATCAAACTGTGATGATAACGGGCCTCCGATGAAAAATCGCCACACTGCGCTCCGATGCCGAAGTCGTCGACGCCGCGGCTTCCAAAAAAATCCGGGCCTCTGCCAGAAGATGCGCAAGATGAAGATCTCCAACTTTGCTAAAGGGGCCATGGGCAGTGGAGCTCGGGAAAGGGGGCAAAACTCTCCCACAAGACAGCTATTTATAGGCCCAGCCCGAAAATCCGAATTTTGGACTTTTGGCCCAAAGTTTCGGGCGCTTGGCACTTCCGGGCTGCTACAGTAACGGGCCGGTCCCGTTACTGTTCACGCCCGAAAGCCCCTAGGCCCGCCACGCGTCCACCGACACTCCCCGCGCCCGGCGTACGCGCGCCCGCGAATCGCGGAGCGACGTGTGGCCGACACGCGGGCGTGGGGTGGCTGCGCCAGGCCAATCGCGGGGCGCCACGTGGCGCCCCCACGTTGCTCCCCAACCGCCCCGCCGTACGGCCACCTGCTCCAGCCGCAGCGTGGACCGCGCGCACCAGGACCCGCCAACCACGCTCGGCCACGTGTCCGCACCCGGTCCACCGTGCACCCGCGCCTCTTCCGTGGACCGCGCCCGCTGCGCCGGCCAACCTGAAGGCGCCACGCGTCCTCCGCCTGGGTGCACGCCTCCGCGGTGGACCGCGCGCCTCCGCCGCCGCCAGCCGCCGCGCTCCGCCGCCCGCCGCCGCCGCCGGCGCCCCTCCGGCGGCCGGAACAGTACCAAATCACCTCGAAATCCGTGCCGGGTCATCCGGGCTCCGAAAAATACAAGTAAATAGTCCATCTTGACCGTTTTCGCGCGCTGAATCCAAATCCGATGTCCGATTTGCCAAATTCCACTTCTAAAATTTCTCAAAAATTCCCGGGAAAGCAAACTTGATCTATTTTTCATGCCGAGTCCAAATCTTGGGTCCAATATGCGCGCAAACACCTCTAACACCCAACACGGGTCTCCAGAAGCCGCAGATCCAACAGTAATCCAAACGTGGGAATTCCGGGTCCTCACATCCTCCCCCACTAAAAGAAAGTTTCGTCCTCGAAACAAACACGGCTCAAAAGGGAGTTCAAAGCTAAGGGTAAGCATCCAACAACACAGTCTCCAACTCCCCAGTCGCTACTCACTCCCCGTGATTACTCCTCAACAAAATAATAATCAGTACGGCATGGCCCGGTTGCGTAATTCTCTCATCTCACGAGCCAGAATTCGCAACGGGCGTCCCTCGTACCACAAGTACTCGCAGATCTCGAAGAAAACGAGTCCATCACGGGCGAGGAATCCACAAGCCTAACACTCCTGAGCTGAGACGTGGAAGGACCATCACGAACGCCAACAAAAGGCTGGGGGAAAAGAGAGAACAACCAATGTAGCACGCACCAACACCGCTCCCTGGTGCCAGCTCAACCAGGCGATCCGAGACACCCATACGGTCATCCAAGGAAAAGAAGCCCTAATCGGCTAGGGTCCTCGCTCAGTCACTCTCGGATCCTGACCATCCGCAGGGGCTGCTTCACCGCAGTCTACCGTCAAAAGGGACCCTCAGGGACACAACCTCGAGCCCTGTTCCGCAACGGTCCCACCCAGCGCCAACTGTGGAACCATTAAACTCAACCCCGAAAAGCTATCCGGCTCCAGGTATCCGCCACCACAGTGGCCCTGTCGGGGTGGTACTGAATGCTCAAGAATAACCCAATGGTAACTCCACAGCCACTATGGGAGGCACCACTAACACAAAGGTCCATCCCCCATCTCTGGCAAAGCTGCAATCGGCGCTAGTACCAGTCTCATCATCCATTAGCCATGCTCTCCTGGCACTGCGAAATCCAAAAAGCTCCTCACCTCAACAATAAATGTTGATCTCAGCCAAACTCAAATAGCATCCACATTGGCCGGAAATCCACCGCCGCTCCTATGGCTAACACAATGTGACCCAAGAAGGTAAGCTTCTAAAGCTAAAACTTGTATCTCAATAACCTGGCATACAGCTTCATCCACACAGCATAGTAACACATCCACCAGTGCTCCTCACGCTCCAAGTCGCTCTGGGAGTAGATCATAATATCCCTGGAGGATCTTGTTACCAATACAATCAAGTACAGCTGGAGCACAATTCCTCAAATCAAAAGAGTGGCAGGGCGTTAATCAATCCAATTGGCCTCACTAAGAGCTCAAGATGCCCTACCGTGTCCTGAGCGCCATCAAGGCAAGGTCCTCGGCTGTAACGACCCGGCCCACTAGCAATAATAACTCGTTGGGCTCAAACCACAGCCCAAAATGCTTAAGCCCAGTTTGCAAACTCTGATTTTTTTTTTAAAAAAATTTTACCAGATTTTTAAAACTCGGGGCGTGACAGATTAGATGGTATCAGAGCCAATAACCAGCCGGAAGTGTGCGACGAGCCTCGGCTGAGTCTGGGTCTAGATGACAGGGCTAGCGAGACGAGTCTCACATCGCCTGGTGATCTTGGGCTTGTGTGTGTATTTGGGCTGACGAGGACGTCAGGCCTAAACGGGGGGAGTCTGTGACGCCCCCAATAGTCCCACATCGGATGTGGATGGATTTGTGATTGGGTTTATATGAGACTTGGACACTAGTAATAATAACTGGGCTTAAGCATTTTGGACTGTGGTTTGAGCCCAACGAGTTATTATTGCTAGTGGGCCGGGTCGTTACATCGGCTGTCTGATTCCAAGTAGGTACCCGCACCAAACAATAACTGCCGGAGTATGACTCCATCAAAAGGTCCAGAATAATACTCGGACCTGTCTACACACGAACCATAAAAGGGCCCTCACAGTCGTGTATCAACGATGTGGCATCACCACCGTATATCAACGGCGTGGCACTAGGTCAAACAGACCCCTCGATCCATCAGATCCTGCAACTGCGCCATCAGCTCTCACAGCTCTACTGGCAATATCCAATGAGGTGCTGTCGAGGGTGGCGCGGTTCCCCGAACCACGCCAAACTTAATCTCTATCTCCCGAACCGGCGGCATTAACAACAGCTCAGGTGAAATCACACCCGGAATCTCGTGGCAACAGAGATATCTTTGGGTCCCGGTGCCGCCGTAAGCACCTCTCACACTGTCGCTATAACCAGTGTGCTCTAACGACCTCAACAACCAAATCTCCTCTCGTCTGCCTCGCAGAAGGTCAAAGTCCTCCGTAGATAACAAATCCACGCTACCGCTGCGCCACTCCGATATAGAGGTTGATACTGCCATCGGGGTCCACCCGATCTCTGGCATCACGGGAACCCGTTATCCAGGAAAAATAAAATCAGAAATATCTCTGCCGGCCGATCTGTCCTCCACCACCCGGCGCCAAGCGCCAATATCCAGAACTCGCCTCTGGCGGCAGATCCCTATCCCAAGGAACTGCAGCGCCACGCTCCATACACAATGCCTACCCATCGAAGCGTCAATAATCCAAAACGGAGGGACCAACTACACTGAAAGGTATCCTGGCGCAAACCATTCCCCGTCAAACATATCATATGCGCCTCATCCCTCGAAACCTGGAGCGTGCAGTTCAACAATTGCATAAACTCCCTGGCACAGGGAGGCTCTCCGAGAGTCTCTCCATCACCACCAACCCCAATTCTGCCTACAAAGGCTCCAACTCAAACCTATGAATCGGGATGGTTCAGACTGCCGGGACTGGCTCCATCGATCAATGATGTCCCTAAGCTCAGCTACTATCCACTATCCACCCTGCCTCGGTGCCTCGGCACTGCTCGTCGGCATGGAGGGGGCTGCTCGCTCCATCGGCACCACTGGTACAACTGAAGATACCACTGCATAGGAAGAGAGTACTGGAGGACACTCAAGCGGTACTGCCACTGGCTATGCTCTCTGCTCCAACAAGCGCATCAAACGTTCCATGGCTTCTTCCTGGCATCAGACAGCCTCCGACATCTGTGCCATCTGGATCCATAACTCCTGGGTCTCGCTCTGCTCTGATAGCTCTGTCTCCCGCTGCTCGGGTTACTCATCAGATGCGGGATGTGCCCTCTTCGCTACACGACGTCTCAGGGGCATCGTAGACCACTGCACAATAACAAACATCAGGACACAACAACCATACGACCCAATCCAGCGAAAGTCTAAGACATGTTATCAATTCCACAGCATTATGTTGTCTGCAGCCAACATAATCGCTTAGGAGCATAAACATGCCAATCACTCATCCCGTCTCTTGGGAGAGGTACAAAACTCGATCAGGACTCTCGCTAAAAGTCACAACTCTCACGTAGTCATCCTAATGTCCAACCACAAGCCTAGGGTTTCTAAGTCCTCAATGACCTACAACCTAGGCTCTGATACCACTCTAATCTGTCACGCCCCGGGGTCGAAACTGCGACCCGGCTCGCCAACAGATCCGCCACCTATGCCAAACCCGCATAGGCGAAGCGTCCCACCTGCAAGAAAAGTGCTACAGCTAAACAGATATCAGAGCTAAAAATAAAAATCTGCTGTATAACTAAATCGATCACTGTACAACTGGAAATAAAACAAAATGTCCGCCTCCCAAAAATGATAATCAGACAACAACCTCAAATACAAGAATCAGAACTCAACAGGGAGGTATCTCCAATAAATACAACAGTGTACAGGCTCTCAATACATAACAATCCTCACTACAATAGTCTCTCAAAGGAAGAAAATGAAATAACTAATCTACTGAATCTCTCCTCTGAAGGGGTACCGCTACACTCCAACGACGGGTAGGGAACTAGCTCGCGACTCCCTCGCCTCGGTCAGAAGGATCAGCAACAGGAACAACAGGAACCGGAGAAGAAGTTCCTGTGGGAAAAGACACCACGACGGGTGTGAGAACTACGTCCCAAGTAGTTCTCAGTGGGTGCCGCCAACAAGCCCGACGGTCTGCCCACTAAGTCCACTAGAGGCATAAAGTAACAAAAGCAATGCTGTAAGGAAAGCTGGGAAAAGTAAACTCTACAGCTACTATGCCTCTATCTAGATGCTCAAAGAGTGGGACAGAAAGAACATGATGCCACAACTAACTCTCATCTCTGATCACTCAATCTGAACTGACTGCCTCCTCGGGTCCAGTCAAGCCTGCGCCAACCTACTGCCGTTACGTCCCGGAGGAGCGGACTTACGTAGGACGTCCATGACTGCCAACACCAGCACAGCCAGAGGGACAAATGCAACGACAAGTCGCGATAGAAAAGCTCAATCTCACGCCGGTATAACAACCCGGTCTCGCCTACTCCGGAGTGGCACTCGAGGGGAGCGACCCGCTCGAGTAAAAAGTAACCCATCTCAAGTATCTCTGTAAAGTATCTCTGTCAAGCTCAAATGTGGCTCATGCAGGCTATGATCCACGATCAAACAGATCGGTAACTCCAAGCTCAAAGCACAACTCAGTCGGAAAAAGAACCTCGACTCGAACAGGAATAGCCCAAAACACTCTCACAGCTATGTCGGAGAACCCTCAACGACTCAATCTGATAAATGCACGACCATGGCTGAGTCGGGAAACCTCCACGACTCGATCTGCCAGAACCCCAAGATCCTCAAAGCTAAGTGGGAGAACCACCTCCACCACTAAATCAGAAAAACAACCTGTAGATCACACTCTACCAACTCATGGCACCAAGTCGCATCCACTGCGAGAAACTGTCTCAACAGGCCAAACAGGCCAAACGTCGCATCTACTGCGAACAACTGCCTCAACAGGCCAACATCGCATCCACTGCGAACAGCTGACTCAACAGGCCAAACAGGCCAAACATCGCATCCACTGCGAACAACTGCCTCAATAGGCCAACATCTCAACCACTGACCCAATGAAGGGTCCGGGAACACTGAAAGACTAGAACCTACAACCCAAATCAAACAAGAACAGGCTCTAGGCATAGCCTCTCGTTGTTCTCGTCCCAAGAAAAGGCAGACCTTAGAACCCAGACCACTCGAATCATCTCGGTGGTTAATTTATAGGAAAAACTGTGACATTTCTTACTGAAGCCATCTGATCTGTAAGAAATCCATATTTAATGATTTTTAGTTCTGCTTAGGAAAACAGTTGAAACCAAGTTTTATATCTAAGCCTCGAAGGGCTAATGCCTTCGTCCAATCAAACAGGAACAGACTCAGGCGACCCTACGATGCTTGGAAGAAAATATTTGGTTGACAAAAATCATATGTGTGTCCAAAAAGGTTCTGGGTTTAAGGTCCTGCTAACACTGATCTACCGCTGCCACTAGCACAGCGGCGACAGATAAAACAAGAAAAATAAAACATCTCGGGACCGCCGTCTACCCAAACGGCTCCCGCTACAGATGAACAACCAACTACATCTACCAGACGCCACTCTGCTCCCAAGCACGAGTGTAACATGCATCCCACACTAAAAGATAACTCCTGACCACTCGGCCCACTACCCGGGCGAGGAAGAACACTATGTCCAGGAAAGTAGAAGTGTGGATGTCTAAAGCAGAAATAACCCTAGCCCAAGTGAGGGTTTTCTACTAGTCTGGTTACACATGCAACATATGACGGGGTGCTAGGTCAAGTTCCAAGATAACCATAATCAACAGCTTGTAGGGAAGGAAAATAAACACATGATCATCTAACAGCATTAGGAACATCAATTCCTATAATCTAGCATGCTATATAGAACACATCTATAACATGCAAGTCCCTACACAGATAGAATTAATGCACAGTCCATAGGTCATGAAGACAAGGCCACCCACCTGAAAATGCTAACTGTCCGGAGTTCCACAGCTGAAAACACCAGAAGCAACAACCTCCACTAATCCTCAACACCAACGGGTTCACAAACATCCGCAAATACTCCTGGGTACAACAAAAGGTCCAAGGTTACACTTTATTCCACAAAATAACCAAGTACAAAAATCTGCAGAAGACAGTCCTGAAGATCTGAAATTTCCACCTGCAGAAAGTGCCCTGAAAATTCCGATAAAAATATCACCGCGAGCGTCTCGTCGAGACCTTCGAAACGGGTACCTGCACGCCCAAATCCGAGCCCCGTAGGCCAAGGTACAAATTCCACAGTACAGGTGCGCAAACACTCACAACCACACAACTGTAAACTCAAACACAGATAAAAGGGGAATAGTATACCTTCGGGCAAGCCTCAGAAAAATCCCGGAAAAATACAATGATAATCCTTGCGACGAGTAGATCCAAAAAGTGTATAGGCTCGTCTCAATCCGACACTCGGGTGCGGAGATAAAATTCTGGCAAGGGGCCGCTGTCCAAAAACTCCACCAGAAAATAGCAGCTTAGAAATGCCTCGAAAACCATGTCATAAACTCTGAATCCAGCAAGATGATCAACACGAAAGTCGAAGACGTACCTCTCGTGATTCCAACGCCGCAGAAATCATCCAAAAATACTGACGGAGTAGCTCTGTAGACCTCTCAGATCAAACTGTGACGATAACGGGCCTCCGATGAAAAATCGCCACACTGCGCTCCAATGCCGAAGTCGTCGACGCCGCGGCTTCCAAAAAAATCCGGGCCTCTGCCAGAAGATGCGCAAGATGAAGATCTCCAACTTTGCTAAAGGGGCCATGGGCAGGGGAGCTCGGGAAAGGGGGCAAAACTCCCCCACACGACAGCTATTTATAGGCCCAGCCCGAAAATCCGAATTTTGGACTTTTGGCCCAAAGTTTCGGGCGCTTGGCACTTCCGGGCTGCTACAGTAACGGGCCGGGCCCGTTACTGTTCACGCCCGAAAGCCCCTAGGCCCGCCACGCGTCCACCGACACTCCCCGCGCCCGGCGTACGCGCGCCCGCGAATCGCGGAGCGACGTGTGGCCGACACGCGGGCGTGGGGTGGCTGCGCCCGGCCAATCGCGGGGCGCCACGTGGCGCCCCCACGTTGCTCCCCAACCGCCCCGCCGTACGGCCACCTGCTCCAGCCGCAGCGTGGACCGCGCGCACCAGGACCCGCCAACCACGCTCGGCCACGTGTCCGCACCCGGTCCACCGTGCACCCGCGCCTCTTCCGTGGACCGCGCCCGCTGCGCCGGCCAACCTGAAGGCGCCACGCGTCCTCCGCCTGGGTGCACGCCTCCGCGGTGGACCGCGCGCCTCCGCCGCCGCCGCGCTCCGCCGCCCGCCGCCGCCGCCGGCGCCCCTCCGGCGGCCGGAACAGTACCAAATCACCTCGAAATCCGTGCCGGGTCATCCGGGCTCCGAAAAATACAAGTAAATAGTCCATCTTGACCGTTTTCGCGCGCTGAATCCAAATCCGATGTCCGATTTGCCAAATTCCACTTCTAAAATTTCTCAAAAATTCCCGGGAAAGCAAACTTGATCCATTTTTCATGCCGAGTCCAAATCTTGGGTCCAATATGCGCGCAAACACCTCTAACACCCAACACGGGTCTCCAGAAGCCGCAGATCCAACAGTAATCCAAACGTGGGAATTCCGGGTCCTCACAAATGTTCGGGATCCAGATTGAAATGCCTGATCCGGATCGTTCACATATTATGGTAAAACCAGTGTTCGGGATCCGGATCAAAGGAGGCTACGATCCGGATTGAATTTGCGTATGAACTAACATCCTTCGGGATCCGGATTGGAATGTCTGATCCGGATCCTGAACATGTCCCATGTCCAGTTTTTTATTTTTATGCAATTAAAAGTTCATCCAAGTGTTTCTACACTATAAGAAGTATTCGGATCACCAAAGATAATTAGTTAAACATACCTGATCCTTTTGAATTCTTCTTTCTTGAGATTGAGTTATATGATCCAACCTTCCTTATCTTCAATCTTCAAGACTTAACCGAATTTACGAAATACGCCAACTCAAATTCCATAACACACGACACCCAGGTTTTTAAAACAGTTTTCGAAATTCATAAATCCCTAGGGTTCTCAAAACGGTGCCCACCCGACACCCAGATTTTTAAAACAGTTTTCGCAATTCATAAATCCACAGGGTTTTTAAAATGGTGCCCACACGACACCCGGATTTTTAAAACAGTTTTCGCAATTCATTTTCTTTTTTTCTTTTTCTTTTGTAGTTCGAAAACGGCCAAACAGGAGAAGAATAACCTCAACCATCCACAGAAGTAAGAGGAAACATCCCAACATCCACACCGGCCCCACAAGGGTATCGAAATCCACACAGTAGCTACTAACAGGTAATGAAAAAGTGCACGAAGGAAGTAAATACAGTTTATGGCCTCGAAGGACCAAAAAGATGCTCCTACCACGGCCTCACCGTCGCCCTAGCTCTCACCCCTGAAGGAACCTGTCACGGAGTGGGAAGTCAGCGACACAAGATATAAAGATAGAATGCAGGAAAAACTGTAACTAAAGCAGACCGTGAGAACCATCCAGAGCAACCGCCCTCCCCAACGGGCAAAACACGACCCCTGCATAACCTAATCTGGACATCTGTCTCGGCAACCCCACCGAGTACCTACACCACCGAGCAACTACATCGGTACACCACCGAGCAACTACATCGGTAAACCACGCCAGGCGCCTACCTCGACGGGTCGCACCGCTCACACCTTGGCGCCTCTAGCCCCCCTCGCCCAGGGGGGCCCCCACTACGTCACCTCGTGGGGTACACGGGTCATAGACCACTTTTCCGAAAAAGCGCACCCTTGTGGTGGCCAAACCGCGGGTGCGCGTGCTACAGCCTCGAGCATCGTAACCAGGTACACACAACGAAACCAATAATAATGAACCATAGAGATCACCAAATATTAGCACAGTTAGACGAGTAATCGAGATATGTTTACAGTTTTCAAATCCCGACACTAAACCTCAGAATGAAAACCCACCTCGAAGTCAGTCGAACGAACCCCCTGAATGTAGGCCGATCCCGAACTCCCGCTAGACTACTGGGAGACTGGTGTTGAACTGCTGGGCCCTGAACAGAAACTGTGATCAGAAATAGACTCACTCATACCCATCCCGACAGCACTGCAATAACATATTGCTAACACGGGGAACTTAGCCAAAACTAGGCTCAAACCGAAATACCCGGAAATCCATTGAAACACTAAACCTGACCCGCCAGCGGTCTACAAATATCCAAATACCACCAACTACACCAGCTGACCCTAGACATCATAATTTTGATGTTCGGGTAGACAGGGACCAAAACGTAAATCTCTGTGTCAAAGTGTTGCCACAAATACCCGCGAAACTCCCGGAAAGCCCATTTTGGCTTTGGAGTCTCCCGACGAAAAACTAAAATCATTGGACTAGCCATGACAGTGTCGGGGATACCCAGAGGCAACTATCAACAATCACTAACTGATCTTTTTCACCGAAACGCACGAAACTCACGCCGGAAATCGTAAAACCGACGATTTTGCCGATTTACGGGTCGATATCTGTTTTCCGCTCAACGGAAGCCTACGGGCTTCTAACAAAAAGACTAAACGGCGTGTCAATACTGTCTAAAGACAGCCGGCACGCTACAATTGCAACTTAGTCCAAAAACTATTCTAAATAGCATACTTTTACTAAACTTTAATACAAAAACGTCTCGTTCTCTATATCCAGGAATCCAGAGACAACGCCGTAAGTTTCAGCGCGTCCGTTATGACGAGACGAAGCTCGTGCTCACTGGCTTGGGCCAGCACAAGGCCCACCTATAAAGTTGGCCCAAAAATACTTAAGGCCCAATAAGCAACCATGCCACAACCAATATTATACATGATCAAACTGAAGTCTACTGTGAGCATCAAGCTAAGCAATGACAGGAAAAGGTGGTGCTCACCTAAGGGAGGTAGCAGCACGGCTGGTGCAGTTGCAGTTGCTGGACCCGAACTAGGGTTTGCTCCCCCGCGTTCCACACTGCTCCAAAGCCCACCAAACTTCGTGGGGGGCCTCCTGTGGACCAGCAGAGAAAGCCCATCAACTTAGATCCGGCACCGGAGCTCCGGAGGTGACGCGTTCAACTTCGGCCAAGAAATTAGGGTTCCGGCGACCCATGTTTCACCCGCCGGCAACCCGGGGACCCAGGCCTCGGGAATTGACCCAGATCACCCTCTTAGTGTCAGTAACTGACTGTCGGGGCTCAAGTTGCCGAAGAAACCATAAAGAAAAAGTGCTCACCTCGTCGGACTCGAGGGAGAAGAGGATGATGGCCCGGCGGCGCGCGGCGGTTCTGGGCGTCGGGGCTCTCCGATCTGCCTCTCAGGTGGCCGAGGACGCTCCCAGATGTGGTTGGGAGCGGACCCGAGTCGTCAAACTGAAAGCAAGGATAGATCTTGCTTTCCCGGCGAGGGGTGGTGGCGGCCGGCGGCGCTGCAGGTGCAGCCGTCGGAGCAGGGGTAGAGGAGGTCGAGAAGTTTCCTCAGGTAAGGCTGGGTGCGATGGATCCGAGCTAGGGCAACTTAGATCCAAATACTTGTATACCTATGCACAAAATGCTAAGAAGCCCCTCCACTATCCTCATCTAGAAACGGGTCCTATTGCAGGGGCTTTAACTCACACATAGGCCCCTCTCCAAAGAATCCCATTGGATTCCGCACATAAAATGCGGGGACTCTTATGCAAAAACACCGTTTTTCGCCGCTTTTCACGCTTTTCGAGGCCCCCGAGTCGTCAAACTTAAAAACGGACACCACCACGACGTCCGGCTCGATGAAATCAATAAAGTAGTGATTTTGGTTTGCCGCATTTGATCCCCTATAATTTTAAAATCCATCATATACGGTAAAATAAATAGTTCTGCACGCTTTACGATGCTTCAGGCTCGTCAAGCAGAAATTTGGTCAGCGCCACTGCGCTCAGAACGACGACGCCATTTAAATCGACTACCTGGTTCGTCAGATTCGGACTTCAGACAGTCAATCGGCCGACGTTGGCTAGCGGGAGAAGATAAATCAGGGTGTTACTATTCACTTAAGTCGCGGGTCCCACCAGTTTCCTTGCTGATTTCAGGACGATCCGACCGTCGGATCAGCAAACGGTCCATACCATTTACTCTCGATTCGATGAGACGGTCGCACTAGAGGTCTCAGATTTCCGAGATCAGACTCGGATCGGTAAGGTAAAAATTGTGCTTCGGAAACTGTGCCAACCGCACACCGGTATACAAACCACTAAGGTTAAAATTGTTTCCTCACCCACCTGCACACTAGAATTTATACTCTTTATACCAACTCAAATTTCCCGAGTATTACAGCTTTAGCCAGCTGGTTGTATTATTTTAGTGAGCTGAGAGAGATTATTGTATTTATTACAGTTTTATTTTCACTTTCAGTTTCAGTCTGAGATGGTATAGTTTTTAGTTTCAGCTTTATACTTGTGCTCTTTTATTGTTTATCTTATATCTGAGCAGGTTTTAGTGCTTCGTGTACGCAGAAAATTTCGTGTGCACGGCAGATCTATAGACGAGCCTTGGTTCTGGTTTACCCCCGAGACGTGACATAGTAGCCTAAGTCTATATATATATATATATATATATATATATATACATTGTGTGTGCGCGCGCGTGTAAAATTAAAATCACCAAGGATATGATGACCTGCCCGTAGATTGCCCAACCAGCCCGTTTGCTAGGTCTAGTCACATCAAAACTTCATCACTTAGCTTAGTTTGAATAGATATAATATTTTAAAGGCTAAAATACATAAAACCCTCTTGTAAATACCTTATCTATTCAAAAATGGGTATTTACAGAAAAAAAATGGATATTTACATTTATAGGACGGTTTTCTATATTTTAGCATGTTTTAAAACTTGAAAGCAAAGCTTCTATATGATCATGTAGTATTTCTATTTTGTGTAAATTGCACATTCAATCCTCAAACTATTAAGGTTGATGATATTTTGATTCGCAAACTTTAATAAATTATAATTTTTCGCTCAAACTTTCAAAATTGGTACAATAAAGTCCTATAACCTAATTTAATTGACTAAATATCGATATATCGCGTATGTACAAGTAATATAATAATATTGTGATTGATGATAGCCAATAATTAAGATTTTACAATAATTATACATCAACGATACGTCAATATTTAATTAGCTAAATTAGGTTGTGGGATTTGATTGTAACAATTCTGAAACTTCGAGCCAAAAATTATAAAAAATTAAACTTAGAGGACCGAACGTGTAATTCGCCTTTTTATTTATTTAAAGAGAAATGCTAAGTCTATCACCAAAAAGAGTTCTAATCTCTGCAACCTCTTATCCGAAGGGTTGTAGAGTTTAGAAACTCTTTTTTTTTGGATTTTTGTAAAATAATAATAATAATAATAATAATAATAATAATAAGAGTAATACTCTGGTACTTTTTTTTTATTGGTTACCGTTAATTTATACCTATTCAATGGCTCACCGTTCATTTATACCTATTCAATGGCTCATATTTAATTATTTTTAAGTTGTGACCTACAATAGCAGGTCATTTTGAGGGAAGTACCGGTTACTAGGTACCCAAAAATATGGCTATTTTAGTCTTTTTGATCCAGCGGTAATTAATAATTTTATCTCTATTTTGAAAATTTTTATTTTTATAAATATTATAAATTTTAAAGATTTCAATTTAGTGAGAGTTTTTATTTTTGGAAAGATTATAAATTTTAAATATTTTAATTTAGTTATGGTCTTAAATTATAATATTTTAATGGTCTTTATTTAATATATTTTAAATAATTTTTCTTTTAGGAAACTATAGTAAAATTTAGATTATTTTTAGGAATTAAAATTTAGTAACCTATTAATTTCTTCTTTTTTAAAAAAAAAAAAAATAGATTACTTTTTAAATTTAATTTGCTAGTTATTTTTATTTCTAATTTGAAGGCTGAAATTTTTAAAATTTTATCAAATAGTAGAAACTTTAATATGATGGATAAGGTGTGTAGTATTATCTCAATATTTTTAATTATTGAATAATTTATTGATCAACAATCTCTTTTATTTCATGAAACTATACTAACCGCATTCTTATTTTTAATTTAAACTCTTTAAATTAATGACTAAATTATAATTCTAAAACTCTTTAAATTAATACATAAATTGTAATTCTAAAATTTTTTAAATTAAACTCTTTAAATTAATAACTAAATTATAATTCTAAAACTCTTTAAATTAATGTGTAAATTGTAATTTTAAAGAAAATTAAATTAAATTCTTTAAATTAATGATTAAATTGTAATTCTAAAACACTTTAAATTAATGCCTAAATTGTAATTTTAAAACTTTTAAAATTAATGACTAAATTGTAATTCTAAAACTTTTTAAAGTAATGCCAAAATTGTAATTCTAAAACTTTTTAAATTAATTTTTTAAAATTAATGCCTAAATTGTAATTCTAAAACTCTTTAAATTAATGTCTAGATTGTAATTCTAAAACTCTTTAAATTAAACTCTTTAAATTAATGCCTAAATTGTAATTATAAAACTCTTTAAATTAATGCCTAAATTGTAATTCTAAAATTTTTTAAATTAAACTCTTTAAATTAATAACTAAATTGTAAATCTAAAACTCTTTAAATTAATGTCTAAATTGTAATTCTAAAAAATTTTAAATTAAGCTATTTAAATTAATGCCTAAATTGTTATTCTAAAACTCTTTAAATTAATGCCTAAATTCTAATTCTAATTTTTTTTTTAATTAAACTCTTTAAATTAATGACTAAATTATATTTCTAAAACTCTTTAAATAAATGTCTAAATTATAATTCTAAATTTTTTAAATTTAAACTCTTTAAATTAATGCCTAAATTGTAATTCTAAAACTCTTTAAATTAATGCCTAAATTGTAATTCTAAAACTCTTTAAATTAATGTCTAAATTGTAATTCTCAAACTCTTAAAATTAAACTCTTTCAATTAATGCTAAAATTGTAATTCTAAAACTCTTTAAATTAATGCCTAAATTGTAATTCTAAATTTTTTAAATTAAACTTTTAAAATTAATGACTAAATAGTAATTCTAAAACTTTTTAAATTAATACCTAAATTGTAATTCTAAAATTTTTTAATTTGAACTTTTTAAATCAATGCCTAAATTGTAATTCTAAAACTTTTTAAATTAATGCCTAAATTATAATTCTAAAACTCTTTAAATTAATGCCTAAATTGTAATTAAAAAATATTTAAAATTAATGCATAAATTAGTACAAAATTAATGTCTAAATTTGTGAAATGTATATGAAACAAAACTTTCATTATATATTGAATTTAAAAATTTATCCATTTTCAAATTTTTTAGAATAGTGATAAAAACTTAATTTCTAAATTAGGGGAGTTCTAAAATTCTGTATACATATTAAATATGTTGAATTTGATTATAAACCTATTTTCAAAATTTTAAAAAAATATTAATATAAATTAATGACTAAATTGTAATTCTAATATTCCTTAAATTAATGTTTAAATTGTAATTCTAAATTTTTTTAAATTAATGCCTAAATTGCAATTCTAAAATATTTTAAATTAAACTTTTTAAATTAATGACTTAATTGTAATTCTAAATTTTTTTAAATTAATGTCTAAATTCTAATTCTATTTTTTTAAAATTAATGCATAAATTGTAATTCAATTTTTTAAAAAAATTTAACTTATTAAATTATTGCAAAATTAATGGCTAAATTAATGGAATGTATTTTAATTAATATTTTTTTTTTATTTTGTGATGTTTAATTACAAAAATATCCTTTTATGAATTTATCTGTTAATCTATTAATAAATAAAATTATATTTTTATCCTTTGTCGGTTAAGAATTTTTTATTATTTAAAAAAAATATCAAAATATTACTCTAATAATAATAATAATAATAATAATAATAATAATAATAATAAGACAAGTAGCTAGGAAAAAGAAAGAGCTTAAAGGAGAGGAATTGTAAGATTACAAACCAAAGTGGGTTGTAGATCCATCACTTCCCTCATTCAAATCGCCCTTATAATAAACATTAAGGACACCCACAATCTGTTACAACAGTTAGTCAATATATGCTCGATCTTCTAAGGATAGGGGTGTAGTACATAATGACTCCAACTAGTTAGTTCTCCCATTAGCAACGTCTACCGCAAACGCAACGATCACGCCTTTTACTGATGAACAGCCAACATGCACCACCCTCAAACCCCTGACGAACGCACGAGGACTTACAGTTGCTTTTGGTGCAGTGGCGCTTACAGCGCTTGCACAAGCTTTTGCAAATCCTTCCTTCAACACCACTGCCGTTGGCTGTAAAATCAAAGTGTGGCATTCCATATAAACTAAGATTTTATTGCTTATTATTTTTGATACATCGACTACATATTGGCTCATGATTATGCATTAGAGAGAGAAAAGAGAGATTTACAATAAGCAAGTAGGAGCAGCACAAGCAACACAGCAGAAAAGACTATACGTTTAGCCTCCATATTGGGATATTCACTTGCAATTTTACGTTGGAGAGAAGGAAATTAAGAAATCTTATAATTTCTTTAGAAACCGAAGTAAACAAAGTTATACATAAAGCTTTTTAATACTCAGTATTTTCATATCCCAAAAGGGTGAAAGGTAGTAAATTATAGATAAAGCTTTTAATACTCAAGATTTTCATATCCCAAAGAGCAATGCTACATGTACACCCCGAAGGGATGTACATCATACATCTCCACCATTTTAATGGTGGCGATATTTTTTACGGGTCACATCAAGTGACCCATCATCAAACCCCCACCCTTAGATGGGTGGGGGTGTGAGATGTACACCCCTTACGGGTGTACACATAGCATTTTCCTATCCCAAAGAGCAATGCTACATGTACACCCCGAAGGGGTGTACATCATACATCTCCACCATTTTAATGGTGGCGATATTTCTTACGGGTCACATCAAGTGACCCATCATCAAACCCCCACCCTTAGATGGGTGGGGTGTGAGATGTACACCCCTTACGGGTGTACACATAGCATTTTCCTATCCCAAAGAGCAATGCTACATGTACACCCCGAAGGGGTGTACATCATACATCTCCACCATTTTAATGGTGGCGATATTTCTTATGGGTCACATCAAGTGACCCATCATCAAACCCCCACCCTTAGATAGGTGGGGGTGTGAGATGTACACCCCTTACGGGTGTACACATAGCATTTTCCTATCCCAAAAGGGGAAAAATGTAGTAAGTTATAAATAATGCTTAAAGGTAGTTGTCTTATGACAGTGATAGACATCGTCATTAATTGGATCAGGCTCACAATCCTAAGATCCTATTTTAATTCATAAATATCTTATACAGTATATCTCCATCATTTAAATTAGAAGCTTTTACAATTGCTAAATAAAAGGTGTGATCAAAGTCTAGAATTATATATTATATTCGGGCATTCAAGTTATTTTTTTGGCATAAGATAAATCACCTTGTAGATGATACGTGCTATTGTAGTATACCGAATTTTCAGTATATAAATAAGTATAAATAAAAATAGTGTGAGATACTATTTTTATTGAACTTAGAGAAATAAAGAATAATTTGAAATTGATTTGTGCTGAAATTAGAATAAGAAAGAAAAATTTAGGATTTTCTGTGATGAACAATGCTTATATTTTGGCAGAAAATTTATAGTGCCAAAAAATCATGAAATTTTGTGGGGATGTCTGTACTATCTTTTTTATGCCATATTTAAAATTTTGTATTTTTAGAAAATCTGAAAAGTAAAAACGAAACCTAACGGAAATATGTTAAAAATTTTAGTCGGTAGGACTTTTGGGGATCAAAGAGGAATTAAATTGAAAACTTAAGATAATGTATTATCATTTAACTTTATTAGAGTATGTATGTCAAATTTGAACATAATGGTATATTCAGAAAAGCTGCAATTGAATATATTGGATTTGAATAGGAGTGAATTGAATTAATTGTATTGGACTAATTAAGCATGTAGCCCTCTAAGTCAACCTGCCACCTCATCTCCCTTTTGTATATTTATCTTCTCCACCCAACCGCTCCAGTCTGTACACAGAGAAGAGAGAAAGGGAAGAGAACAAGGAGAAGAAGAAGAGAAGGAGAAGAGAAGGGTTTGGATGATCTTGTGCCGTTTGTCGAGCCGATCGAAGCCGCGCGTGCGCGATTTTCGGCGTTGCGACATCGGGGTTAGTATTTTAATGTTTGTATTTTTATCATTTTCTGATTTGGTTGATCCTTAATGGTAGAATGTAGGAAAAGAGATTTTGTTGTAATTCCTTAAAATTCGTGTTCTACGTGATCTTAGATGTATTCTAATTAAAAGAATCGAGAAAAAATTCGATAAAATCACGATTATATGAAAAAAATGAAAACCTAGGGTTTTTAGCATAAAACTTTAAATTTATGGGTTTTGATATTAAATGATGGTTGATCTCTCTAATTGAAGGTTGTAGAAGATTCTTTTAATTTGAGATCCGACGAAGTCACGACGATCAATTTAAGAAACGAACCGAAATCGGCATTTTCGCGTTCGTTAGCACCGTAGCGTGCCCAAACAACGTCAGAAGTTCGATTGTCTTAATTTCCAACCAGTTGGCATTGAACCGAGGTGGGTGGTGCTATCCGAAATGGTTGAATCTCCTTCTATGTCTAATTTTCTCTTTTTTAGCATTATGTGCATTAAATAAAAATATGAAATCTAGAGTTAGTTTGTATGTAATTGTTATAGTTCTTGAATGCTACCTAAGTTATGAGTAGACAAATTGTGTCAAAAACTCAAAACATGGAATGCATGAGGATTGAGTCCTTTGGACATCGGAACTCTAGAGTTGCAAAAGAATGAGTAAAGGAATTTAGTAAACATAGAGGGTTCGAGTGGCATTGTGATAATAAACATGAGCCTAGTGTTACGGTTCTAATGACATTGTAATAGTAAATAAGAACCTAGTATTATGTTTTGAGTGGCATCGTAATATTAAATAAGAACCTAGTGAAAGAATATGGATTGGGTGACATCTCACGATCATATAGAGAGTTGAAGCATGTTCAGGGTTAGCTATTGTGGATAACAATAGAGGTGTGTCGTCTTAGAGCTCATGGTTGAGACAAGCGCTTGGGATTATTAGATCCTCTGATAGTGTTGTCGTGATTTGGTAGAGCTCCCTATATTAGAGAGTTGCATCATACTTACATAGTCTGTACAGCTTGTGGAGGTCACTCCTCCACAAGAAGTATACTCCGGAGTGTCATGTGTGGGTCGAGGGTGTATCTCTCCACGGGTTGAGGCTGTATCTCCCCGCAGACGGTTAGTTGCGGATTGAAATGTATCTCTCCTCTTGGCCTAGTTATGAGTCGGGCTTGACAATTGCCGAGCAGATTGATTGGGTCGAAAGATCATTGTGTCGGAGGCATTATACAGGCATAGTAGCAGTTATTTCTTTTATATTGCATATTATAGATGCTTTACCACTTTACTATAGACTTTTTACTGCTTTCATACTATTTCGCTTTACTTATACCTTCGTTAGACCTAATAGGAAAGTCACCTGGATCGACGGCCGAATCCACTGGGAACTTTCTTTTAGTTCTCTCCCCCTATTTTGTAGATCCATCCCCCTTTTAGTTATTTTTATTTCTAATTTGAAGGCTGAAATTTTTAAAATTTTATCAAATAGTAGAAAATTTAATCTGATGGATAAGGTGCGTAGTATTATCTCAATTTTTTAAATTATTGAATAATTTATTAATCAACAATCTCTTTTATTTCATGAAACTATACTAACCGCATTCTTATTTTTAATTTAAACTCTTTAAATTAATGACTAAACTGTAATTCTAAAACTCTTTAAATTAATACATAAATTGTAATTCTAAAATTTTTTACATTAAACTCTTTAAATTAATAACTAAATTATAATTCTAAAACTCTTTAAATTAATGCGTAAATTGTAATTTTAAAAAAAATTAAATTAAATTCTTTAAATTAATGATTAAATTGTAATTCTAAAACACTTTAAATTAATGCCTAAATTGTAATTTTAAAACTTTTTAAATTAATGCCTAAATTGTAATTCTAAAACTTTTTAAAGTAATGCCTAAATTGTAATTCTAAAACTTTTTAAATTAATTTTTTAAAATTAATGCCTAAATTGTAATTCTAAAACTCTTTAAATTAATGTCTAGATTGTAATTCTAAAACTCTTTAAATTAAACTCTTTAAATTAATGCATAAATTGTAATTATAAAACTCTTTAAATTAATGCCTAAATTGTAATTCTAAAATTTTTTAAATTAAACTCTTTAAATTAATAACTAAATTGTAATTCTAAAACTCTTTAAATTACTGTCTAAATTGTAATTCTAAAAAATTTTAAATTAAGCTATTTAAATTAATGCCTAAATTGTTATTCTAAAACTTTTTAAATTAATGCCTAAATTGTAATTCTAATTTTTTTTAAAATTAAACTCTTTAAATTAATGACTAAATTATATTTCTAAAACTCTTTAAATTAATGTCTAAATTATAATTCTAAATTTTTTAAATTTAAATTTTTTAAATTAATGCCTAAATTGTAATTCTAAAACTCTTTAAATTAATGCCTAAATTGTAATTCTAAAACTCTTTAAATTAATGTCTTGTAATTCTCAAACTCTTAAAATTAAACTCTTTCAATTAATGCTAAAATTGTAATTCTAAACCTCTTTAAATTAATGCCTAAATTGTAATTCTAAATTTTTTAAATTAAACTTTTAAAATTAATGACTAAATAGTAATTCTAAAACTTTTTAAATTAATGCATAAATTGTAATTCTAAATTTTTTTAATTTGAACTTTTAAAATTAATACCTAAATTGTAATTCTAAAACTTTTTAAATTAATGCCTAAATTATAATTCTAAAACTCTTTAAATTAATGCCTAAATTGTAATTAAAAAATATTTAAAATTAATGCGTAAATTAGTACAAAATTAATGGCTAAATTTGTGAAATTATATGAAACAAAACTTTTATTGTATGTTGAATTTAAAAATTTATCTATTTTCAAATTTTTTAGAATAGTGATAAAAAATTAATTTCTAAATTAGAGGAATTCTAAAATTTTGTATACATATTAAATATGTTGAATTTGATTATAAACCTATTTTCAAAATTTTTAAAAAATATTAATATAAATTAATGACTAAATTGTAATTCTAATATTCCTTAAATTAATGTTTAAATTGTAATTCTAAATTTTTTAAAATTAATGCCTAAATTGTAATTCTAAAATATTTTAAATTAAACTTTTTAAATTAATGACTTAATTGTAATTCTAAATTTTTTTAAATTAATGTCTAAATTCTAATTCTATTTTTTTAAATTAATGCATAAATTGTAATTCAATTTTTTTAAAAAAATTAATTTATTAAATTATTGTAAAATTAATGGCTAAATTAATGGAATGTATTTTAATTAATATTTTTTTTATTTTGTGATGTTTAATTACAAAAATATTCTTTTTATGAATTTATCTGTTAATCTATTAATAAATAAAATTATATTTTTATTCTTTGTCGGGTAAGAATTTTTTATTATTTAAAAAAAAATACCAAAATATTATTCTAATAACAATAATAATAATAATAAGACAAGTAGCTAGAAAAAAGAAAGAGCTTAGAGGAGAGGAATTGTAAGATTACAAACCAAAGTGGGTTGTAGATCCATCACTTCGCTCATTCAAATCACCCTTATAACAAACATTAAGGACACCCACAATCTGTTACAACAGTTAGTCAATATATGCTCGATCTTCTAAGGATAGGGGTGTAGTACAAGATGACGCCAACTAGTTAGTTCTCCGATTAGCAACGTCTACCGCAAACGCAACGATCACGCCTTTTACTGAACATCCAACATGCACCCCCCTCAAACCCCTGACGAACGCACGAGGACTTACAGTTGCTTTTGGTGCAGCGGCGGTTACAGCGCTTGCACAAGCTTTTGCAAATTCTTCCTTCAACACCACTGTCGTTGGCTACAAAATCAAAGTATGGCATTTCATATAAACTAAGATTTTATTGCTTATTATTTTTGATACATCGACTACATATTGGCTCATGATTATGCATTAGAGAGAGAAAAGAGAGATTTACAATAAGCAAATAGGAGCAGCACAAGCAATAAAGCAGAAAAGACTATACGTTTAGCCTCCATATTGGGATGTTCAAGGAAATTAAGAAATCTTATAATTTCTTTAGAAACCGAAGGGAACAAAGTTATAAATAAAGCTTTTTAATACTCAGGATTTTCATATCCCAAAAGGGTGAAAGGTAGTAAATTATAGATAAAGCTTTTAATACTCAAGATTTCCATATCCCAAAGGACTCAGGATGTTCATATCCCAAAAGGGGAAAAAGGTAGTAAGTGATAAATAATGCTTAAAGGTAGTTGTCTTATGACAATGATAGACATCATCATTAATTGGATCAGGCTCACAATCCTAAGATCCTATTTTGATTCATAAATATCACATTCAGTATATCTCCATCATTTACATTAGAAGCTTTTACAATTGCTAAATAAAAGGTGTGATCAAAGTCTCGAATTAAATATTATATTCGGCATTCAAGTTATTTTTTTAGCATAAGATAAATTACTTGGTAGATGATACGTGCTATTGTAGTATACCGAATTTTCAGTATATAAGTAAGTATAAATAAAAATAGTGTGAGATACTATTTTTATTGAACTTAGAGAAGTAAAGAATAATTTGAAATTAATTTGTGCTGAAATTGAAATAAGAAAGAAAAATTTTAAATTTTCTGTGACGAACAATGCTTATATTTTGGCAGAAAATTTATAGTGCCAAAAAATTATAAAATTTTGTGGGGATGTCTGTACTGTTTTTTTGAGGCCATATTTAAAATTTTGTATTTTTCGAAAACTCGAACAGTGAAAACGAAATCTAACATAAATATGTTAAAAATTTTAGTCCATATGACTTTCGGGGATCAAAAAGGATCGAATTGAAAATTTAAGATAATTTACTACCATTTAACTTTATTAAAGTATGTCGGTCAAATTTGAACATAATCACATATTGAGAAAAGCTCTAATTGAATATATCGGATTAGAATAGGAGTAAAGTTAATTATTTGTATTGGACTAATTAAGCATGTAGCTTAATTAGTGGCCCTCTAAGTCAACCTGCCACCTCATCTCCCTTTTGTATATTTATCTTCTCTACCCAACCGCTCCAGCCTGTACACAGAGAAGAGAGAAAGGGAAGAGAACAAGGAGAAGAAGAAGAAGAGAAGGAGAAAAGAGAAGGGTTTGGATGATCTTGTGCCGTTTGTCGAGCCGATCGAAGCCGCGCGTGCGCGATTTTTGGCGTTGCGACATCGGGGTTAGTATTTTAATGTTTGTATTTTTATCATTTTCCGATTTGATTGATCCTTAATGGTAGAATGTAGAAAAAGAGATTTTGTTGTAATTCCTTTAATTAAATTCGTGTTCTACGTGATCTTAGATGTATTCTAATTAAAAGAATCGAGGAATAAAATCACGATGATATTAAAAAAATGAAAACCTAGGGTTTGTAGCATAAAACTTTAAATTTATGGGTTTTGATCGTAAATGATGGTTGATCTCTCTAATTGAAGGTTGTAGAAGATTCTCAAGTTTAATTTGAGATCCGACGAAGTCACGACGATCAATTTAAGAAACGAACCGAAATCGGCGTTTTCGCGTTCGTTAGCACCGTAACGTGCCCAAACGACGTCAAAAGTTCGATTGTCGTAATTTCCAACTAGTTGGCATTGAACCGAGGTGGGTGGTGCTATCCGAAATTGTGACATCCCCGGAATTTGAAGTAGTCCTATATATAAATAATATAATATGACTAAATTTCTTAACCCGGCTATAGCATTTTGGATGGTAGCAAGATCCAAGAGGTTAAGAGATTTAAGCGTGCTAGAGCTAGAGTAGTTCTAGGATGGGTGACCCCCTGGGAAGTGGGGCGTCACAATTGGTATCAGAGACAATCACCAGCCGGAAATGTGAGATGAGTCTCGGCTGAGCCAGGGTTATATAGCGGGTAGAGTGTGGCTCCCCGGCTAATGACTGTTGTAAGTGGAGTACAGCTCCCTACAAGGTCGGCTAAGGCTAGCGAGACGAGTCTCACATCGCCTGGTACTAGTGAGTGTGCTTGAGTCTGACGTGAATGTCAGGGCTTAAAGGGGGGAGGAATGTGACACCCCCGGAATTTGAAATAGTCCTATATATAAATGATATAATAGGACTAAATCTCTTAACCCGGCTATAGCATTTTGGATGGTAGTAAGATCCAAGAGGTTAAAAGAGTTAAGCGTGCTAGAGCTAGAGTAGTTCTAGGATGGGTGACCCCCTGGGAAGTGGGGCGTCACAAAAATGGTTGAATCTCCTTCTATGTCCAATTTTTTCTTTTTTAGCATTATGTGTATTAAATAAAAAAATGAAATCTAGAGTTTGTTTGTTTGTAATTGTTATAGTTCTTGCATGCTACCTAAGTTAGGAGTAGACAAATTGTGTCAAAAACTCAAAACATGGAATGCATGAGGATTGAGTCCTTTGGACATCGGAACTCTAGAGTTGCAAAAGAATGAGTAAAGGAATTTAGTAAACATAGAGGGTTCGAGTGGCATTGTGATAATAAACATGAGCCTAGTATTATGGTTTGAGTGGCATCGTAATATTGAACAAGAACCTAGTGAAAGAATATGGATTGGGTGGCATCTCACGATCATATAGAGAGTTGAAGCATGTTCAGGGTTAGCTATTGTGGATAACAATAGAGGTGTGTCGTCTTAGAGCTCATGGTTGAGACAAGCGCTTGGGATTATTAGATCCCCTGATAGCGTTGTCGTGATTTGGTAGAGCTCGCTATATTAGAGAGTTGCATCATACTTACATAGTCTGTACAGCTTGTGGAGGTCACTCCTCCACAAGAAGTATACTCCGGAGTGTCATGTGTGGGTCGAGGGTGTATCTCTCCATGGGTTGAGGCTGTATCTCCTCGCAGACGGTCAGTTGCGAATTGAAATGTATCTCTCCTCTTGGCCTAGTTATGAGTCGGGCTCGACAATTGCCGAGCAGATTGATTGGGTCGAAAGATCATTGTGTCGGAGGCATTATACCGAGGCATAGTAGCAGTTATTTCTTTTATATTGCATATTATAGATGCTTTACCGCTTTCCTATAGACTTTTTACTGCTTTCATACTATTTCGCTTTACTTATACCTTGATTAGACCTAATAGGAAAGTCACCTGGGTCGACGGCCGAATCCACTGGAAACTTTTTTTTAGTTCTCTCCCCCTATTTTGTAGATCCATCCCCGAGCCTAGCGATATGGGACCACGGCAAGGGCGTTGCGCCCTAGGTAGCTTGACCTCCGTGTATAGGTCACCTTTGTATTTACTTTTAGTAGATGATGTACATGATTTCTATTTTGAGAGAAAACTTATAAAGGTTTTATTTTGGGAGATGAAAATATAAATATATAATGTTGTATGGATGTAAAATATGAATTTTCGAATTTTGTAATAGTTAGATTTACTTTTCTTGCTTGTATTATCCCCTCTCGGTGCAAAATTGTAATGTGCTGTGTTTCGATACTTGAAATTCATTGTATCGACTCTATCGACGCCTTGGACGTACATTGGAGACTCTGTCCATTCGGCGCTCGAACCGACCAAATAGGCGATCGCGGAACGTTACAGCTATCCTAACAAATCATGGATAACAAAAAATTTTAGGTACTGTTTGAATGCATAAATATCTTGTTCAGTATATCTTTATTATTTGTTTAAGAATTTTGATCAAATATTTAGAATTGAATAATATATTCAGCCCTCAAGTTATATTTTTTGAATAAGATAAATTATTTGATGAAATATGCTATCTCGCCAAATCATAAATATCAAAATCTCTCATGGAGAAAAAATCAAACTCATTTCTTATATCAAATACGTTATCCTTGGATAACTTTTCCCGACTTCCAAATTAGGAATGTTGCATGAATTTGTCAATTAATATTATGTAAAAATGTATAGAACTTACCCAAACTATATATCGATTATTTTGAATCAACTACTCGACCATTCAAAATTTTGATTTTACCGGCCAATCTTTCAATTTATTTGATTTGAATCAATCAAAGGTACTTTGACTTTAAAATTTAGGCTAATTGTCTTTTTTTGATAAACTTATAATTGTTGGAAGCATAAAAAGTTCTAATACTAATTGTTGGAAGCGTAAAAAATTTTTGATACCAATTGTTGAAAATGGTATTCACGCTGATACTGATTATATAACCTAAAATCTAAAGTTCTAAAATACAATAATATGAAAAAGAGACATTGGAGAAGAACTAATACTTTATTAAGAAATATTCAATTACACAATCTTATACGGCCATGTCTACTGTGGCCCTCATTCATCTAATTACCACGCCTAGATATATATAGCTATCAAGTCATAACAGATACGAATCTAACTTTTACTTTAGATAATTACAAATAAACTTTTAAATATAATTTGGATAACTCTATCTCTAATTAACTTTTAAATTAAGTTTGGATTACTATTTCAACAATTAATTTTTAAACTCTATCTAGGCGGGAAAGAACAATACCTCTTTATAATATATACTTCTCTCATTTCAACAATTGGTATCGGAGCTGGAAAGTACCGAACGAATCTAAGCCAGACGACAATAGATTTAGAAAGAATATAGAATCAATTTACCAGATAGCTACATCAAAATCAAGTAACTCGTAGCAGATTGAAGAAGGTGACGTCCAGGTGAAACCGAAGCAAAAGAATTGCTTCGAAGAAGTTGGCCTCCGCACAACACACGAGAGAAGGTGGTTGTGACGCTTGACGAAAAGATAGCAAGGAGAGCCCGTGAAAAGATCAAAAAGACTTGTCCAAAGAGCCAGCAGGGCTAGACAAGAAAGCCGAACAAAAATCGACGAGATCTCGATGAAAGAATGACGTCATCCGAATAGGAAGGTACAAGTTTGAAACTCAGTTTTGATTTTTCTTGTTTCGTTATGGATTTGGATTGGTTTATTCAACCTAGTTTACCAAAGTTCGATGGAACGAACTTTAAACGATGAAAAATCATCATTCGATGTTTTTTAGAATTCCAAGATTTGTGGGATGTGGTAGAGAATAGAAATTATAAAAAAGAATTTGGTAAAAAAAGAATTTAGAAAGAAAGACAGAAAATCTGTCATATATTTTTCAAGCAGTGAATTATCGTTGTTTGAAAAAATTTCAACGACGAAAACGACACGAAAAACGTGAAGAATCTTAAAGAAAATTGTAGGAGAAAATTTGCAAAAAGAGAATGAAATTCAAGAAGAAGAAGAAATTAAATCCTGTGATGAAGACATAGAAACCCCTGTTTATGACGAAATTTGGAAAGAAAATTCTAATGAAGAATACATAAAAGATTTGATTCATAAAAAATATACCGATGATCAAAACGGTGAGATCTAGACCGACGAGAAAATTCACAATGATGACATAAGTAACGAATTTTTTTACGACGAAGTAATTACGCATCAAGTCAAAAAGATAGTTGACTCATTTTCTAATGTTATTGAAGAAATTTTCATATATCATAATGCGGATGAAGAAAAGGAAAAAGCACATGAAATTATAATATTAGAAATGCAAAGTTTTGGTATGGCACAAGGCGCATACATTGAACCCAAAATATCAAATTCAGATATTTGCAGAAACTCGCAGGTTTTTAAGGATGACACGGACAACCAGGACTATAAGGATGATGTGGATAATCAGAATTACAGGTCGCAAAGATTTCGCGGGATATGTATCATGCTACACAACTCGAATACTACAACAACAACAACGATGGATAACTCAAATACTACGACAACAACAGCGACGGATATTGCAAAATCAAAATGCGCGTTTCATGGAATTTGCAGCTTGAAGATGAAGTTTGAATTAAGGGAGGAGGTTGGAAATAGTAATTCAAATTTAATTTAAAAGTTAATTAGAGATAGAGTTTATCCAAATTATATTTAAAAGTTTATTTGTAATTATCTAAAGTAAAAATTAGATTTGTCATCTGTTATGACTCTTGTTGAAATGAGAGAAGTATATATTATAAAGAGGTATTGTGACTAACTAAAAATTTTATTAAATGCTCTTGGCTTGAATACAATGATAGATCTTATTCCACACGTTTACTGCACATATATATAGCTTTTAATATAAAACAGGAAAATACTAATAATAACCACTTAACAAGATTTTAACTTATCTCTAATCCCTAACCAACTAATATAAAAGATAAATTTAAACTTATCATAAACATTGGGTTACTTATCAACAATAATTACGAAAATTATATAAACTATACTAACTAAATTTGTAAAATTAAACGATGCATTTAAATTTTAAAAAGAAAGCAATCATTGACTAAGTCAAATCAAAAAAATTGAAAAATGGAATAGTAAAATTAAAATTTTGAAAGATTAAATAATCAATTCAAAATGGTCCATAGTTCATCTAAATTTTGTATGTTATTACCTTATAGTCTGCACAAGACTTTTCCTTTCAGGTATGCGCAAATTTATTTACTTCGATGATTCACACTCTATCAACTTTTCTTCTGATTTAAATCATTTCAATTAAATAACTTTATGATTTCCTTAAATTTTCAAACTTAATTACCTTTTTTTTCTAACAAAAATATGGGTTTCATTTTTTTCAGAAAAAAGGACAATAGGTTTCATTAACATGGAACAATTAATATTTATCCAAACTGTTAGGTTTAATGGAAACCATGTTCCATCTTATAAAAACAAGTCAAACTAAGACAAATAAAATTTAAGAAATATTTGGGACAAAAAACTATCACACCCCGAGGCCGCCAAATGGACCGCTCGAGCACGCACACAGATCCGCCAAACGGGCAAGGCCTTCCCCTACCCGAACAAAGCGGAGAAAAATATCCAACTTGTACAAATTTGCACGAAATGGAGACATGAAGCATTAGAGTTGATCTTCTGACATCTACTCCATTTAACTGAACTTTAAATATAAAGGTTACATTCATTCATCCCACTCCAAAAAATTATAATTTTTTATTGTTTTACAAAAGAAAACTTTCTTGACTTCTCACTTGATCTATCTACTTCGCGACACCTTTGCTATGATCTTGTGCCTCACTGGCGATGCAAGATCTGAAAAGGATAAAAAACAATAGATGAGAACTTTAAATAAGTTCCCAGTGGGTGCAACTACCGAACATGGCGCTCTACATGACTCGGTCCAAAGGAGGCAACAATAGATAATTTGATAAACACAGATATTGATACTATAGAAATGCAATAATAAAAAATACAACTACAATGCCTCAATTTAAACAAGATGCAACTATATCCATGTCTATATGTTTAACCAACTTATTAGTTGGTCTCACTTCACATACAACCCATGTGCATACTCTTTATGCCACATGTCACTAACCATCTATTAATCGGTTTTATTTTTCTAATACATCTCATGGAGTGTCAATTGCTTGCAGACCTCTTCCATCAGGTGGGAACTTGATGTTAAGGGTGATCAACATCGCCAAGCCCAATAGTCGCTTAGGCCTCATTTGATTGAGATATAAAAAGGGGGTAAGAGGGTTATCACCCCCGCCCCCTTTATACCCAACAATACTTTGCAAAGGGGGAACAGTTTTGGGTGGGAAAAAGTGTTCACACCCAATTTTTAATTTTTTTAAAAAAATTAAAATTAAAATTTATAAAATTTTAAATTTTTAAAACAATTAAATTTTATAAATTTTTAACTTTAATGTTTAATAAATTTAAAAGTTATTAATTTTAAAATATACATAAATTTTTTATATACAAATTTGTAAATTTTTTATAGAAAATTTTAAATTTATACAAATTTTAAAAATAAAATTTTTGCACCTCCTTTTGCACATTTTTCGAGACAATTAAAATTTAAAATTTTTAATATATAAAATTTTTACATTTTATAAATTTTTAAATTTTTAACTTTAATTTTTAATAAATTTATAAATTTATAAATTTTTAAAATTTATTAATTTTACAATTTTAAAATTTATACAATTTATAAAATTTTATAAAATTTATAAATTTTTTAATAAATTAAATTTTTTATATACAAAAGTTAAATTTAAATAATACAAATTATAATTAATTTTTTTTTAAATAGATTTTTTAAAGAGCAATTTAGTCAATTAAAAAAAATTTCTTCTCTTTGTTCTTCTTATTCCACTTTATCAAACCAAACACAATTTTTTTTATAGCTAGTACAAATCTTATACTCATCCAAACACAAAATTACGTTAGTTCCTACTTGTTCTTAAACTTATACATATCCCTAAAATAGACAGTTCTAGCTTATACCCGAACCAAACGCAGCCTAATTAGAGTCAAAAGGGATCGCCATCTCCATGCACTAGATAGGGAGTCAAAACATGTTTGCCATCTCCTAGCACGCATGAGGAGTTAAAAAGTGATCAATATCTCCCACCATCACATTGGAAGCCAAAACATTATCGACATCTCCCACCACTATACTAGGATTCAAACCCTGATCGACATCTCCCACTTGATCATTTCGAAATGTCGCGACCTATTTCAATGTTGTAATAACTGCGATTTTAAATTCGAATTATTTAAAAGATTTAAATTCGAATTTTGAGGGGTGTATTTAAAGAAACGACTAATTTCGCGAAACGAGACCCAAATCCAATGAAACAAAATCGCTACCTGAATGGTTGGATCGCGCTGAATGTCGTGGTGAAGTCTGATTTTGAATTTGGCAAAGTGAAACCACGAAAAATGCAAAAATAGTATATTTTTGACAGTTTTTACGCAAAAGTTGCGACATTTTATGTATCGTTTAGCGCGAGATCGCACGTGGAAGGTCCTCTCCGTATTTTACGCGTGCTGTGAAGAGCTGAAACAAAAATATCAAGAGTTGAAGGACTTACATGCAAAAGAACCGAGCAATATATATATAGGTCCTAGGGTTTCATGTAGATGAAACACTAGCCACATCTTCTCTGCCTTCCCTCACCCGAGTAGCTCCCCTACGCCACCTCCAACCCGCTGCCACCCTCCTCTTGCCGGCAACCACCACCAGCCACCGGAAAAACCCAGCACCACCACCTTCTCTCTCTCCTCCTCTCTTGTTCTCGGTTGGAAATGGACCCGAGGCAAATAAACAAGGTCGCGCCACCTCATGACATCACCAGCACCTCCCTCGGCCTCCTGGTTAAGCCCCTTGAACAACCCCGTCGCCGCTAGCGCCACTACAGCCGGTTATTGCATCCCGGTCTAGATTTATGGTAGATCTGGACTCGAGCTCTTTTCGGCCGCCACCACTGCACCACGTCGTCACAGCCGGTGCTTGGGGACTCCATTACATCCCCAAGTGGCCGCCTGAAGTATCTCGACAACCCACATTGCCGGAAAATCGAGCTCCGGCCCGATCTGTCATGCCCTGGGGTCGAAACTGCGACCCGGGCTCGCCAACAGATCCAACACCCATACAGGAAACCCACATAGGCGAAGCGTCTAACCTGCAAAAGATAGTATCTAGCAACTATACAGATATCAGAGACTGAAAATAAAAGCTGCTAAATAAAATAACCAATCCACTATATCACTGTACAATCCAAAATCCTCAGATACAACATCTATGAACCTAAAAAGGAGGTAAACTAAAACAATAATAATACATAATCCATCTCCCAAAATAATAATACAACAGTGTACAGGATAAACCCACAATCCGGGTTGATACATCTTGTTGGGTCACCTCTATAATAAGGATCTAAATAGGGAAAAAACCACCTAGAGGGGGGGTGAATAGGTGTAAACGATAAACACTCAAAAATCTTTGCGTAATAAAAATTCAATGCGGAAATGAAAATAACACGCAAGATTTTTACGTGGAAAACTCCAAAACCAGGAGTAAAAAAACCACGGGACCGATAACACGATGAAATCAACTAAGATTATAACACGTACAAAGGCGATACAACGCACTCACAGACAACTCATCCTTTTTCCATACGCTCCAAGTTGATCTTCTCCGCTCGCTCCGCAACGCGCCTCGAATCCACGATTTGCGTCCAACGCCGAATCCACGGCGTCCAACGTCGAGTCCACGACGTCTGACCGAATCCACGGTCTCCACCAGGTAGTACGTCTCGATCACACGAACGTACCTCGCTCCGAATCCACGAGAGCGGTTGCACCTTGAATCCACAAGGCCACGCGAATCCACGCGCCGATTTTGGAGAAAATCGTTGTTTTGTTGGTGGTGATGATCCGCCGAATACTTAGATCAAAGATAGATCGGAAATGCCATCTAAGTATTCATTAATTTGATTCTACTCAAAATCTGAGTATGAAAACCTAGAATCAAATTAATTAATATAGATGAAGAAACATAGATTCAAATCTAGTTATTTCCTTTCTTCTCTATATATGTGGATCTCTAAGTTTTTCTCCGTTAATTTTTATCTGTCATTTCCCAGAGATAAAACTTAGTGTGGATTACCCTAAAATATAGAATTAGGGTTTACTTATAGGTTAGAAACCATTGGAAGAGGATAAGAATCAAAAACTGATTGTAACAGAATTTTTCCCGCACGACGGTCCGGACCGGATTAGGCTCGTTCAGGACTGTCGTTGTTTTTCAGAGAATTCCTGAAAAATCAAGGTTCGGGGTCCAGAACGAAATCCACGGTCCGGACTGTTCATGCAGTTTCAGTAAACTCCACGTTCGGGGTCCGGAACAAAATCCTATGGTCTGGACTGTTCATGCAGTTTCAGTAAAATTCACATTCGGGGTCCGGAACAAAACAGGGATGTTCAGGACTGGATTTGTGCATGAACTACCAACGTTCGGGGTCCGGACTGTAGTCCCCTGTTCCGGATCCTGAACATGTAACTTGTCCAGTTTTTTATTTTTATGCGATTTAAAACCCATCCAAGTGTTTCTACATTATAAGAAGTATTCAGATCACCAATAATGTTTAGTTAAACTTACATGATCATTATGAATTCTTCTTTCTTGAGATTGAGGTATATGATCCAAGTTTCTTTATCTTCAATCTTCAAGACTTAAATACTTTCACGAAATACGCCAAAACTAAAATCCTTAACACATCTATCTCACCAAAATATACAACACTGGTAGGGATCTATCTCGCGACTCCCTTACCTCGATCCTCAAGCTAGTTGGAGTAGGAACGAAAGGGAAAGTCTCTGGAAAAAAGTCACCACGGAGGGTGTGAGAACTACATCAATCAGTAATTCTCATTGGATACCGTCTCCAAGCCCAACGGTCTGCCCACTAAGTCTACTAGAGGCATAAGATAACAGAACTATTGTAATAGAAAAGGGATAAGTTGGAAAGAAATCTACAGCTATCATTTTTCTATCTATGATGCTCAATGGGTAAAATAGATGATAATATGCAACTACTCAAACTCGAGGTGCCCAATCGACCCAATCGTAAAGACTGCCACATAGTGTCCAGTCAAGCCTGCGCTCACCTGCCACCACTATCCCTCTGGGCTGGATTTACGTAGGGTGTCCCAACGGACTATTATAACCATCGCGCGAAACTACCTCAACAGGCCCACCATCGCATCCGGAGCGGCAACTCAAGGGGAACGACCCCACTGAGGAAAACAGCGCGGCATCAAGTATCACAATAGTAGCACATACAGGCTATAATCCAAATCCACGATCAACCAGATCGGAAGACTCACAAACCCAATCAACTCACAACACCAGCCGGAAAACGCTCAACGGCCCTGGATCACTCACCAACTCAATAGCTATCAACAACAAAGGGTCCGAAAATTTCGGGAGACTGGCGCCTACAATCATAATCAAACAAGAACAGGTTTCAGGCACAGCCTCTCATAACTCTCGACCCAAATATGGAAACAACCCTTGAAACCCAGATCACTCGAACCCTCTTCGGGCAAGGAGGTTTATATAAAAAGATGATATTTATTTCTGAAAATTATTTTCACTCGAACCCTCTCAGGGTGAGGACAAAAAGTAGCTTCTTTTTAGAAAACCATCTTGATTTGAGGAAACTCATTTTAATAAATTTTAGTTCTTAAGAAATTCAGTTAAAACAAATTTTATTTTTCCAAACCCCGAAGGGCTAGTGCCTTCACCTTAATCAAACAAGAACAGGTTCCGGCGACCCTTCGAAATCCGGAAAGAAAATATTGGTTTACCAAAATTATGTGTGTCCAAAAAGCATCCTGGGTTCAAGGTCCTGCTATCACGAGCTCAACACCACCACAAACTCAGTGGCAACGAAACTGGTCGGAGAATACTCGACGACCCAGGACCACCATCTTTCCGAACGGCTCCCGACACAAGCATAGAACTAGCCTCAGTTACCAGACTCCACTCGACCCCCAGGCACGAGTGCAATATCCGTCCTACACTACCCCGACCACTTGACCTAATACCCGGATGAGGATAGACACTAAGTCATGAGGGAAGAATAATGCAAGTGTAGGAAGTCTTAAAACAACTAAGATATGCCCAAGTTGAGAGTTTTCTAAAGTTTGGTCAGGGATCATGCATCATATGATAGGGTGCTAGTCAAAGGTCCACAACTCTACAATTATCACAAACAACAAGTATAGCACTATCTCTAGCATGCTTGACAACTACAACAATAGAATTAATGGGAAGCCCGCTGAT
Source organism: Tillandsia leiboldiana (assembly GCA_029204045.2). NCBI lineage: Eukaryota > Viridiplantae > Streptophyta > Magnoliopsida > Poales > Bromeliaceae > Tillandsia > Tillandsia leiboldiana. Next base: position 11,428,944 of record CM055077.1, on the reverse strand, counting down.
TTTGGAGGAAATCCAATCCACCTGAAACACGACGATCCGGAGTCTGATCGAGTTGAAAAATGGCGTGCGCGTTCCTCAGCATCTTAAGATTCCAACGAAACAAAAATCACCCAAAATCTCCTGCCGGATTGAGCACAATCGCAAAATCAACAACCGCTGCGCAGAATTTCCAGAAAATTCCAACAAACAACAACAATGAAAGGAGATATAAAATCTGCATCAAATACCTCAAAGTAAAGCTCCAAACTGAGATTCTAAGTCCTCCTCTGTCCCAAGAACATCCCCAAATTCACAAAAAATCAGCTTCAAGTCCCAAAAGCCAACTAATTAAACAAATGAGATGGTGTTGTCCAAACTACAACAAAAAATCAGCAAACACTCCAATGAGGTGTAGGGGCCAATCCAAAGGTGATCTCTAGCTGAAATCAAAATAGAAAATGGTCACCTTGATCTCAATAACATGTACAAACTCTGAAATCCACCAAAGATCCAACAACTACCACGAAATCTACATCCCCAAGGTTCATACATCAAAACATTGCCAAAATAAGAAATTTGCAGTAATCTCTGTCACATGGTCAACAAGAACGAAAAGGATACCTATGTAAATCACCTCCAAATTATCCAAGAAGGGTACCAATGCGTTCCTCTGTGAGTGTATATAAAGATCAAGCCTTTAAACTCCAAAATTCGTGCACAAACAACCAAGAAAATTCATAAATACTAAACTCTATGCAAAACTCCGCCCTATGCACGAGGGCTCCAGAGTTGATGTAAAAATCCCAAGAAAACTCGAGAATGGAGGGAAGTGATCAATAGTAAAGTTGTAGATCTACCTCTCATGAAGTTTCGTTCCAAATTTCAGCCAAAGACTCCAAACGGTTTGTACTGGGGAGGTCGCGCTCGAAACATCGACGGAGTTGGCTGAAACTGCAACAATGGTGGAGCTCTCCAATGGTGGGGAAGAAGATGAAGATGGAGCCTCTAATTTCCTCCAAGCAAGCTCAGGAATGGTGGGGAAGATGGTGTACTCCTCTCTGCAGAAGGGTCCCAAAAATCTAAGTCCAAAAACTCTCAAATGTGGGAGAAGAAGACCCTTTTATAGCCCATCCAAAAAGACCCAACTCTCATATTGTTGGGCGACTTTCGGGCGCCCGAAACATTCGGACGCAGGGAAGGACATGTAGGATCATCCGAGTGCGCCCGAATCCCCCGATTGACCTCTCCTGAGCCGCCACGCATCGCAACGCGATAGGTGGGCGCCAGCGAATCGCGCTACGCCACGCGTCGCGCATGGGGACTCCGAGCCGCCGCCTGACATGCACGCGGGCTCCGCCAACCCGCGCTCGACGCGTGTCCCGCTGTCGGCCAACCACCGCTCGACATGCGTCCCGCGCCTGCCCGCACTTCCCGCGCTACAGTGCCCACAAAACCGGGCGCCCGGATCCCATTTTAGGGCGCCTGAAACAATGTCCAAAAGCTAAAATTCCACTATTTTGTCCGGTTTTTCGCGCTGAATCCAATCCTCGCGTTCGTTTCGCGCGCAAACGCCTCTAACACTCGACAAGGATGGGTGTCTACGAGCCGCTAACCACGTTGATTGTAATGTACCGGACTTTGATATGTAAATAAATCTAAATAAAAATTGTATGAAATACTATTTTTATGAAAGTTAGAGAAGTAAGGATGATGTGAAAGCGAATTGGGCCGAAATCGGATTAAAAATGAGAGATTTAGAATTTTATTTGAGAAAGCGGGCCCAAATTTTTAGTGGAAAATTCGCAGTGTCAGAAAATTTCGAGAAAATTACGGGAGCTCCGTAAATATGTTTTAAGGCCACAGTAAAAGTTTCGCGTTGATCGGATGCCCGGATAGTGAGAACGGGCTCCGCCAACAGTGTCGAAAAATTCCGAGAAAATTCTGGGAGCTCCGTAAGTATGTTCTAAGCCCACAGTAAAAGTTTCGTGTCGATCGGATTCCCGGATTGTGAGAACGGGGTCCGCCAACGATTCTGGATACAGCGAGACTTTTGGTGACCCAGAAATAACCCAAATTAAAATTTTAAAATTTTCTGTGATAAATTAAGCCGGGAGAAGCTTGCCTGTCAAATTTGGACGGAATCGAGCGAGAAACGGACAGAAAACAGGGTGAAAACGGATAAAACATGCGCGCGCGACCGGTGGGGCGCCACGTGGAAGGGCCCCACCGGCTGCTGTGGGTCACAGCAGGCCCGCGTGGGGGCGCGCGCCCATGTGGCGCGCGGGTGTCGCGCCAGCGTGGCACAGGAGGCGCGCCTGGTCCAAATTTCGAATTTCAAATTCGAAATTTGGACCGCCACGTGGCGGTTCCCCATTGGAGGGCTCCGTGGACCGGGTCCAACGACCCCCCCCCCCACTCTTCTTCTCTTCTTCTTCTTTCTTCCTTCTCCCGCGCAGCCATTCTCTTTTCTGCTTTTTCTTCTCCACCCGAGCACTAGAGAGAGAGAGAGAGAGAGAGAGAGGGAGGGAGGGAATCTCGTGGGGTGCGGCGGCACGCCGTGGATCTCGTGGAACGCGCAAGGTGTTCCAAAAGCATGATGGGCGGCGCAATGGCATCGAGGTAGGCTCCGCATTTTTGTTTATTTTTGCAATGTTTTTGACACAGTTTTGAGGCGTCTTTTGGATTTTGGAATTGACCCCCTTGCCCACGTGCGTGTTAGGGACCCAACTTTTCTGTGTCGTTTTACTGCGCGAGTTTCGCGGGCGTTTTGGACGCGCCTCGTTTTGCGTGCAAGCTCGTGGAGGTGTGCACCGTTTTGCGTGCGGAATAGACGAATGCGCGCAGTTTTGGACGCGAACTCGGAAAACGTGCACCGTTTTGCGTGCAATGTTGAGAAAAGAACATGCACTGTTTTGCGTGCCAATACGAGGTATGTGCTCCGTTTTACGTGCAGGTTGGACCAACGGGCACCGTTTTGCGTGCAGACTCTAACATTGCGTCTCGTTTTAGGTGCAGAGCAGGAAAAATATGCACAGTTTTGCATGCAACCCTACAGTAGACTTGCACCATTTTGCGTGCCAATACGGGGTATGGCTCCGTTTTCCGTGCGGGTTGGACCAATGCGCACCATTTTACGTGTAGATTATAATGGCTTGCATCATTTTTCGTTCAGGGCTAGAAAAAAAATGCACCGTTTTGCGTGCAATCCTACAGTCAGACGTGCATCGTTTTGCGTGCAGATTCGAGATACGTGCACCGTTTCGCGTGTAGGTCGTGTTGTCGAGCACAGTTTTGCGTGCTGACCCTTACATTGTGCATCGTTTCTCGTGCAGGGTCAGAAAAGACGTGCACCGTTTTGCGTGCAACCCTACAGTTCGACGTGCACCGTTTTGCGTGCAGATTCGAGGTACTTGCACCGTTTCGCGTGCAGATCGTGTTGTCGTGCATCGTTTTGCGTGCCGTTGAAGTGGCGCACACTATTTTACGTGTGGGTTTTTAGTGACGCGCATCATTTTGTGTGCAGGCTTGGAGGACGTGCACCGTTTTGCGTACGGACTCGAGGGATGTGCACCGTTTTGCGTGCAAGCTCGAGGAGACAAGTGGAATCGCGCGGAGACCAATTGCAAGTGTCTACAAGCAATTGGGGGCACTACAAGGTGGGGGTTCTGCCGAAATTGGGTGACCTCTCCCCTTGCACCTTTGCTTTTCGATTTTGAAGCATGATAGTAGCCTGTTAGAGGCGTTAGGTAATCATGATTACGATTTGCCTGTGTAGATGGATACAGATGAAAAAGTGCAACTATTGGTTGCCAGAAATAGAGAAATAAATGTGCATGTGTAAATGGACACAGAGGAAAAGTGCAACTGTTGGTTGCCAAAGATATATGATGAATATGCATGCGTAGAAGTAATTACTATTTTATAAATGAGATGAAAATAATTGCATGCATGAAAAAGATTAGCTATTTATGATTGTGATCATGTTAGGGTATGACCCTAGGAATCATATGACATCAGGAAAAGAACCTGTTGGTAGTAAGACTAGGAGAAAACCTAGATTCAGGGTTAATGAGTGGCATCAAACTTAGGAGTTATCCTAGGATTGGACGAGTGGCTTTGTCTTAGGTGATAACCTAAGGACACTGGATTGAGTGATCAACATAGAGTCAAGGAACTCTAGGATGAGTATCACATGGAACTTAGGTAAAGGGAATCTAAGGTGGACTAGTGATCAACATAGAGTCAAGGAACTCTAGGATGAGTATCACATGGAACTTAGGTAAAGGGAATCTAAGGTGGACTAGTGATCAACATAGAGTCAAGGAACTCTAGGATGAGTATGATATGGAACTTAAGTAAAGGGAACCTAAGGTGATCCAGAGGAGTTTAAACTCACAGACAGAAAATTAGAGTCAGTGTAACTCTAAGATAAAAGTGGAACATGAGATTAGAGTCAGCGTAACTCTAAGATAAAAGTGGAACAGGAAATTAGAGTCAGTGTAACTCTAAGATAAAAGTGGAACATGAGATTAGAGTCAGCGTAACTCTAAGATAAAAGTGGAACAGGAAATTAGAGTCAGCGTAACTCTAAGATAAAAGTGGAACAGGAAATTAGAGTCAGTGTAACTCTAAGATAAAAGTGGAACAGAAAAAAAAAATAGAGTTAAGTTAACTCTAGGATTCAGTGAGGAATCAGGAAAGTGGGATAAGATCCCAAGGTTAAAGAGTTAAACAAATATAACCCTAGAAAGTCATAGGGTGTCTGGGCAAATGGACAATAACTTTAACTTCAATTTGAGTTAAATAAATGAAGGTGAAATGTTTAGAGTCCAGGAGACTCTAATTATCCTGATGGCGAGACCTAGGATAAGAGGTAAATTGTTATAAAAAGGCAAAGTTTAAAAGCAAGCTAAAAGTGGCTAAAAAGTATAAAGAGAATGTAAATGGCGCCTTCGAATTTGAGACTCGTCATGTGGAGCAGGACTCCCTGGGCAGTGACCCGTCGGATGAGGTACTTTCGAAAGGCTTAAAGTGAAAGCAAAGAGCTAAATGCTCAAAGGAAAGAGAAAGTGATTTGCCAGTGGCAAAATGGGAGCTATAAGCTCGAATAAAAAAGGAAAACAAGTGTTCAAAGGCAATGAGGCTAAGAACTAAAGTAAAAAGAGAAAGAAAAAGAAAAGAAAGAAAAAATTAAAGATAAAACGGGCGGACCTACGGTGAAACGCGGCCCATGTTGGAGTTGCAGGCAGTGCCCCTCTCCCGGGTAGAGACCCGTTCGGGACGTTTCTTCCGTAGGACGGGGTAACACTTGCGAGTGTTATCGGCAACCTTAGAAATCTTATCTTATGGTAGCAGGACTACCGGGCTGGGGCCCGTTGGATAAGAAATTTCTGAGGGTTAACTTGAACTAAAGCACCAGAAATTAAAGAATAAAGAGAAATTTGAGTGGCCAAGATGGCCGGGTTAGTTTGACCCTGTATACAGCGGCATAGTGGCCGAGTTGGTGCTTAGTAGCCTAGTATGACTAGACAGCGTAGTGCTGGGTCGATGAGTATATACAGACAGTGATATATTATTTTGCATAGCTGCATTTTGATATCGAGGATTTTAGTTTCCTAGCACTATTATTATTGCTTCCATTGGACCAAGTGGTGTAGGACACTTTTTCTCGGTGGTTGAACCCACCGGGAACTCAGTTGTAGTTCTCACACCCCTTGGGTGACCTCCCCACAGGTTCGGGTATGGATACAGCGGTCGCGACGGTCCAGATGCAGACGGCGAGGCATACTACAGGGGCAAGGGCCCAGCAGCATAGAGACCTAGAGGGTCTAGCAGAGATATCCCATTTATATATTTCTTGAGTGAACCTTGTATGGTAAGGAATTTATGTAAAAGAATTGTAATAATTTTATTTGCAAGTTCAGAGATGTAAAGTGTAATAAAGTAATGCATGGTTCACTCTTATATGCTTTCATTTCTGCTTTAACTGGTTGTTACTGAATGAAAGTTTTAAATTTGTAGTGATTTTTAGTACTCTGATATTGAGCTTCCGCATACACTTGTTGTGTTATTATGGATGTTACCGTTCCTTTCGGGTAGAAAAAGGTCTTACCCGATTGGCGGGTCTGTTGGCGTGCCCGAACCGTACAAATTGGCGGACTCGGGGCGTGACAGATTAGAGTGGTATCAGAGCCTAGGGATAGTCCTAGGTGGTTAGCAACCTTAGGGAGACCCTAGGGATTAGCACGGGAGAGCGTGTGGATTATTGGGCGAAAGTATTTGATTGGTTATTGTTGTTCCCAAAAAGGATGTTGGGACTGATTGAGGGCGACGAGCTTTCATTCTTCGGATATTACGTTGGCGGCCGACAACGTAATGTTGGAGATGAAAAAGAGTACCCTCCTATACTTTCGCATGATTGAGTCGACGAGCCTTTTGTCGGTATATAGACTGCGCGTTGCTCAAATGGCTAAGTTTGGGCTAGTTATTTCGTGTGGTATGCATATCAGTGATGATACCACGTAGGAAAACGCACCTGTTTTGACTCGAGTCACGAGAGGGCTCGGGGTCAAACGACGTACACGAGCTGCGATAGCAGGTGGCTGCACTTATTGGTGTAGTCCAGCAGCAGATCAAGCTTCTTGCCGTTAAGCGGAAACTTCCCGCCAACGGGAAGACAGATTCCGACGCCTATGGGTGGCGTCAAGGTGACAGTCGGAGCAGATCAATAGGCTCCAGTGGCTGATGACGCAACTAGCTGAGGCTACATAAATAACGCATGAGCATACGGCGTCGCCGCATGTAGGGATAATAGTAGAGCGGGTGGCAGTGGCCGCCGAGCTTTTGTCGGCGCACCCCGCACCTTCAGCAAGGGGTGTTATAAGCTTGTGTCAGCTAGTTTGCTGGCAAAGTGTGGTTAGAAAGGTCCAGTGAGAGACCGATTTATAGAACGTTGGTGATCGCTATGTGCGAGAACCAAGTTAATGTGCCCTGAGGGTTAGGGCAAGAAGGATTTGCAGGCCTAGAGTAGGCTTCAAGATGCGTGGATCTCTCGATAGAGCGAGGGTTTTACTGGCGCCGTTCTGATGAATGGATGTAATGGCAAGGATTGCCACCGCAGGATTTGCGTGTTAATCACCAGAATGGTGAACTGTTATTGTGGTGCCTCTGCCCAGTTGGGAGAGTTGCACAAGAGCCGTAGGGGCGCGTAAGCAAGTCGCTTAACACTGGATTTTCGCGAATTAGCGTGGGGGCGTAGGACGCCCAACTATTTGGGTGCTTATGGAGCATAAGCATCGTTTAGCCAGAGAGAGCTGATTAGGTGGCACATTAGCCTTTGCCCAGTGTGGCCAGAGTTGATAGAGAGTTTGGGTCGTTGATTGACGACTTGTTAGTTGGTTTTGCTCAGTGAGCATAGTGGTCGCGTGGCGACGATTAGCGGGTTCGCTTGGGGACGACCCGTGCCTGGACCATGTTTGTGGACTGTGGGCCTGTAGCCCAGTGGGCAGGCACAGTCAGCTGTGAGAGACAGCGGCCCGAGACCTGAGGGCGGGGCATGATAGAGATTTGGTCGGGACGGTAGTCCGAGCGATGACCCGGGAACGTGGAATGCCACGTGTGAGCATTGAGGCTATTAGTACACTGAGAGTGTGATATGACCAGGCCGTAGAGCTAGTGGTGATCGAGGTACTGTAGCTCCTAGTGGGAGTGTTAGTGTAGTAATCCTAAGTGTGGATCTACCCGTATGACGATTGGGTCTGTGGGCTAGTGAGAGCCATTGTACAGTGTTGGACTAGTTTTGGGCTATAGGCCCCTATTTGATCGTGGTCTGTGAACCTATTAGTAGTCCGAGATGTCAGGTTAGCTGATAACTTGTGGACTTAGAGCACTAGCAGCGTGTGTGATAGTTGAGGACTTGTGGATTGGCTTTTGCACTCCACATTAGGCAGCGGAGCGATCGGAAAGAAAATGCGGTAAATGTAATTAGTTGCAGATGCAACCTCGTTGTGAAAAGAATGATGGCGGAACTAAAGTGAAAATTTCGCAAGTAAAAACTGGGTCATTCGTGGCAATTGAGAGAGCAAGTGCTCAAATGTGTCTCTCACCTACTTGGTGAAAGTGGCCAGACACCAGGTCTGAGTTTGTCCCTAAAAAGAGATAGGGATCCATGAATGGGTTGCTCGTGTAATTTTGGGCGAGCAGGCAATGTGATGCCGGTCACGAGGTTCAGTGAGCCCAGTAGTGAGGGCAAGATTCCTCCCTCTCGATTGAGTATGAGTCGATATGTGATCCAAGTTTCGAGGACGAAACTTATTTTAAGGGAGGTAGAATGTAATGTACCGAATTTTGATATGTAAATAAATCTAAATAAAAATGGTATGAAATACTATTTTTATGAAAGTTAGAGAAGTAAGGATGATGTGGAAGCGAATTGGGCCGAAATCGGATTAAAAATGAGAGATTTAGAATTTTATTTGAGAAAGCGGGCCCAGATTTTTAGTGGAAAATTCGCAGTGTCAGAAAATTTCGAGAAAATTACGGGAGCTCCGTAAATATGTTTTAAGGCCACAGTAAAAGTTTCGCGTTGATCGGATGCCCGGATAGTGAGAACGGGATCCGCCAATAGTGTCGGAAAATTCCGAGAAAATTTTGGGAGCTCCGTAAGTATGTTCTAAGGCCACAGTAAAAGTTTCGTGCCGATCGGATTCACGGATTGTGAGAACGGGGTCCGCCAATGATTCTGGATACAGCGAGACTTTTGGTGACCCAGAAATGACCCAAATTGAAAATTTAAAATTTTTTGTGATAAATTAAGCTGGGAGGAGCCTGCCTGTCAAATTTGGACGGAAACGGGCGAGAAATGGACAGAAAACGGGGCGAAAACGGATAAAACATGCGCGCGCTACAGGTGGGGCGCCACGTGGCAGCGCCCCACTGGCTGCTGCGGGTCACAGCAGGCCCGCGTGGGGGCGCGCGCCCATGTGGCGCGCGGGTGTCGTGCCCGCGTGGGGCAGGAGGCGCGCCTGGTCGAATTTCAAATTCAAAATTTGGACCGCCACGTGGCGGTTCCCCATTGGAGGGCTCCGTGGACCGGGTCCAACGAACCCCCCCCCCCCCCCCCCCACTCTTCTTCTCTTCTTCTTCTTTCTTCCTTCTCCCGCGCAGCCATTCTCTTTTCTGCTTTATCTTCTCCACCCGAGCACTAGAGAGAGAGAGAGAGAGAGAGAGAGGGGGGGGGGGAGGGAGGGAATCTCGTGGGGTGCGGCGGCACACCGTGGATCTCGTGGAACGCGCAAGGTGTTCCAAAAGCATGATGGGCGGCGCAATGGCATCGAGGTAGGCTCCGCATTTTTGTTTATTTTTGTAATGTTTTTAGCACAGTTTTGAGGCGTCCTTTTGGATTTTGGAATTGACCCCCTTGCCCACGTGCGTGTTAGGGACCCAACTTTTCTGTGCCGTTTTACTGCGCGAGTTTCGCGGGCGTTTTGGACGCGCCTCGTTTTACGTGCAAGCTCGTGGAGGTGTGCACCTTTTTGCGTGCGGATTCGGCGAATGCGCGCAGTTTTGGACGCGAACTCGGAAAACGTGCACCGTTTTGCGTGCAATGTTGAGAAAAGAACATGCACCGTTTTGTGTGCCAATACGAGGTATGTACTCCGTTTTACGTGCAGGTTGGACTAACGGGCACCGTTTTGCGTGCAGACTCAAACATTGCGTCTCGTTTTATGTGTTGGGCCGGAAAAATATGCACCGTTTTGCGTGCAACCCTATAGTAGACTTGCACCGTTTTGCGTGCCAATACGGGGTATGGCTCCGTTTTGCGTGCGGGTTGGACCAATGCGCACCATTTTACGTGTAGATTCTAATGGCTTGCATCGTTTTTCGTGCAGTGCTAGGAAAAAATATGCATCATTTTGCGTGCAATCCTACAGTCAGACGTGCATCGTTTTGCGTGCAGATTCGAGGTACGTGCACCGTTTCGCATGCAGGTCGTGTTGTCGCGCACAGTTTTGCGTGCCGAACCTAACATTGTGCATCGTTTTTCGTGCAGGGTCAGAAAAGACATGCACCGTTTTGCGTGCAACCCTACAGTTAGACGTGCACCGTTTTGCGTGCAGATTTGAGGTACGTGCACCGTTTCGCGTGCAGATCGTGTTGTCGTGCATCGTTTTGCGTGCCGGCTGAAGTGGCGCACACCATTTTTCGTGTGGGTTTTTAGTGACGCGCATCATTTTGTGTGCAGGTTTGGAGGACGCGCACCGTTTTGCGTGCGGACTCGAGGGATGTGCACCGTTTTGCGTGCAAGCTCGAGGTGACAAGTGGAATCGCGCGGAGACCAATTGCAACGGTCTACAAGCAATTGGGAACACTACAAGGTGGGGGATTCTGCCGAAATTGGGTGACCTCTCCCCTTGCACCTTTGCTTTTCGATTTCGAAGCATGATAGTAGCCTGTTAGAGGCGTTAGGTAATCATGATTAATATTTGCCTGTGTAGATGATTACAGATGAAAAAGTGCAACTATTGGTTGCCAGAAATAGAGGAATAAATGTGCATGTGTAAATGGACACAGAGGAAAAGTGCAACTGTTGGTTGCCAAAGATATATGATGAATATGCATGCGTAGAAGTAATTACTATTTTATAAATGAGATGAAAATAATTGCATGCATGAAAAAGATTAGCTATTTATGATTGTGATCATGTTAGGGTATGACCCTAGGAATCATATGACATCAGGAAAAGAACCTGTTGGTAGTAAGACTAGGAGAAAACCTAGATTCAGGGTTAATGAGTGGCATCAAACTTAGGAGTTATCCTAGGATTGGACGAGTGGCATTATCTTATGTGATAACCTAAGGACACTGGATTGAGTGATCAACATAGAGTCAAGGAACTCTAGGATGAGTATCACATGGAACTTAGGTAAAGGGAATCTAAGGTGGACTAGTGATCAACATAGAGTCAAGGAACTCTAGGATGAGTATCACATGGAACTTAGGTAAAGGGAATCTAAGGTGGACTAGTGATCAACATAGAGTCAAGGAACTCTAGGATGAGTATGATATGGACCTTAGGTAAAGGGAACCTGAGGTGATCCAGAGGAGTTTAAACTCACAGACAGAAAATTAGAGTCAGTGTAACTCTAAGATAAAAGTGGAACATGAGATTAGAGTCAGTGTAACTCTAAGATGAAAGTGGAACAGGAAATTAGAGTCAGTGTAACTCTAAGATAAAAGTGGAACATGAGGTTAGAGTCAGCGTAACTCTAAGATAAAAGTGGGACAGGAAATTAGAGTCAGCGTAACTCTAAGATAAAAGTGGAACAGGAAATTAGAGTCAGTGTAACTCTAAGATAAAAGTGGAACAGAAAAAAAAATAGAGTTAAGTTAACTCTAGGATTCAGTGAGGAATCAGGAAAGTGGGATAAGATCCCAAGGTTAAAGAGTTAAACAAATATAACCCTAGAAAGTCATAGGGTGTCTGGGCAAATGGACAATAACTTTAACTTCAATTTGAGTTAAATAAATGAAGGTGAAATGTTTAGAGTCCAGGAGACTCTAATTATCCTGATGGCGAGACCTAGGATAAGAGGTAAATTGTTATAAAAAGGCAAAGTTTAAAAGCAAGCTAAAAGTGGCTAAAAAGTATAAAGAGAATGTAAATGGCGCCTTCGAATTTGAGACTCGTCATGTGGAGCAGGACTCCCTGGGCAGTGACCCGTCGGATGAGGTACTTTCGAAAGGCTTAAAGTGAAAGCAAAGAGCTAAATGCTCAAAGGAAAGAGAAAGTGATTTGCCAGTGGCAAAATGGGAGCTATAAGCTCGAATAAGAAAGGAAAACAAGTGTTCAAAGGCAATGAGGCTAAGAACTAAAGTAAAAAGAGAAAGAAAAAGAAAAGAAAGAAAAAATTAAAGATAAAACGGGCGGACCTACGGTGAAACGCGGCCCATGTTGGAGTTGCAGGCAGTGCCCCTCTCCCGGGTAGAGACCCGTTCGGGACGTTTCTTCCGTAGGACGGGGTAACACTTGCGAGTGTTATCGGCAACCTTAGAAATCTTATCTTATGGTAGCAGGACTACCGGGCTGGGGCCCGTTGGATAAGAAATTTCTGAGGGTTAACTTGAACTAAAGCACCAGAAATTAAAGAATAAAGAGAAATTTGAGTGGCCAAGATGGCCGGGTTAGTTTGACCCTGTATACAGCGGCATAGTGGCCGAGTTGGTGCTTAGTAGCCTAGTATGACTAGACAGCGTAGTGCTGGGTCGATGAGTATATACATACAGTGATATATTATTTTGCATAGCTGCATTTTGATATCGAGGATTTTAGTTTCCTAGCATTATTATTATTGCTTCCATTGGACCAAGTGGTGTAGGACACTTTTTCTCGGTGGTTGAACCCACTGGGAACTCAGTTGTAGTTCTCACACCCCTTGGGTGACCTACCCACAGGTTCGGGTATGGATACAGCGGTCGCGACGGTCCAGATACAGACGGCGAGGCATACGACAGGGGCAAGGGCCCAGCAGCATAGATACCTAGAGGGTCTAGCAGAGGTATCCCATTTATATATTTCTTGAGTGAACCTTGTATGGTGAGGAATTTATGTAAAAGAATTGTAATAATTTTATTTGCAAGTTCAGAGATGTAAAGTGTAATAAAGTAATGCATGGTTCACTCTTATATGCTTTCATTTCTGCTTTAACTGGTTGTTACTGAATGAAAGTTTTAAATTTGTAGTGATTTTTAGTACTCTGATATTGAGCTTCCGCATACACTTGTTGTGTTATTATGGATGTTACCGTTCCTTTCGGGTAGAAAAATGTCTTACCCGATTGGCGGGTCTGTTGGCGTGCTCGAACCGTACAAATTGGCGGACTTGGGGCGTGACATTGATAACATCCACGGAGATTCGGGTCACTACATCCTCCCCAACTAAAAGAAAGTTACGTCCTCGAAACTAACATATCTCAAACGGGAGTCTAAAACCAGAAGGGGTAGGTATCCATCATCACCGTCTCCAGCTCCCAAGTCGCCGCTCGCTCCTCGTGATTACTCCTCAACACCTACATCTACGGCATGGCCCGGTTGCACAATTCCCTCATCTCACGAGCCAGAATTCACAACGAGCGCCCCTCGTACCCCAGACCCTCACTGATCTCAAGTGGAGCGAGTCAATCACGGGCGAGGGATCAAAACATATCTACTCTGAGCTGAGACGTGGAAAACATCGTGGACTCCAACAAGTCGCGGGGGAAAGAGAAACTAGTCCAACTCGCTCCAAAATCTCACCCTCGATACCAACTCATCCAAGAAGACCCGGAGTACACCCACACAACCATCCATGTAGGGAAAGGGCCCAACATCAGGAACATCATCAACCCCAACTCTTTGTTTAGAAAATCGCCGAAAACAGCGAAAAATTCAAAAATCCCGAAAGGCCAGTGCCTTCACCCCAATCAAACAAGAACAGGCTCCGGCACAGTCTTCATTTCTGGAGCAGCCTTTCGAAGTTTTCGGCCCGTTCGTGAAGCCTCGGCACGAAGAAGTGAAAAGGGATGAGAGGTGTTGAAGTTGTTCCTGCTGTGGTTGTCACTATGCTCTCACTCCTCATCAAGCGGGGGCCCTCACTCTATCACTCTCTGATCCTGTCCATCAGAATGGGTTGCTCAACCGAAGACTACAATCTAAAAGAGACCCCTAGGGACACAACCTCTAGCCCTACTCGCCTCATCTGCTCTAGTAGTGGCGCCTGCCGCGTGACCATCGGGCTAAAGCTCTACACTGCTCTCCTGCTCAAAGCATCTGCCACTACATTGGCCTTGCCGGAATGATACTGGATGCTCACGTCATAATCCTTTAGTAACTCCAACCACCGGCGCTGCCTCAGGTTCAACTTCTTCTGGGTGAACAGATACTTTAAGCTTTTGTGGTCGGTGAGGATCTCGCCATGTTCGCCATACAGGCAATGCCGCCAACTCAAGGTCATGCGTAGGATAATTTTCTCATAATCCTTCAATTGCCGCGAAGCATAGGCAATTACCCTACCATGCTGCATAAACACACCTCTAAGGCCGCTGTGGGAGGCGTCACTGTAAATCAACCTCTGCTGACAGGCCTAGTGATCCATTGTCTCTTCCGCAATAATGATGGTGCTCCCCTAGGTGAGACATTGGGTCTAACAACCCCTTATCCATCAAATTTTGCAACTACGCCTTCAACTCCCTCAGCTCCGCTGGCGCCATCCTGTAAGGTGCCTTCAAGATTGGCGCGTTTTCCGGAACCACGTCAATCACGAACTCAAACTCCTTGTCCGGCGGCATCATCGTCAGATCAGGTGGAATCACATCCGGGGACTCACGGACAATAGAGATATCCTTGAGTCCCGGTGCCGCCGTAGGCACCTCTACTACTGTCGCTAGGAAAGCAGTACAACCTCGGCTAATCATCTGCCTGACCCTTGCCGATGGAACTGTTACTGCAAGAAGGGTACTCTAGCAACCTCTATAGATAAACTCCTTCTGTCTGGCTCACGGAAGGTCACAGTCCTCTCTCTGCAGTCCATCATCGCATAATACCGCGCCAACCAATCCATCGCATTGCCTCAAAGTCCTAGAGCTGCCGCAAACCAGCAAGTCTGCCGGCATAATCCACGGCCCCAACTGCACTAGACATGATCCACAAACCTCCTCCACATGCACAACATGATCAGGAATTTGTACCTCAAGTGCACGTGGTAACGACCCTACCTCTAGTCCATGCAGGGATGCAAATGCTCTGCGACGACGTAGTCCGCTGCCGTGGCGTCCTCCACCTGGGCTGCATAAACTCGCCCACTGGGCGCTGGTGGTCGTCGCTCCGTCTGCCTCGACGTCGTAGCCCTATCTACCTGGAGGTAAATCAGAGGAGCTCCTGCTTCTTGGAGGGGTAATGGCGGTGCCGACGCAATCGTCAATACCAACAATACTGCAAGGGGGCACGCTGCTCGAAGATGTCCTGACTGTCTGCAAAGGAAGCACCGTCCCTGCCTCTGGTCACACTGCAACGGTGAATGCGGCCCACCGCAGATAACACCTATGCTGCCGCCGCTACTGATGCTGCTGTCGGGGTCCACCTGTGACACCCCCAGAATTTGGATTAGTCCCATATATAAATGATATAATAGGACTAAATCTCTCAACCCGGCTATAGCATTTTGGATAGTAGCAAGATCCAAGAGGTTATGAGAGTTAAGCGTGCTAGAGCTAGAGTAGTTCTAGGATGGGTGATCCCCTGGGAAGTGGGGCGTCACAGTTGGTGTCAGAGCAATTCACCAGCCGGAAATGTGAGATGAGTCTCGGCTGAGTCAGGGTTATATAGCGGGTAGAGCGAGGCTCCCCGGCTAATGACCGTTGTGAGTGGAGTGCAGCTCCTCACAAGGTCGGCTAAGGCTAGCGAGACGAGTCTCACATCGCCTGGTGCTTGTGAGTGTGCTTGAGCCTGACGTGGACGTCAGGGCTTAAAGGGGGAAGAATGTGACACCCCCAGAATTTGGATTAGTCCTATATATAAATGATATAATAGGACTAAATCTCTCAACCCGGCTATAGCATTTTGGATGGTAGCAAGATCCAAGAGGTTATGAGAGTTAAGCGTGCTAGAGCTAGAGTAGTTCTAGGATAGGTGACCCCCTGGGAAGTGGGGCGTCACACCACCCGACCTCTGGCACCTCTGAAAACCATGACCCTCGGGAAGGAATCGGGAAGGCCTCTGCCTGCTGATCTGTCCTCCATCATCTGGCACCGAGCGCTTCTCTCCAGAACTCGCCCTAAGCGGCAAGTCCTTATCCAAGGGAACTGCAGTGCCTGCTCCATCGAAGCATCCAAGGTTTGAAGTCGGAGGGATCGAACGAGCTGAAAGATATCCTAGCGCAATCCTCTATCAACATACATATCATGTGCGCCTCGTCCCTCGCGGTGTGGGGCACGCAGTTCAACCACCGCGTAGACTCTCTGATGTACTCCTACACCGTGCGATCTCCCTGCATGAGATTCCTCAGTTCATCTTCGAGTTTCTGTCGGGTGCTGTCCAGGAAGAAGACCCCGAACAACAGGCTGCGAAACTCGGTCCATGACAAAAACTGGGCCCCTGGTGAGCCAACCGGCCTGACTCTCCTCCACCAAACCTCGGCATGGCTCTCCAATAAGTGTGTAGTAAGGAAAACCTGGTATCTCTCTGGCACAAAGAGGTTCTCAAACAGTCTCTCCATCGCCGCCGCCCACGACTCTGCCTCCCCAAGGATTCCAAACTCAATCCAGCGAATCGAGGTGGGTCGAACTGTCGGAAACAGCTCAGACAATCGGTAATATCCCTCTGCTCGTCTGCTGACAACTGTCCACCCTGTCTCGGTGCCACGACACTGGTCGTTGGCACGGAGGGGGCTGTCGGCTCTATTGGTGCTGCTGGGGTCACTGCCACCAGGAACGGTACATCATTTTTGCGCTCTGGCACTTCCGATGGCCACCGATTTTTCCCAGCAAACAAGCACGGTATACCCGAAACCTTCTTGAGCTTTTTAAATTGCCTATTTTGCGATAAATCGCAACAATAGTGTAATTATCGCGTAGGCTCGTGGTTATGATTTCGGTTGACCCAATTGTAGGTTTTGGACACCGAACGAACCCCGGACAGCGGCACGACGCCCAGATCATTTCGTGCTATCCGAAATCGGTGCTGGACTGATTTCTATTCCCGGGATCAGAGGTATGAACCGTTTTTCGCGTAGACTTTTAGTTAACGTAATTAATTGCGTCGATAGGACTTTATGGTGCAAATCGCACGTGTAAAAATTTTCGGACAGCACGAACGTCGCAGGTGGGACCCATGGACTATTTGTCCTCATTCGAACGACGGCGAAGTTGTTCAGGTCACGTTTTTGATCGGGGAACCGATCGGTGCGACGATTCGGGAATCGGATAATCGTTCCGTTTATTTGGAGCAACAGGAAATTTTGGCGAAGTGGTTGGGACCACTAATTCGCCGGTTATTGTTTCCGACTTAATTGATTATTATTGGATCTTGGTTAGGTCCGCGCGTTTACGGGATACCTTCGAGTGAGCCGCGTGCTCAGGTTGATCACGAGTTGAGGTGGGTACTCCGATCCGAAGTCGAGAATGTTGTCGACCTGGTTAACTCGACCCTTCACTTCTTCTCATTATTATTCCCTTAATTTTTGTCAAGTTATAGGATTGCTTTCCTTCACCATTATTGTGATAGTTTCTAGAGATGCATTTACCGGGACCTTTTGCCGTAGGTGTTCACTAAACACGGTTATTGTGTTGCTTCGCTAATTCCTCGAGTTAGTATAAGTGGGATAGTGAACTTTTACGGTGGTTTAAAATTACTTGACGGATTATGGTAGTATAGGGACATTATGGACATCTAGGTTATTTAGATGTATAGTCATTTTCCTTGAATTCCTGTTTGACCTCCGGATCGGTTTTATTGTCTTATCGCTATGCGACTGATTGTTGCGGTTGATTGGATCTATTTTGATCATCACGCTCTTGGCGCATTTCACGCACACTAGCGGTTTGGCCACCGTGATAGTGTACTTTTTCGGGGAGGTGGTCGTACTTAACCTGTGATCCCTACACGGTATTTTTGCGTAAGGGGACCCCCTGCGGTTATTGCAGTGTCGCGGTTAGTGCGGATGGCGTTAGCTTGCACCGGCACATCGAGCAGGTTTGTGGCAGTGCCTGAGTCTGCAGACCGACACAGCGGTTGGGATTGGGTTTATTGCATTCCCTCAGGATTTCCATGTATTACTGGATGTTTAGTTATTTTAGCGGTTTCCTATCTGTGATTTACAGTTCTTTTGATATCTGTTTATACTATGGTTTACTTTCATTCAGTATTATTATTGCTCTTCAGCTTATTTCCATCGTGTTGCCCAGTGAGTACGACTTGTCCCCGTCGGTGCATTGTACCCACTGGGAAACATGATTTAGTTCATGTTTCTCACCCCACTGTTTTTACAGGACCTAGTGGAGGTGGGGGACGGGACATGCGTGAGGATACCGCTTAGCGAACTCTTGGACCCTTTTGCTTTTCTTTATTCCTTTACTTCATATTAGTTCTTTTAGGCTGCGTTTGGAATCGGGATAGGCCGGAATTGGCTATACCGGGGATAAGGATAAAGTACGGAACTAGAGCTTAAACTCGTTTGGGATGGTTCCAGGGATAAAAGAATTTGTGTTTGGTTTAATAATGAGGAATAGGAGGGATAAAGAGGATAAGATGGGTAAATTACCTTTTTGCCCCCAAGAGTTATTATGTGATAAAAGTTGTTAAAAATTGATTAGTTCGTTTTAATTAATGAATTAATAGTTTAAAAAAATAAAAGTAAAATTATAATCGTAATTAAAATATATTATTTAAAAATAATACATTTAATTTAATATTTAATTTTTTCAACTTAAAATTTAAATTTTAAATATAAAATTTCAACATTTTAATTTGAAGATTTACATTTTTATAATATTAATTTTAAATAATTAATTTTTAACAAAAAATTTTTAAAATTTCGCAAAATTTGTATATTTGCTAAATATTTGTAAATTTTCGCCCACGAGCTTTATTATGTCATTAAAATATTGTAAACTCATTTTTCTCGTTTTAATTAATGGATTAATAGTTTAAAAAAATATAAGTAAAATTATAATCGTAATTAAAATATATTATTTAAAAATAATACATTTAATTTAATAAATAATTTTTTCAACTTAAATTTTAAATTTAAAAAATAAAATTTCAACATTTTTTCAAATTAAAATTAATGGATTAATGGTTTAAAAAAATGTGATAAAAGTTGTTAAAATCTAATTATTTCGTTTTAATTAATGGATTAATGGTTTAAAAAAATAGAAATAAAATTATAATCATAATTAAATTATATTATTTAAAAATAATATTTAATTTAATATTTTATTTTTTCAAATTAAAATTAAAATTTAAAATATAAAATTTCAACATTTTAATTTTAAGATTTAAAATTTTATAATATTTATTTTAAATAATAAATTTTATAATATTTATTTTAAATAATAAATTTAAAATTTTATAATATTAATTTGTGATGATTAGAGTGTATTGGGAAGAGAGAAAGGAGGTGAGATGAAGGAAAAGAGAGAGAGGAGAGAGGGATTTGTGATGATGAGAGTTTATTGGGAAGAGAGAAAGGAGGGAAGAGGAGAGAGAGTGAGGAGAAAGTTTTTATTAAAATGATATGTTGGGATGAGATAAAATAGATAAGAAGGGTAATATAGTAAAAATTTTTATAGTAAAATAATAGGATGGGATTTGTTATACCAGCTATTCTTCTTGTTCTGGGTTAAGCAATACCAGACGGTTCCAGATGCGTTTGGGAGAATAAAGAGGATATCCCCGCTATTCCCGGTTCCGTTCCAAAAACAAACGGGGCCTTAGTTACTGTATTTCCTATTTGTGGTTGAACTAGATGTGTGTGGTTCTGTGGTCAATAAATGTACATGTTGGAATGGTTTTTGGTTTATTATTTGGAATGGTATCTTCTGGTTTTTCAGTGGTTTAATAATGTATCGTGTGGACGCGAATTTCTAAAAGGTATTGGTTAAAATAGTTTTTAAAATAGTGCGTCGGGTGGACGCAGACTTTTAAATATTATGGTTTTATCCTTTCTACGAATGAATGTGTCGCGTGTTCGCCGTTTTCAAATGAGCAATGCTACATGTACACCCCGAAGGGGTGTACATCATACATCTCCATCATTTTAATGGTGGCGATATCTTTTACGGATCACATCAAGTGACCCATCATCACACCCCCACCCTTAGATGGGTGGGGGTGTGAGATGTACACCCCTTACGGGTGTACACATAGCATTTTCCTTTTCAAATATTGGTACTTATAGTTTTAGTTTCCGCAATCTACTTTCTTTATTTATGCAAAATCGTAGTATGTGGTTGATGGTTATGATTGTAAATGTGTCGTACATATACAGGAGAGACTCTGGCCGTTTGTATAAAAATATTTTATATATGTGGCGGATCTGTGCACGTTTCAGGAACAGAATTTTAAAAAAAAATAATAATAAAATGCTTTCGCAAATCATAGATTTTCTATTTTTTGAGTTCTCAAATTACTGTCGGGACGTGACAAGTACCAATACTCAAGAAGAGTTCCGCAAAATTCGAATGTAAGTTTCTTCTCCACGCAACAAAATTTCGGTATTCCAATTTAGTACCGTATTTAACACAAAATCTACAGTTTTAATATATTTGACTTTCCGAAGTCTTTTCTGGCGCCAAGTTTGCACCGAAAACACTCAAATACATCCAAAACTTTGCCGAGACTACAGGAATAGCTTTTCAAATTACTTTTTACTAGAACTTCGCAATTTGCAGAAGTTTGGTCCATTACAAAAACTCTTTACCCAAGTATAAGCAATTTATTGGATACTTACAATGCAAATACAAAATCTAGAAAAATCAGATAATAGGATAATATCTTATTTATATGAAACAAAAAGAAATAATAATCAGTGTTTCTATATCCTAAAGGGAAAAAAAAAAAAAAAAAAACACTTGTTTTGTACCAATGAAAATAAAAGTCACCAGTTTTTCTCCTGGTGTTCATGAAGAATGTCCTTATAAGTTGTCCCTATGTTAATATACATGATATAAAAAAAAATTATTGAATTATACATATAGTCAAAAATATCATGTGTATTTACCAGCATATTAACTGTCTATATATATACGGGACCACTTATAGAAGTTCCAAACCATTTTCCTTCTATGTATGAAAATTTTATATCATGTAAATATGTATAGAGATTTTCCCAAATACATATATTTAGAAAGAAACACCTGATCAGATTTAAATCATTTCAATTAGATATATTCAAACTTTCATTAAATTTAACATTCATACTTACGTTTTAGCTGACAAAAATATAGACTTAGTTAATATTGAACTAGTATTCATCAAAACTATTAGTTTTAATTAAAACCATGTCTCATCTTATAAAAGTAACTCTAGAAAATTTTTGAAATTTATCGGATACAATAGTTATTCCTCCGATGCACATGCAAAATACAAGAAAACCAAATAATAGATGAATGTCTAATTTATAGAGAATAAAAAGATATAATGATATTTTCATAATGCCTTTTTACTCTTTCTATGCAAATATGACATTCCTATATATAATCTGGTCTTCTTCTTCTTCTTCTCCTCTTTTTTGTGTGACTTTTGCACGAGCATAGTAAGAATCACAGCTGTATCTAACAAATTGATCATCCGTGCCATTTTGCTCATCATCCGTGCCATTTTGCTCAAGTTTTGCTTAATTTTCTATTTTTGTAGATTTATGAACTATAGTGCAGGTCAAACTTGGCTTACTTACACTAAAGTTTGGATGAAGAGAAAAGGAAAAAAAAAAAAAAGTTAGATGAGAAAATAAATTTCACTCATTCGGGCCCAAAATTGAGAAGAGGAAAATTTTTGAATGAATAGGATGTTAGGATTTCCATATATGTAGCCTAATTAATTATATTTGGATTTACTATAGATAAGGTCAATCCTAAAAGATATAGAATTACTTGATATGGTATATCTTATCCCTTTCCCATCCATTTAACTTAAATAGAATCCTAATCAGACTTTGATGGGAAGTCGATCTGGAATCTATATAAAGGGATACTGGTCCTGCCACCTACTCATGTGCATTCTGGTAAGATTATCCATTAAATTCACACCATACGGAAGAGTGCCTGAGAAAGGAGGAGAAACCAGATTACCTAGTTCGGTCGGTACGGTTTAGTATTGCAACCAGATTTCTTGCTTCCGCTGTTTAATCAAGAATTTTTCTCGATGGCGCTCTGTAAGTTATTTTACAGTTTTATTTACGATCCTGAATATTGGTATGTATTCGATTTTATTTTATACCATATAAATTCCATCAATTGGTATCAGAGCCAGTTAGATAAATTTAATATTGTATGCTTTATTAAATTGAATTGAATAATGATGAATTTATTTTTTTTTAAAACGGATTTTAGACTTTGAATCTAATTATATATAGTCAAGTTTTTTTTTGAAATATTGCCACGTCATATGATTTGTTCATGGCCATCTTATTGTTGTTGATGTGCTTTATTTTTTTTTTTTTAAATTTGGATATCGTTATTTCTTAGTTTCCCAATTTTGAAAAAGACGTCATAAGGCCACTCGGTTTTGTTTATGTGCGACCTTACAGTACGACACCACTGCATCATTTTGGTTTGTCGTAATTTTGGGACTCTATGGGTTGTTTTGAATGAAATCCAATTAATTGAAGAAACATAAATTTGTGGTTTGTGCCTTTTTTGGGTCCGAGGCAATATAATTCTTACGATTGTGGCTATCTTTCTTTAATTGGACTTTAATCTGTTATTAAAAACTTATTTATTTGTTCCGAATTCATAAAGTTTTTTTTTATTATTATGTTTATTAATTCATCTTATTTCGATTCATGAGTTAATAAAGTATTGTGAACATAAAGAATCCGTTCACATAAGGATTTAAATTTTGCATACAATATTAATTTATCAAAAATTCATTTATCTGATATTTATGGTTATATAAGGATATACATAAATTTTATGAATGCAATATTATATTTTAAATTATTGCATCTATATTTATGTATATCATAAAGTATTATTTTGATCAGACATAACATGAAAATTAAATAATCATAATTGTTGTAAGATTATTTAAATCTAGACGCTAAGTTAAATTAATTTATTATTTCGATTAATTAGGTGCAAGCCAAAGCGGCCCTAACTAAAGAATAATAAATTAATTTACTTTAAAGTAGCGTTCTTTTGGATAATTTTCATGTTAATTATACGACACTAAGTCAAATTAATTTATTGTTTCAACTGTTCGGGTGCAAGCCAAAGCGGCCTCGTTCAGAAGAAATAGTGAATTAATCGCTTTAAAGAAGTGCATGTAAAAATTGCACCCTATTATTTTTGTTTAGTATGATTCTAGACATAAAGGTATATGGGTGGTGTAGGATGGTAATTTTCTTGTAACTCGTTTGGAGAAATTTGCCTGGCCAAAGCTGACAATTTCTTCATATGGGAAACTTGAAATTATCACGATCTACAGAAAGTCTAAATTAATTTCTGATAAAGAAATTGCATATTTATGCTCGTAACTCTGCTCCCAAAGGAGGGGTTATGATGTCATATAAAGTATATGCATAAAGAAAGAAAGAAAAATATTTATGCTCATAATTCTGCTCCCAAAGGAGGTGTTGTGATGTCATATAAATTATATTTTTCTAATTTTGGTGTGGAATATTATGATGTGGTTTCTTATTAATAAAGACATGCATTTTATTTTTCAACTATGACTTCATCCTTTGTTCCTATTGGTGATTCTGTTCCTATGCTTAATGGTTCTAATTACTCGGAGTGGAAAGAACAGATTATGCTTACATTAGGGTGTATGGATCTCGATTTGGCTCTGAGAGAGGAAAAACCTCTTCCTCTTACAGATCAAAGTACGCCAATCCAAACAGCATCTTTGGAAAAGTGGGAGCGCTCTAATCGACTTAGTTTGATGCTGATGAAGGCGCGTGTCGGTAAAAACATTCGGAACTCTATTCCTGAATGTAAGACAGCCCGCGATTTCTTAAATGCTGTGGAGCAACAGTTTGTAAGCTCCAGTAAAGCTTTGGCAAGTACCCTAATGAATAAACTGTCTTCCATAAAGTACTCCGGAAGTGGCTCGATTCGCGAGCACATTATGGAAATGCGAGATATTGCAGCGCAGCTCACTGCACTTGAAGTAACCATCTCTGATTCATTCTTAGTGCACTTTATTTTGAACTCCTTACCATCTGAATATGGACCATTTCAGATCTCTTATAACACACATAAGGATAAATGGTCAATCAATGAATTGTTGACTATGTGTGTGCAAGAGGAAGGCAGATTGATACAAGAAAAACAAAATACAGTTGACTTTGTTTCTCACAAGGGACAAATAAAGCGTACTAAGAATGGTAAAGGCAAGAATGGCTCGAAAAAGAAGAACTTGGAAGTCATGTCTGGTTCACAAAGCCAATCAAGTAATTGGACTCCCAAGTGCTTCTTTTGCAAGAAAAAGGGTCATATAAAGAAAGACTGTCTAAAGTATCAGAAATGACTCCAGAAGAAAGGTAAGTTTCTGGTTTTGATGCATGAGTTGCATTTAGTTTCTGTTCCATCTAATACTTGGTGGATTGACTCTGGTGCCACATGCCATGTGGCGAATTCCGTGCAGGGATTTCTAAACCGCAGGAAACCCAATAAAGATGAAGCCATTATCTATACTGCTGAAGGAAATCCAACTAAAGTTAAATTTGTAGGAACATTTAGATTAGTTCTTTCTGGTGGTTTTGTTTTGGATCTAAGTGATACTTTTTATATTCCAAATTTTTCAAAGAATTTAATTTCTATTTCGAAACTTGTTGGTTTGGGATATAGTTTCAATTTTGATAATAAAGTTTTTTCGTTATCCTACAAATCTGAGATAGTTGGCTCTGGTGTTTTGGAAAATAATCTATATAAAGTATCTTTAGATCATTCGTATAGTGAAATCCTTCTTACCATGCACGGAAATGTTGGATCAAAACGTGGCATTAATAATGAAAAGTCATCCATGTTATGGCATAGGAGGTTGGGACACATATCGAAACAGAGAATCCAAAGGTTAATTAGAGAAGGAATTTTGGATGATCTTGACTTCTCTGATTTTGGAACGTGTGTGGACTGCATAAAGGGAAAGCAGACCAAAACCTCCTCTAAAGGTGCCAAAAGGTGTGATGGAACATTAGAGCTGATTCATACGGATATATGCGGACCTCTCCCTCTTACGTTTACTGGCCATAAATATTTTATCACATTTACTGATGACTACTCTCGATATGGCTATCTTTACTTGCTTAAAGAGAAATCTGAAGCATTAGATGCCTTTAAGGCATATAAGGCTGAAGTAGAGAATCAACTCGAGAGAAAGATAAAAGTGGTCAGATCAGATAGGGGTGGTGAATATTTTGGTAGACAGACAGATAAAGGCCAAATTCCTGGGCCTTTCGCTAGGTTTCTAGAGCAGTGCGGGATTGTTCCACAATACACCATGCCAGGCACACTTGAGCAGAATAGTGTTGCTGAAAGAAGGAATCGCACATTAATTGATATGCTCAGGAGTATGATCAGTAATTCTACCCTTCCGATATCATTGTGGGGTGAGGCGCTCAAAACTGCCATATATATTCTTAATCGGGTCCCTACTAAGGCTGTCACTAAGACTCCTTTTGAGCTTTGGACAGGTAGGAAACCCAGTTTAAGACATTTTCATACATGGGGTTGTCAAGCTGAGGCCAAATTGTATGACCCACAAATAAAGAAATTGGATCCTCGAACCATTTCAGGATATTTTATTGGTTATTCAGAAAGGTCCAAAGGGTATAAGTTTTACTGTCCATCACTTCCTATAAAGATTGCAGAAACTAAAACAGCACGGTTTATTGAGGATGAAACAGTTAGTGGGAGCTCTGAACCTCGATTCGTTGAATTTGATGAAATTCAAAAGCATTTAGATTCTGTACAGAATATACCCATTATTGTTCCTAATAATTTGATGGTTCCAGTTCCAGTAGAACAACAAGTTATTTTGGAACCACAAAGTGAAGGTGAACCTATCATTGATAATCCACATCAAGATTTACAAGTGGATGATCAGATAGATTTAAGAAGATCCTCAAGACAGAGAAGACCGGCTATGTTTAGCGATTATATTGTCTATCTTTATGAGAATGGTCAGAACTTTGATGATCCTCTCAGTTTTTCCGAAGCCATAAATAGCAGTAATGCAACAGAATGGTACAATGCCATGAAAGATGAGATTAAATCCATGAACCACAATAAGGTATGGGATCTTGTTGAGTTACCGATAGGAGTTAAACCTGTAGGATGCAAGTTGGTTTATAAAATCAAATGGGACTCCAAAGGTAACATAGAGAAATACAAGGCCCGTCTTGTGGCAAAAGGGTTTACTTAGAAAGAAGGCATTGATTATAAAGAGACTTTCTCTCCGGTATCGAGAAAGGAATCTTTCCGTGTGATTATGGCTCTGGTTGCTCATTACGATCTTGAGCTATACCAGATGGATGTAAAAACTGCCTTTTTAAATGGAGATCTTCATGAAGAGGTATATATGAGTCAACCTGAAGGATTCTCACAAAAAGAAAAGGAGCACTTGGTATGCAAATTAAAGAAATCAATATATGGACTAAAACAGGCCTCCCGACAATGGTACTTAAAGTTTAAACAAACCGTTTTAACATTTGGTTTTAAAGAAAACATTGTTGATCAATGTATATATCTGAAGGTTAGTGGGAGTAAAATAATTTTCTTAGTCCTTTATGTTGATGATATTTTGCTTGCCAGTAATGATCTCGGACTATTGCATGACACTAAAGAATTTCTTTTCCAAAATTTTGAAATGAAAGATTTAGGTGAGGCCTCATATGTTCTTGGTATTGAAATTAAAAGAGATAGACATAAAGGTTTAGTCGGTCTATCTCAAAAGGCCTACATAAAGAAAGTTTTGGAAAATTTTGAAATGCATAATTGTAAACCGAGTGTTGCTCCCGTTCAGAAAGGGGATAAGCTTAATGCTTTTCAGTGTCCCAAGAACCAATTAGAAATTGAACAGATGAAAACCATACCATATGCCTCTGCAGTTGGTAGTCTTATGTATGCACAGACGTGCACACGTCCGGATATTGCTTTTGCCGTTGGATTGCTTGGCAGGTATCAAAGTAATCCAGGTATGGAGCATTGGAAGGCTGCTAAGAAAGTTATGAGGTATTTGAAGGGTACTTTGGATCATATGCTGATATACAGGAGATCAGATCATTTGGAGCTGATCGGATATTCAGACTCTGATTTTGCGGGATGCCCGGATACCAGAAAGTCTACAACTGGGTATATTTTTCTGCTTGCTGGTGGAGCGATTTCATGGAAGAGCAGCAAACAAAGTATTACTGCTCCTTCGACCATGGCTGCAGAGTACATTGCATGTTATGAGACCACATCACAGGCTATTTGGCTTAGGAATTTTATCACAGACTTAAAGATTGTAGACTCCATTGCTCGTCCAATAAAGATTTTCTGTGACAGTTCAGCTGCTGTTTCCTTTGCCAATAACAACAAGATTACGACGGGGTGTAAACACTTGGACACCAAGTATCTTGTTGTGAGAGAGAAGATAAATGAAGGATATGTTAGAATTGAATACATCAGTACCAAGTGTATGGTTGCAGACCCAATGACCAAGGGGCTAGCACCTGGGTCATATAAAGATCATGTTTGTAGCATGGGTCTAATGAGTTCTTTTGATGTATAAGATTCTGACATTATTTTTATCTTTTTTTCAATAAAGTTACAGTTTTGATGCAGCTGTATTGGACCGTTTAATAGACATAAAGCTTTGTCTGTTAACGAATGGACATATAACGAATGGACATATAGTTTTTAATTCATTCATAAAGTTGTGTCATATAAAGTGCTTGCCTATGAGATGAAGATGATATTGTAATTATGGAAGGAAAATTTCAATATGGAGAGGTGGACCGCCATAGTTCCTATTATTGTAGTCTTTTAGTTTGAGTTAAGGATCAAGTGAGTTCTAAGATATTTGACCATAAAGTTTCCAATAATGCGCAATAAAGTTTGGAGTATAGAAATCCGTTCATGAAATATAATTAATATAAGCCAAGTGGGAGATTGTTAGGATTTCCATATATATGGCCTAATTAATTATATTTGGATTTACTATAGATAAGGTCAATACTAAAAGATATAGAATTACTTGATATGGTATATCTTATCCCTTTCCCATCCATTTAACTTAAATAGAATCCTAATCAGACTTTGATGGGAAGTCGATCTGGAATCTATATAAAGGGGTACTGGTCCTGCCACCTACTCATGTGCATTCTGGTAAGATTATCCATTAAATTCACACCATACGGAAGAGTGCCTGAGAAAGGAGGAGAAACCAGATTACCTAGTTCGGTCGGTACGGTTTAGTATTGCAACCAGATTTCTTGCTTCCGCTGTTTAATCAAGAATTTTTCTCGATGGCGCTCTGTAAGTTATTTTACAGTTTTATTTACGATCCTGAATATTGGTATGTATTCGATTTTATTTTATACCATATAAATTCCATCATAGGAAACATTCGGAATAATGACCTTCGATAACGGCTATTTTCTTTCTTTCTAAAACTTAGAAGAAATTCTTTTTTTTAAGAGAAAAATAATAGTTAACTGCTTTTTTTTTTAAAAAAAAAAAAAATGAACTTAACCCGATTTATTCATTTTTTATACAAATTAACTTAATTGAAAATATAAAACAACTAGATTCAAGCATCAAACTTTTTACCACTCGCACTTTGAACGATCGGTAGAATAAAATATTAGTGTTCATTGATAAATTACTTTTTTAAGAAAAAAAAAAAAAAATGAGCCAACATGATTCCTACCAACATTGTTTTGGTGATAAGGAATGAAAATTTCATTTTGGTACGGTATCTCAAGGCCGTTGCCACAAAAGCCAAAGGATAGATGTTTTGTCAAACCTGTCCCACTTACAATTATAATAAAATTATATAAAAATATACTTCTAAGTGGAACCCCAGAAAATTTATCGTAAGTGACGTAATATTACGTACGAAAATAAATAAAATACGCCCAAGACCAAATTTGGAAGTAAGATGCACAAACGGCATATGCATTTATAAAGAAATCAAATGATCCAAAAGCACTTTAAGGCTCAGCTCTCCCCACCATTTTGTAATATTTGAAGGTGCTTTAAAGAGCTTTAAGAAATTTTTGGCAAAGCATGAAAACAGATGAGACTAACAACAAAATACTATATTATTTGGCTAAAGTGCTGACTTCAAATAACACGTCTGTATAAGCTCCGAATACAATATACTACTATCTCTTGAAAGTTGGATAAATTAATCTATTTATTTTGCATACAGAGTGTATTTACAGTAGCATCGTGATACAAACTCAACCAGCAGCCGCAAAGTGAGTTTGCAGCAGACTTCATGTAGTTGCTTTATATTGATAATTTGGTGTCATGCCCGGTTAGAAACAATCTACAAGCAGTGCACTAACGCGCGAGCGCACGCGAGAGAGACCATCCGACCCGCTTCGTTCACTTTTTAAAAAATTAAACAAAGCTAAAAATATAAAATAACTAGACTTCAAACTTAAAAGACCTAAAATACCGACAATCACGTGTTTCTTTACCACTTGCGCTAGAGACGGTAGGTTGTAAGGAGGTACACTTCTTGGGAAGACCGAATCTTTATGAGTTGAGTTACTAGTGGATTGATAACTTGTTGGCACATTTTGGGTGTGTTAGAGCTGTCGGCGCGTGGCGCGTGAAGAGGACGCAAAAATCGAATCCAGTACGAAAAACCGCATAATGGGGATGTAGGGAAGTGTGATCGTTGTTATATTTATGGTTTGGAGAGCTTTGATTATACTTTTTCGGTGTGTCGGGCTCCTCGGTTCGCCAAATGGACGAGAAAAATAGACTCAGTGCAAATAACTGTGCGAAATACACTATTTCTTGATATTTTTGAGTTAAATAGTGTGTTTGGGTGTACGGGGGGCGGTGGACCGGGCTCATGGAGGGCCAGCGCACGGGGGGAGCACCGGCCGGTGCAGCGCCGTCCACGGCAGCGCTGCACCGGGTCCAAGCTCCAGGACGCGCGCCCGGTGCACGCGCGGTGCACCGGGCAGCGCAGCCCGGCCCACGCGCGGGCGCGCGCCGCGTGACCCCTGGGGGTTGGACCATTTGGTCCGACCCCCCTTGCACCGGATCGGGTGCAAGGGGGATTGGTGTGAGAAGGGGAGTTGGTGAGGTGTTTTGTTGCACCTCAAGCTCTCTTTTCGAGCTTGTTTAGCCTATTTAAAGAGGCTTAGTAGCAGGATTTTGACCCTTTGATTTCTACTCCCTCTTTAGATACTTGGAAGGCCAAAATAGGAGCCTTGGCACCCTTCGTCTCCATCTAGAAGTCATCATTGTTGGAGCTTGGTCATTGCTGGTTTTTTGTTTCACTTCGTCGCATTTTCTTCCACGAGGCATCCAGAGCTGTAGGAGAGGAATTTCTGGGTGATTTTTGCGGGGTTCTCTTTACAACTTCAAGATCTACAACTTTCATATTGAAGAGAAGAGCTAATTGGAGCTCTAAACCAGGTAAATATAGTAATCTTTGATACACTTGTTTTCTGTGGAGGATTCTGAACAGATGTTAGTGTTCTTACTCCCCTGGGGTGTACAAATGGAATTTTAAGTTAATTTTTGCTGGAAAATTTCCAGGACTTAAAGAGCTTCAATTTTCGTATTTGCTGGAACTGCAAATTTGGACTCTAAAATAGGTAAATTAAACCATTTCCGGGACTCTTGTGTTCAGCTGAGATGTTGGACCTAGTTTTGAGTCATGCATAGTGTTTTTGCTCCCTATGACTGAAGAAGTGGAGTTTTGGGCTCATTTTGTGGGGAATTCACCAGGACTCAGAGACCTACATTTTTCATGTTGAAGAGGAGGGCTAAATCTTGCTAAAAACCGAGTAAATTTCATCATCTTTGAAGCCCTTTGTTCAGATTGCAGTTTTGGACAGCATGTGGTAATTGTAGGTTTTCTCCTTGCTCCCTTGATAAAATAATGAAATTTAAGTTGGAAAATCTTCTAGACTTTAAGAGGAACAAATTGATACCTTACTCTCGAAATTTGGACAAGAATTGATATACCATCTTTAGTCCTCTTTGCAGTACATTGTTGCTGAAAATCTGCATGTAAGTTGGGAATAGCTTATGTAGTTAATTGAGGGTTGGCTATAATTTCGTAGTTAATATTGGTTGTGGGGGTTAACTCAAATGGATAATTGTAATCTCATAAGCATGATGAATAATTTCTCTTTTGGTTTCAACCAGTAATTATGTTTAAATTGGGATGTATAATAAGTTGAATTTCAGCTTAGGATTATGTTGGAATTTTGGGACAGCATTGATGCAATTGGGGGATGAGCTTATTTGAAAGAGTTAAGTTTGGCTTTTTGTAAACCTATTGGCATTTCTATGTTAATTGGGAACTTAGAAATCAAGTTTGGGCTGTGGTATTAGAGATTCATGAGACATACATTGTAGATTTTGAGTTCTTTCACTATCGGTTCAAGTTGCTGAAATTCTGCGCAACTAGTAATGTTTTCGCTATAACTTTCTATCCGACAGGAGTTTTGAGGCGATTTCAGGTTTGTTGGAAAGCTGAGAACGTGAGGTGTGTGCTCGCTAAAAATCATATTGATCGGGATTCGGATTAGCAAGCAAACAGGTGGGTTGTTGAGCACATCGAAATTGCGGCCTACAAGTCGACTCAACCAAAAGTGCAACCTTGTGTGATGCTTACTATCTATGTAGTAACCATGATTTTAAAATCCAGAATTCAGGTTTAAATAATTTCCAGAATTATTTAAATAGCAAAAATTGGTAGATAGTAGTGCAGCAGTGGGCCTAAAATATCGACTTTTGATCGGGGTCTGATCTGGAAAATCCGAGATCACCATCGCGATCGTCTCGTCGAAACATAGAAGTTTCATATTCATATGTTTTCGATCCGACGGTCGGATCTTCCAGAAATCAGAAATCAAAAAGCGGGCCCCGCGACTTAAAGTGAATAGTAACCCTCGATTTTTAATCCCTCGCACGCACTAACGGCCAAACTACTATCTGGGATTTTAACATAGGAGTATGAGTAATGGATCCTAGCTAATTTCGACGTTCTGAGCGCAATGGCACTGACGGATTTCGCGTTTGGCGACCCGGATGCATCGAAGTGCGTGCCACGCGCGATAATTCGACGAACTTTATGGAACGACTTTTGATCCGAGCGTCGAACAAACCAAACAAACACGCTACCTGACAGGTCTCGACGTGCCGGACGTCGTGGCGAAGTCCGCTTCGCAATTCGGCGAACGGATTTTCTCGAAATGCGTGAAATACACCAAAAAAAGGGGTATTTTTGTAAAATTGTTAATATTTTATGTGTCAAATTGTTAAGGGCTTAAACCATGGGGTGTTGGGTGCATTTTGTACCTACTGTGAAGACCCCGGAGGCTTGGGTTAGGTCTGAACCGGGTTTGAGTTGGTTTTGTTGCAAAGGGTTGTTGGGCTTTTGGGCTCCCTCGTGGGGGGGGGGGGGGGGGGGGGGGTTATAAGAGAGGCTCTTGGGATTTTTCTAACTCCCAAGAGTAACTCCTCTTAAGCCTCGGATGCTGGGGTGGCCGAGAGAGATCACCCCATTGAGAGGAACCCGAGAGAGAGAGAGAGAGAGAGAGAGAGAGGAGGAAGAAGGTTGGGACCAAGCTTCTTCAAGTTTGGATTTGGAGTCCCCGAGGAGTTCCCCTGTGCCTGTGGTGCAACCTGGGAGGTTTCCTTGGCCGCGCGAAGGAGGAGGAAGAGAACCGGCTTCATCCCATCTTCTTCAACCTAGGCCAAGGTGAGGTTTTTAAACCACGGTTTGTTTGAGCCCGAGACCCCTAGCAGTAGGTTATTTAGGAGCTTATTATGCTCTCTGCAAGGCCTGAGCTTCCCATGCACGTTGCATGGCCGGCAGGAGCAAGTTCTCGCCGGAAACCTAACCTAGCTCCGCCTCGAGAGAACTCAGCATATACTGGACCAAAACGGGTCAAAATTGGTAGGCATGGACTGTAGTGGATGAGGATCAACCCCACCAAATTTGGTGGAGTATGATCGAGCGGATCAATGGCAGATGTATGCCCTAGTTTTTGGGATTTTTGCACTTCGGCCGAGCTCCTTGCTCCGGCGCCGGCGAGCCTCCCCAGCGCCGGCCACCTACCCAGAACTCTTCCTGGGTGTGAGTGGAGTCCATCCATGCCATTGCATGCAACCCATGCAGCCCAAATGGGAATCCACCATTGTTGGCCCGAGCTTGAAGCCATTAATGGCGGCAGGCAATCCGGCGACCTCCGACGGCGGGGACAAGGCCAGATCTTCCTAAAAGCTTGCTAGGAAGCTTGTGGTGCTGTTCCTTGCACCTTAATATCAACCGTTGCAAAGTTGCCATTGGTGATGGAGCTTCAAAAATAGAGCTTTGCTCCGTCGCGCCGCCGCCGTGCCCTGTCGCCGGGCACGGGTTCAGGTAGGTTTTCTTTGAGTTTTGGGGAAGGTTTGTGCAAGTGGTTTGGTCTCAGATGCTCTGGGTTGTTGGTCACGAAATTCGAAGCTATATGCTTCATCTTCAACCTCGGACTCCGGCCAATCCATCCATGCATCTTGGCCAAACTTGCAGAGAATGTAGAGAAATCTATTTAGAGCATTTCCTTCCAAGAATGGAAGCTTTTGGTTCAGTATTTGCAGAGAATGAGCTCGGGAATGGTTGTATATGCTTGTATACAAATGGTGCACACCAACTGTTTGCTTAAATGTCTCAAAGAAGAAAAGTTTTGAATTGGACTTTTGTGTAAATATGAAAGTTGCT
This sequence comes from Tillandsia leiboldiana, assembly GCA_029204045.2. Taxonomy (NCBI): domain Eukaryota; kingdom Viridiplantae; phylum Streptophyta; class Magnoliopsida; order Poales; family Bromeliaceae; genus Tillandsia; species Tillandsia leiboldiana. The sequence goes on along the minus strand of CM055077.1, from coordinate 11,395,323 downwards.
TACAAATGTCCCCTGAGCTTAATGCTCACTTTAGACCAAGATGGTTCTGTGTGGACAAGTGTTTGGAGCAATGTGAACTTGTTTGAGTGCATGGCTTTGGTTCTGGTTGAACCAGCAGACCTGGGCTACAATTAGGATGAGCCCTAGCATCTTGACACTATTTAGAGACACTTTCATATACAAAGTTTAATTAAAAGAGGTTTAGATTAAAAGTTGTAGTTAAAACAACCTTTTAATGAAATATTGGCCCAAAACCATGTCCCGGGCTGTTTGCGAAGCCGCGACAGTATGCCCTAGGCTAATTTGGGGTCACCGGACGCGATGCTCGCGTTAAAATTTCTGTTTGAAGTCCCGAAGAAACTAAATGACATTAAGGCTATGTTAGTGCATATATTATGGGCCAAAGTTTGCCTCGGAACCCGTGATGCCACAAATGGGTGAGCACGGTGTTCAGCATGACATAAGTAACCTGCTGGAAGTTACGGTTCGTTAAAATGAGTTTCCAGTAGAAAGAACGAGCGAAAACAGTGCTAAAAAGGGTTAAGTTGACTTGAAATAAGTTAGAGTTAAAGATAGAGTTGATCCCTGATCAGTACGTTTGATTCAAGTTGGCTCGATTTGCCGCTGGTCCTCGAGCATACAGTGGATTACGGTTTAGACGCCTGCGATTTGTCAGGTGGGTTTATCTTCGGTCCGGGCTTTATCATTTCGGCCCTCTGTGTACGGTATTGGTTGGACCCCTGTTTTTGGTTAACCTGGATATAATTGAGCCTATCTGCCTTTGATTGAGTTATATTACTGTTTGTTGCTTTGCCTGATTGGTCATTACCTAGTTTGCACATTTATACTTGATTATCAGTATCTATATCCTGATTCATGTTCTAGTTGTGGTTGATAATTATTCCTGCCTATGAGTTGAGATTCAGTTGATTCTGATATTGCATCCTTGATTGGATTAGTTGATAATTATTCCTGCATATGAGTTGAGATTCAGTTGATTCTGACATTGCATCGTTGATCGGATTGTTTCCGCTTGTTGTTCACCCGTTATGTTGCTAAATACATGATTTTATTAAATAAATGTTTTTACCGAGCTTCGTAGGGTCGCCTGAGTCTGTTCTTGTTTGATAGGACAAAGGCATTGCTCTTCGAAGTTTGGACCTAGAACTTGTTTTCAAAATGTTTTCTCAAAAACATCATGTGTTTAGTTGTATGATCGATTTGTAGTTAATTTCCATGTTGGTACTTGTTCGTGATTATTGCGACATCTGAGATATCAGTTCCCCTGATTGTTCCTGGATCATTATAGTTGCTGTTGTTCTTGCATGTGATTGAGATGATATTCTGATATGGTATTATTGCTGAATCCCAAAAGGGATAGTTCCCGGCTTATTGCCGATTACTCGGTCAGAGGACCGTGAGCTTGAGCATTCGCATGATTTATCGCCCGCACTGCTGTACTTCACGAACATCAGCGGAGTCATGACCCGTGTGGATGTTCTTTACCGGTAAAGTGGTCTGGTGTATGACCCGTGACTCCCAGGTTAGTGCCTAAGGGTGCCGGAGTGTTGACTCCCAGGTTAGTGCCCGAGGGTGCCGGAGTATGTCAGCCAGGTTGGTGCCAGGTTCGGCGAGGTTTTCCCTGAGGTCTTGATGACCAATATGGTGGCTTGAGATTGGGTTGGTTTTAGTATTTCATCTATTGATGCATGAGTTGCTGATTGATATGTTTACTTCATTATCCATTGATTCCTGGATTTGATTTCAATTATCCACCTATACATGTCGAGATTTGACATGATGCCTTTACTTTTAGTATCATGATTATTGAGTTGCTGATCCTACCAGTCTTTCATATCTACTGACACTCCATGACACTTTCATGAGGATATACTTGTTGATCTCCACGTTGCTTCCATTATAATAGAGTTGTTGATCTCTATGTTTATCCCATAATGATATTTCTTATCTGTCTTAACTCATAATGACTTTACTTAGAGTAAACACTGCTCCTTTATGATAATTGCTTTTCCTAACAGTGATCTTTTACTATCCTCTAGTATTGTATACCAGTAGGTACGATCTGCTATTTCTCGGCTCGTCGTGCCCACTGGGATACACTCCGGTGTGTCTCACACCCTCGGGTGACTGTTTTTCAGGTCGCGCGGGTGTTGGGATGTCGGGACGAATTGGCGAGGTATCGATATAGAGATTGACCCTGGACAGCCGAATGCACATGTATTTGTATCAGTTAAAAGAAATGTGTAATCCATTTGTTGAGTTGTTGTAATAATTAAATTGTAATTTTTGATAGTTGTAGTACGTAGTTAGTACTCTGATGTTGTTGCCAAGCTAGCCGTGCATATATAGAGAAGGCTCAATCCCATGGGGGATTGGGACTCTTCTATATATGTGGCGGTCTGTCATTTCCCTGGCTGTTTTTGCAACTCTGATTTATAAAAAAAAAAAAATTTATACACTGATTTTTGAACTCGGGGCGTGACAATCTATATGGGTTTAATCATACTTATATTTAAATTTCTTGTTGAGAACCATATTGATCATGTGTGAGAACTAATCCTTGATATCTAGACAATAGATAGGCCATATCTCTTTTATTCATGCTATACTATTCATGTTGGAATCAAACTTAGGAGAAAACCCTTTTCTTTTCTCTTATGCTATTTATTGCTCGGGTTAGAGAGCAGAGATGGGGATAGTATAGCTATGTTGTTGAGTCGGGTGGGTTAGCACCAGATTATCGACTCGGGATATTGTTTCAGCAACCGCGAACTGTGGGCGGTTGGACCAATTAGTGTTATGCATCAGTTGGGACTGGGTTTTGCATTGTGGATTGAGTGAGTCTCCACTTTGAGCATAGTGTCGACTTTTGCCTGCTTGACTGAGATACTTGACAGAGATACTTTACAGAGATACTTGATATGGGTTACTTATTGACTCGAGCGGGTCGCTCCCCTCGAGTGCCACTCCGGAGTAGGCGAGACCGGTTGATGCCCCGGTGAGAGAGATTGATATTTGAGTATGATTACACACCGTTGATACACGGTGATGACGCCACGTCGTTGATACACGACGGTGGGGGTTCTATTGAGGTATGGACCGTGTTGTTGTACCGGTGATGAGATTGATTTATACAGGCAAGTCTGGGCCTATACAGGACCATTTGATTGGGTTATACTTTGGCAGTCATCTTTCCATGATGCATATATATATATATATATATATATATATATATATATATATATATATATATATATATATATATATATATTTGAGATCATACAGTTGAGGATATCATATAGCTCAGTAGTTATTTTCTATGAGTTATGCATGTGTATATTTGAGATCATACAGTTGAGGATATCATATAGCTCACTAGTTGTTTCTATGAGGTATGCATGTGTCAATTTGAGATCATCCAGTTGGGAACAATATTGGTACACGAGGGTCGTGATACATTCATTCATGCATACTCTTGACATTATTCAGTTGGTTTTGAGCATAGTATAGTAGTTTCCTTTTCAGCTATTACTATTATTCTTCTTACTATCACCTACTTTGCCCTTCCGGTAGACTCGGTGTGTAGGTCGAAGGTTCGATGATTTACCCACTGAGGACTGCTTGTTAGTAGTTCTCACACCCGTTGTTGCTCCCCAAAGATCTCTTCTGGAGTAGCGATACAGACAGAGCGCGGCAAGGGAGTCGCGGACTAGATAGAGCTCCATCCCGATGGTTCTGATAGAGATTGCCCTATAGTTCATTTATTTCTTTCAGTTTTCTTTTATACCCAGGCTACTGTTTATTTGGTCTGGCTGAAGCTAGCTTTATATATTATGTCAACCCTAGAGTTGTATTCATGTGGGTATTGTATTTGGAGTTACTTTTATTTTATTTTTGTGGAGTATACTGATTGTGTATTGGGTATTGTAGTAGACTTGTATACGATGATATTAGAGTTGTATATTTTGAAGTTATTTCATGTAGTAGTGATGGTGGTGTCACGCCCCGGGGTGGAAACTGCCACCCGGGCTCGCCAACAGATCCGCCATCTGTACGGAAACTGCCGTACAGACGAAGCGTCTAACCTGCAGAAAGAATCAACTACAGTATACAGATATCAGAGAGCTGAAAGTAGACTACTAAAACTGAAGTCCAAACACTGTACAACTGAAAATAATACAATATCCATCTCCCCAAATACTATCATATACAAAGTCCTCTGATACAAAACTCAAAAGGGAGGTATCTCCAATGAATACATCAGTGTACAGACTCTCGATACAAGAATATCCTCACTACAACAGTCTCTCAAACTGTAAAATAAAGTACAACTCTATACCTCACAACAAAGGTCTCTCAACAGAGGAAAAAAAAGTAAACTAATCTACTGAAGCTCTCCTCTGAAGGGGTACCGCTACACTCCACGACGGGTAGGGAACTAGCTCGCGACTCCCTCGCCTCGGTCAGAAGGATCAGTAACTGGAGCAACAGGAACAGGAGAAGAAGTTCCTGGGGAAAAAAGACACCACGACGGGTGTGAGAACTACTTCCCACAGTAGTTCTCAGTGGGTGCCGTCAACAAGCCCAACGGTCTGCCCACCAAGTCTACTAGAGGCCAAGGATAACAATGCAATGGAATCTGAACAAGAAAAGCTGGAGCTACTCTACAGCTACCATGCCTCTATCTAGATACTCCAAAAAGTGGAACAGATGAAAGTAAAAGAGACCACTCGCACCCAAGGTGCTCAATAGACCCAATCGAACTGACTGCCTCATAGGGTCCAGTCAAGCCTGCGCCTGTCGACTAGGAACGCTCCTGCCCACTACCACACATCCACATGAGGACGGGATTTACGTGGGGCGTCCTGTCCGACTAACTCACCCCTCGCGCAAAACTGCCTCAACAGGCCCATCGTATCCACAGCGGCATCTCAGGGACGCGACTCCAACTGAGGAAAACGGCGCGGCATAGAGTATCACAAATTGGCATAAGCAGGCTAGTCAAAATCCACGCTCACTCTCAGAACGGTAGGACTCAAGATCCCCAAATATCTCGCACAACAGTCGGAGCACTCTCGACGACTCAGCTGATCGGCTAACTCGAAACACGAGACACTAGCCTCTCCAACAGCTCGCAGCACAAAGCTCACTGGCTGGAGATACTCCACAGCCAGGAACGACCCACAACTCAGGGTAACAAAACAGGTCGGACAACACTCAACGACCTGGGACCACCGTCAACCCCAACGGTTCCCAACAATACGGACCGGAAGATACTCGACGGCCCGGGACTACCGTCTACTCAACGGCTCCCTCCTACGACAGCGTAAAAGGGAAACAAGACCTATCGGGACTACCGTTTACCAAAACGGCTCCCCGCACAGATAAGCAACCCGCTACAACTACCAGACTCCACTCTGCTCCCAAGCAAGAGTGCAAAAGCATCCCACACTAAAAGCAAGTCCTGACCTCTCGGCCCACTATCCGGGCGAGAAAACACTATGTCCAGGGATGAAAGAACAGTGTGGATGTCTAAGCATAAATAACCCTAGCCCAAGTGAGGGTTTTCTACTGGTCTGGTTACACATGCAACGTATGACGGGGGTGCTAGGTCAAGTTCCAAGGTACTATATTAACAGATAATAAAAGAAATAACAATTCCTACAATCTAGCATGCTACACAATGAAATACTCTATCATGCATAGTCCTACATCAGTAGAAATACTGTACAGTCCATAAAACTTGGAGATAAGGCCACCCACCTCAACGTGCCACCAATTGCTCGTAGACACTTGCAATTGGCCTCCACGCGATCCGCACGCAAAACGATGTTCGCTGCCGGAGTCCGCACGCAAAACGGAGCACGGTGCCGGAATCCGCACGCCAAACGGAGTCTGCACGCAAAACGATGTCCGCTGCCGGAGTCCGCACGCAAAACGGAGCACGGTGCCGGGATCCGCACGCCAAACGGAGTCCGCACGCAAAACGGTGCACGGTGCCGGAGTCCGCACGCAAAACGGTGCACGGTGCCAGGATCCGCACGCAAAACGGAGTCCGCACGCAAAACGGTGCACGGTGCCGGAGTCCGCACGCAAAACGGTGCACGGTGCCAGGATCCGCACGCAAAACGGAGTCTGCACGCAAAACGGTGCACGGTGCCGGAGTCCGCACGCAAAACGGTGCACGGTGCCAGGATCCGCACGCAAAACAGAGTCCGCACGCAAAACGGTGCACGGTGCCGGAGTCCGCACGCAAACGGTGCACGGTGCCAGGATCCGCACGCAAAACGGAGTCCGCACGCAAAACGGTGCACGGTGCCGGAGTCCGCACGCAAAACGGTGCACGGTGCCAGGACACAGAAAGGAGCAAGAGGGTCAGATACAGTCTAAAAGAACGCTCCAAAAACTGCACAAAAATACAGAAAAACCAATGCACGGGACCCACCCGTTAGCGCCGCCGTCGCAGAAACGCTCCGCCGGGCGTCCTCGCACGCAAAACGAGGTCCACGACGCGCCGCCGCACCTCACGTAGCCTCCTCCCTCACTCCCTCTCGCTCTCGGGTGCAGAAGAAAGAAAGAAAAGGAGAAAATGGCGGTGCGGGGAGGAGGAAGAAGAAGAAGAAAAAGGGGAGAAAGAGGGTGGTCCACGGTGCCGGTCCACGGAGCCGGTCCACCGCGCCAACCAACCAGGAAGGCCCAAACCGCGGTCCACAAGGCTGGGCGCGTGCGCCGGGTCCACGCACGCGCCCAGCGCGCCACGTGGCGCGTGGTAACGCGCCCGCCACACGGGCGCGTTACACCGCGCCCTCCCCAGGCGCGGGACACGCGCCCGCCACACCGGGCGCGCGTGCCCCCGCGCCCGCGCGGGAGCGAGTGGGAGCCCGCCACGTGGCGGGCTCCCCGCGTTCCGTGCCGGAGCGCGGTTCCCCAGCGCGCGCCAGCGCGCCCTTTTGCGCGCCTCGGGGAGCGTGCCGCCGCGCCACCTCGGGATCCGCGCCGCGCCTCGCCTCGGTTTACGTGCCACGTCGCCTCGAAAAACGCGCACGCCTATCGGACCCCAAAACCAACAAATAAATAGTCCAATCTTAGCGATTTCGCGCGCTGAATCCAAAAACGATGTCCATTTCTCCAAATTCTCACCCGAAAATTTGCCGAATGCCCACTCGATCCGATTTTCGCGCCGGGTCCATTTTTAAAGTCCGATTAGCCAAATTCCAACTCTAAAAATTCCCGAAGGCGACCGGAGAGGTAAACTTTTATCCGGACTTCACCCGGAGTCTAAATTTGACATCTGAAACGCGCGAAATCACCTCCAAACACCCGACGGGTCCTCCAATTCCCCACGGGATCTCAATTTAAGCCCGAAGTCCACCACTTGTGTCCAAATTGCGCGCAACCCACGCAGGCCTCCAGTGATGCAAGCAAATCCCAAATTGCATCACAAATTCATTTCGGGGCCCCCAACACGCGCACCAACACCCCCAACGGCGACCGAACGCTGCCCAACAACCAGCAATCCTACGCGGGGGATTCCGGGACCTCACATCCTCCCCCACTAAAAGAAAGTTTCGTCCTCGAAACTAGATCAAGCCCATCAGGAGTCAAGAATACCACAGCTAGGTATCTAACAATACGCCTCCAGCTCCCCCACTCGCTCCTCGTGATTACTCCGCAACAACAACAACAAGTACGGTATGACCCGATGTGCAATTCTCTCATCTCTCGAGCCAGAAATTGCAACGGGCGTCCCTCGTACTCCAATAATCACAGATCTCAAAGGGGCAAGTAAATCACGGGCGAGGAAAATCACATCACTACTGAGCTGAGACGTGAAAGACCAAAGGCTCCACAAAAAGGCTGGGGGAAAACTGAAATAACCACAAGTGTAATACGCACCAAACCACAACATGGTGCCACCCTCAACAAGACGACCCGGAGCATACCCGCAGACTCGTCCAATAAGGAAGGGAAATCCAATAAGTTGGGGTCTTCACTCGGTTACTTCCCGATCCAAAACCACCCGAGTGGACTACTCAACTGCAGCCTAACCTCCAAAAGGGATCCTCAAGAGACATAATCTCCTGCCACAGTTGGTCACTCAACATGCTATCATAACCCCAACGGACCCACGGGTCGAAGTCGATCCCTCAACTCATAAAGAACACCCTGACGGGGACCAAACCGTCGGTGAACGGGACTAAAAACTGGCTCACAAGGCGATCATAAAGCTGATGCCCAACTTGCGGTCAAAAGTCCGAAACATCCAAAAGACTCTCACTGTTGTGTACCTACAACGTGGCATCACTGCCGTGCACCCACGGCGTGGCATTACTGCCGTGTACCAACGGCGTGGCCTCACTGCCGTGCGCCAACGGCGTGGCATCACCACCGTGTATCAACGGTGTGGTATCACTGCCGTGTATCAACGGCGTGGCATCACCACCGTGTATCAACGGCGTGGCATCACCACCGTGTATCAACGGTGTGGTATACTCAAGCACCAAGGCCTCAGATCTTCACAGTCCTATACCCAACACTACCTCGAAAACCCGGAGCTGAGGAAGGGCCAAAAGATCAACAGGCAAAAACCAGGGCCCCAACTGCACTGGGCAGGACCAATAACTCCCTTCTATGTGCAACACGTGATCAGGTATCTGAACCTCACGAGCACAAGCTAAAGGTCCTATCTCTAGCCCATACATCAATGCAAATGCCCTAGCACTCTCGCAGCTATGTCGGAGAACCCTCAACGACTCAACTCACAGCAACACCCCACTCATAGGCGAGAAGAACCGACTGACGCGGCAAAGATCCAACAATCCTGATAGACCGGTGCCTAGAACCCCCAATCAAACAAGAACAGACTCTAGGCTCAGTCTATCGAAGTTTTTGCTCCTTTACCGTTCAGGGATTCGGTCCCTCTCGTTTAAAGCGGGAAACTATGTCAACACGCAACTCACGGCTGGAGACGCTCCCGGTAGTCCATCAGGACGAACTCGGCGCCATCAAATCTCAGCGTCCTGTCAGATCATCTCAATCTCACTAAAATAACCACCTGGTAACTCGACCGGAGGTGAAAATCGCCTCAACAGGCCAAACCTTCGCCACTCACTAGGCGGCATCGCCACTCATTGGGCGGCATCGCCACTCACTGGGCGGCATCGCCCCTCACTGGGCGGCATCGCCTCTCGCTGGGCGGCATCGCCTCTGGTAGCAGGGCCAGTGGAAAGTATCCTCCTGGTAATTCGGCCAGGGAAAAATGTCCTCCTGGTAACTCGGCCAGGGCATGTGCCCACCTGGTAACTCGGCCAGGGGCAATGCATCCATCCGGTCGCTCGGCCAGTGGAAAGTATCCTCCTGGTAATTCGGCCAGGGAAAAATGTCCTCCTGGTAACTCGGCCAGGGCATGTGCCCACCTGGTAACTCGGCCAGGGGCAATGCATCCATCCGGTCGCTCGGCCAGTGGAAAGTATCCTCCTGGTAACTCGGCCAGGGCAAAATGTCCTCCTGGTAACTCGGCCAGTGATAATTATCCATCTGGTAACTCGGCCAGTGATAATTATCCATCTGGTAACTCGGCCAGTGATAATTATCCATCTGGTAACTCGGCCAGTGATAATTATCCATCTGGTAACTCGGCCAGTGATAATTATCCATCTGGTAACTCGGCCAGTGATAATTATCCATCTGGTAGCTCGGCCAGTGATAATTATCCATCTAGTAGCTCGGCCAGTGATAATTATCCATCTGGTAACTCGGCCAGTGATAATTATCCATCTGGTAACTCGGCCAGTGATAATTATCCATCTGGTAACTCGGCCAGTGATAATTATCCATCTGGTAACTCGGCCCGTGATAATTATCCATCTGGTAACTCGGCCAGGGAAAACGCCCTCCTGGTAACTCAGCCAGGGAAAACGCCCTCCTGGTAACTCAGCCAGGGAAAACGCTCTCCTGGTAACTCAGCCAGGGAAAACGCCCTCCTGGTAACTCGGCCAGGAAAAACGCCCTCCTGGTAACTCGGCCAGGGAAATTGCCCTCCTGGTAACTCAGCCAGGGAAAACGCCCTCCTGGTAACTCAGCCAGGGAAAAGGCCCTCCTGGTAACTCAGCCAGGGAAAACGCCCTCCTGGTAACTCGGCCAGGAAAAACGCCCTCCTGGTAACTCGGCCAGGGAAATTGCCCTCCTGGTAACTCAGCCAGGGAAAACGCCCTCCTGGTAACTCAGCCAGGGAAAAGGCCCTCCTGGTAACTCAGCCAGGGAAAACGACCTCCTGGTAACTCAACCAGGGAAAATGCCCTCCTGGTAACTCAGCCAGGGAAAACGACCTCCTGGTAACTCAACCAGGAAAAACGCCCTCCTGGTAACTCAGCCAGGGAAAACGCCCTCCTGGTAACTCGGCCAGGGAAATTGCCCTCCTGGTAACTCAGCCAGGAAAAACGACCTCCTGGTAACTCAACCAGGGAAAATGCCCTCCTGGTAACTCAGCCAGGGAAAACGACCTCCTGGTAACTCAACCAGGAAAAACGCCCTCCTGGTAACTCAGCCAGGGAAATTGCCCTCCTGGTAACTCAGCCAGGAAAAACGCCCTCCTGGTAACTCGGCCAGGGAAATTGCCCTCCTGGTAACTCAGCCAGGAAGGGTGTGTCCTTTTCACAACACGACGTTTCAGGGGTATCGCAACCCACGCACAACTACAAACGTCAGGACACAACAACCATACAACCCAATCTAGCGAAAGTCTAAGACATGTCATCCATTCCATAGCATTATGTTGTCTGCAACCAACACAATCGATTAGGAGAATAAACATGCCAAACTCTCATCCCGTCTCTTGGGAGAGGTAAAAACTCAATCAAGACTCTCGCTAAAAGTCACTACTCTCACGTAGTCATCCTAATGTCCAACCGCAAGCCTAGGGTTTCTAAGTCCATCACGACCTACAACCTAGGCTCTGATACCACTCTAATCTGTCACGCCCCGGGGTGGAAACTGCCACCCGGGCTCGCCAACAGATCCGCCATCTGTACGGAAACTGCCGTACAGACGAAGCGTCTAACCTGCAGAAAGAATCAACTACAGTATACAGATATCAGAGAGCTGAAAGTAGACTACTAAAACTGAAGTCCAAACACTGTACAACTGAAAATAATACAATATCCATCTCCCCAAATACTATCATATACAAAGTCCTCTGATACAAAACTCAAAAGGGAGGTATCTCCAATGAATACATCAGTGTACAGACTCTCGATACAAGAATATCCTCACTACAACAGTCTCTCAAACTGTAAAATAAAGTACAACTCTATACCTCACAACAAAGGTCTCTCAACAGAGGAAAAAGAAGTAAACTAATCTACTGAAGCTCTCCTCTGAAGGGGTACCGCTACACTCCACGACGGGTAGGGAACTAGCTCGCGACTCCCTCGCCTCGGTCAGAAGGATCAGCAACTGGAGCAACAGGAACAGGAGAAGAAGTTCCTGGGGAAAAAAGACACCACGACGGGTGTGAGAACTACTTCCCACAGTAGTTCTCAGTGGGTGCCGTCAACAAGCCCAACGGTCTGCCCACCAAGTCTACTAGAGGCCAAGGATAACAATGCAATGGAATCTGAACAAGAAAAGCTGGAGCTACTCTACAGCTACCATGCCTCTATCTAGATACTCCAAAAAGTGGAACAGATGAAAGTAAAAGAGACCACTCGCACCCAAGGTGCTCAATAGACCCAATCGAACTGACTGCCTCATAGGGTCCAGTCAAGCCTGCGCCTGTCGACTAGGAACGCTCCTGCCCACTACCACACATCCACATGAGGACGGGATTTACGTGGGGCGTCCTGTCCGACTAACTCACCCCTCGCGCAAAACTGCCTCAACAGGCCCATCGTATCCACAGCGGCATCTCAGGGACGCGACTCCAACTGAGGAAAACGGCGCGGCATAGAGTATCACAAATTGGCATAAGCAGGCTAGTCAAAATCCACGCTCACTCTCAGAACGGTAGGACTCAAGATCCCCAAATATCTCGCACAACAGTCGGAGCACTCTCGACGACTCAGCTGATCGGCTAACTCGAAACACGAGACACTAGCCTCTCCAACAGCTCGCAGCACAAAGCTCACTGGCTGGAGATACTCCACAGCCAGGAACGACCCACAACTCAGGGTAACAAAACAGGTCGGACAACACTCAACGACCTGGGACCACCGTCAACCCCAACGGTTCCCAACAATACGGACCGGAAGATACTCGACGGCCCGGGACTACCGTCTACTCAACGGCTCCCTCCTACGACAGCGTAAAAGGGAAACAAGACCTCTCGGGACTACCGTTTACCAAAACGGCTCCCCGCACAGATAAGCAACCCGCTACAACTACCAGACTCCACTCTGCTCCCAAGCAAGAGTGCAAAAGCATCCCACACTAAAAGCAAGTCCCGACCTCTCGGCCCACTATCCGGGCGAGAAAACACTATGTCCAGGGATGAAAGAACAGTGTGGATGTCTAAGCATAAATAACCCTAGCCCAAGTGAGGGTTTTCTACTGGTCTGGTTACACATGCAACGTATGACGGGGGTGCTAGGTCAAGTTCCAAGGTACTATATTAACAGATAATAAAAGAAATAACAATTCCTACAATCTAGCATGCTACACAATGAAATAAACTATCATGCATAGTCCTACATCAGTAGAAATACTGTACAGTCCATAAAACTTGGAGATAAGGCCACCCACCTCAACGTGCCACCAATTGCTCGTAGACACTTGCAATTGGCCTCCACGCGATCCGCACGCAAAACGATGTTCGCTGCCGGAGTCCGCACGCAAAACGGAGCACGGTGCCGGAATCCGCACGCCAAACGGAGTCTGCACGCAAAACGATGTCCGCTGCCGGAGTCCGCACGCAAAACGGAGCACGGTGCCGGGATCCGCACGCCAAACGGAGTCCGCACGCAAAACGGTGCACGGTGCCGGAGTCCGCAAGCAAAACGGTGCACGGTGCCAGGATCCGCACGCAAAACGGAGTCCGCACGCAAAACGGTGCACGGTGCCGGAGTCCGCACGCAAAACGGTGCACGGTGCCAGGATCCGCACGCAAAACGGAGTCTGCACGCAAAACGGTGCACGGTGCCGGAGTCCGCACGCAAAACGTTGCACGGTGCCAGGATCCGCACGCAAAACAGAGTCCGCACGCAAAACGGTGCACGGTGCCGGAGTCCGCACGCAAAACGGTGCACGGTGCCAGGATCCGCACGCAAAACGGAGTCCGCACGCAAAATGGTGCACGGTGCCGGAGTCCGCACGCAAAACGGTGCACGGTGCCAGGACACAGAAAGGAGCAAGAGGGTCAGATACAGTCTAAAAGAACGCTCCAAAAACTGCACAAAAATACAGAAAAACCAATGCACGGGACCCACCCGTTAGCGCCGCCGTCGCAGAAACGCTCCGCCGGGCGTCCTCGCACGCAAAACGAGGTCCACGACGCGCCGCCGCACCTCACGTAGCCTCCTCCCTCACTCCCTCTCGCTCTCGGGTGCAGAAGAAAGAAAGAAAAGGAGAAAATGGCGGTGCGGGGAGGAGGAAGAAGAAGAAGAAAAAGGGGAGAAAGAGGGTGGTCCACGGTGCCGGTCCACGGAGCCGGTCCACCGCGCCAACCAACCAGGAAGGCCCAAACCGCGGTCCACAAGGCTGGGCGCGTGCGCCGGGTCCACGCACGCGCCCAGCGCGCCACGTGGCGCGTGGTAACGCGCCCGCCACACGGGCGCGTTACACCGCGCCCTCCCCAGGCGCGGGACACGCGCCCGCCACACCGGGCGCGCGTGCCCCCGCGCCCGCGCGGGAGCGAGTGGGAGCCCGCCACGTGGCGGGCTCCCCGCGTTCCGTGCCGGAGCGCGGTTCCCCAGCGCGCGCCAGCGCGCCCTTTTGCGCGCCTCGGGGAGCGTGCCGCCGCGCCACCTCGGGATCCGCGCCGCGCCTCGCCTCGGTTTACGTGCCACGTCGCCTCGAAAAACGCGCACGCCTATCGGACCCCAAAACCAACAAATAAATAGTCCAATCTTAGCGATTTCGCGCGCTGAATCCAAAAACGATGTCCATTTCTCCAAATTCTCACCCAAAAATTTGCCGAATGCCCACTCGATCCGATTTTCGCGCCGGGTCCATTTTTAAAGTCCGATTAGCCAAATTCCAACTCTAAAAATTCCCGAAGGCGACCGGAGAGGTAAACTTTTATCCGGACTTCACCCGGAGTCTAAATTTGACATCTGAAACGCGCGAAATCACCTCCAAACACCCGACGGGTCCTCCAATTCCCCACGGGATCTCAATTTAAGCCCGAAGTCCACCACTTGTGTCCAAATTGCGCGCAACCCACGCAGGCCTCCAGTGATGCAAGCAAATCCCAAATTGCATCACAAATCCATTTCGGGGCCCCCAACACGCGCACCAACACCCCCAACGGCGACCGAACGCTGCCCAACAACCAGCAATCCTACGCGGGGGATTCCGGGACCTCACAGGTGGAGTTGTAGTAGTTACCTTTTTAGTATTGTGGGAGTTATGTATATAGTTCTTTTCAGTTGAATTATCAATAGAAGAATATAAATTCGGAGTTTTCGCAGAGTCTTCCCAGGCGTTCTGCGCTGATGTGTCGTTCTCTCCGCGTGCGCGCTTTGCACCTGCTGCGCCCACATGGGTTTGCCTCCTCTTCTCTCTTCTTTCCTCTCTTTCTTCTCTTCTCAGATATTTTCGCCCAACCCGGTTCCTCTCTCTTCACATGGATGGACTCTCTCTTCTCTCTCTTGCTCCCTCTCCTTCTACAGATGGCCTTCTCCCCTAGGTCATCATAGAAGAATAATCGCTCTACTCTTTTCGGTAGCCCGGTTGTACGGGCCCGCGCCGCTCGCCCCTCTCTCCGGTTTCTCCGGACCCCCTCTTCACATGGAGGGATTTTTCTACAGTTCCTCTGCTCCACTCCCATGCGCCGTGGTACCCGGACGGTGTGATGATGCCCTCCTCTCGCCCTCGCTTCCCTACGCTTCGGATGCCCTATTTTCCATGGGAACCAACGTGGGTGGCTGCGAGGTCAGGAGTTCGTACACCGAGCCACTTTGGGTGCCGCGGGGTTTGCTTCGTACACTGGTAACGCCCTCCTCTCCCTCTCTCATTCTCTCTCCCCCCCGCCTCCCTCCGGTTTGGAGCCCCTCTTATTTACCCGATCGGGTAGTTGACTGTTGCTGTAAGCCTCACCGAGGCATCTACCCGAGGGAATGGGTGATTGTGGCTCTAAGCCTCACCGAGGCACCTACATGCTACCTTCATCTCCCTCTCGGTTTGGTGCTCCCCTGTTCTTCACCGGCTGGCACTGTACACCTGGCTATCTTCATTTACTCATCTTTAGAACCTTGGCTATAAATAGCCCATCATGTGGAGACCCAGGCACGCATCTCCCCTCTCTCTACTTTGCTTAGTTTTTACTCTTGAGATTCCTTGCCCTATATACTGAGTTTTTTGTTCCTTGGCTTAATTTCTTAGATGCAATATGTATATAATTTTTACTTCACCGGAGGGACACAATTATTTGAAACTAAAAGAACACCTTGAAACAGAGAAACTTAGTAACAATTTCCAGCCCCTAATTGAAGAAATATCCATTCCATCAAGTACTTATAAAGATATGTGGTTTTTCTGAGTTTCATTAGATGTCCCAATTCATTTGTTTTCCCTTAAGTGGTGTTACCTTCGAAAAACTCTATCCCTGAAGGATGAAATCATATACAGGTTGACTTCACAGAAAGTAGGTTGTCTTAATACCTATTGGCCACCTTTGATTTTCTAATACTCGAAGTGGTTCTTTCTTAGTCTGTGCATCTCGAGTTACATAACATGAAAGTTGCTCCACGGAAGTTTCAGGATATTTTTAGTAATATGAGGAATGAGGTATGAAATTTCAAGATATGTAGGATCAGAAATGTCCATCCTCTGTCTTAAGAAGTGAAGGTATATAAGAGGCTCCAATCGATCTACATTTGGAGGTCTTCTTTATTTGAAGAAATTTAAGCCCATTGAGCTAAACCATACCTAATTTTGAGAAAAATACAATACAAAAATGGTGTTTTTTTGTTTGCATGTGATGATTTACAACGTGTATATTTGGTTTCTTTGTTATTGCTTTGACTGTTCCTTGCGAGCTCGGGTGTTTGCTATGATGACCTTCCCTTTGGATAACGAATCTTTTGTTGGATCCTATTCGGTGGTTCGTGTTGTCCTCATTCATAGTACAGTGTATATTTTCGAACTCAATTTTCGGATTTATTTTGTCCAACACTGGTAAGCAAAAGGTTTTGAAATTTGTTTCTTAATTAATACCACGCACACCTCGGATGGCCTGCTTCGCAGGCAACCGGTTGCTCTCATTTGTATTGCAATTTATATTTCAGGTCTTAATTCTCTTTCCTTAATTCATCCTACACTGTTAAACAAAAAAAAATTGGATGAATCAAATGATGCTTGATTAATAGGGAAGTCTGAGCAATATGTATTTAAGTTCGTCTTCGGGTTTTTCTTTTTCTTTTTTTTTTCTTTTTCTTTTTTTCTTTTTTTTTCCCCTCTGTGCTATATGTATAAATAATATTTGGCACAAATTTGGTATTGTTTAGTCTTATTTTTTTCAAAATTTGTTCCTATCTCTTTTTGTTCTTGAATTGAACTTGAAAAGTTTATAGTTTTTAATTGAATTCGTGTCCTTTTACCCATACCCAAGTAAGAACTTTAAAGAGGTAAAAAATTAAGAAAATAAAGTTGGTGCATGTTATATTTATGTAGACCAAATAAGTGTAAATTTATTGAGGGACGCCTATTACCTTACATTAGCTATCTTTTGTTTATGTAGTTTTTGTTTTGTTATATGCTATATATAGTAAGTTAGTGTTGGATTGCTGTTTTTTTATAACTGTCGAACTTTTGTTTTGTTATAAACTACTGTCTTTTCGTGTTTCATATTGTTTTTCCAGTTTAATGTTAAGTGATTTCAGAAATGTGGCATTTACCCTTAACTTAAGTTTTCTTGAATATTCATGTTTTGACACTAAGTAATTTACATATTTTGTTTACTTAATTCACACTTCTTTTCTAATTAATTTATACACTTGTGTTGTTGTTCTGTTTATTTCTTTTTTGTTTTGGGCTATGATGATACATACAAAAGAACATCAATTTTGGATGGCCTTGGGTGTTCAGTTAATGATTGGAGAAAATATATAAATGTCTCTGCTTTAAACTACATTATTTGGTGGGCATGTTGTTACTTCCGTGTGGCTTCAAGCTAAAATCCTCCGTTGTGTTATCGTTAAAATTTGAGCAATTCTTCTCGTGGTCTTCAATTGTGACGACATAAAGAACCAATTATTTCCTAGCACCCTTTGGCAACCAATTGTTGTTTGTACCCTTTGGCAACCAATTGTTGTTTGTACAGTGATGATCCGCGAAATAAATTGTGTCCTTTATTATCTACTTTCTTTGGATTGAGTCTGGAGATTATCTGAGCCTAACGGTTGAAATGATATTTCAACCTTTCCTAATATTTATTTGGCAAAAAAACAGATTTTGGGTTGGGTTTTTAAATATTGTTGTTTGTGTCGTTCTTACCGTGTTCCTCGATTTTTAAATGTATGACTTTGTTTGAGTTGAGTTTCCAAATATTTTCATCAGAATTGATAATTCCTATACTATACTTCTCTACATGCCAACTTTGAAATATATGACTTTGATTGAGTTGGTTTCTCGAGGTTGTTAGGTTAAATTTTCTAAGTTGTGCCAAACTCCAAAGGTTGTTATCTTGAGTTTCCTAAGTTGTAGCTTGAAATTAACATGAAGTTAATTACAAATATTAGCTTTGAGGGGAGCATATATATTAATAAGCACCGAATATTATATTAATCTTTAAAAAAACGAAGTTAATGAAAGGAGAACTTGCAAAACTCTAATTAAGTAAAAGTTGAACCTAAATAGGACATGGATGTAAAGACAAACTCCAAAGGGAGTAGATTCAAAATATTATATTAATCTTTCAAAAAAAGCAAGATGATGAAAGGACAACTTGCAAAACTCCAATCAAGCAAAAGTTGAACCTAAGTAGAGCATGGATGTAAAGACAAACTCCAAAAGGAGCAGATTAGAAAAAATAGGCTTATAAAATTCAAGAGATAATCATGTTGAGTTTCTTAAATTGTAACAAATGTCAAAGGTATTTACCTTAAATTTATGTATCTCTCTAATTAAATAAAGTTGCACCTAAATAGGACATGGATGTAAAGACAAACTCCAAAGGGAGTAGATTCGAAATATTATATATTAATCTTTCAAAAAAAACAAGATAATAAAAGGACAACTCGCAAAACTCCAATCAAGCAAAAGTTGAACCTAAGTAGGGCATGGATGTAAAGACAAACTCCAAAAGGAGCATATTAGAAAAAATAGGCTTATAAAATTCAAGAGATAATCAAGTTGAGTTTCTTAAATTGTAACAAATGTCAAAGGTATTTACCTTAAATTTATGTATGTCACGATGAACTCTAAGCTTCGAAGATGCTTATTTTAAGTTTATGTATGAAGATGATTATCCGAAGTTTATGTATGTGCAGGCGTACTCCAAAGACTCAAGTTAGAAAGCTAAACTGAATATCATATAGCTTCACATGTTGGCATTTATTTAATTAGCATCATGAAAAATTAGAAATGGGCTTATTTGGTTTTTGTTCTGTTATATGCTATATATAGTAAGTTAGTGTTGGACTTTTGTTTTCTTTATGACTGTTGGACTTCTCTTTTGTTATAAGCTGCCATCTTTTTGTGTTTCATATTCTTTTTCCAGTTTAGTGTTAACGGATTTCGGAAATGTGGCATTTACCCTTAACTGTTCTTCTTGAATATTCATGTTTTCTCTCTAATCAATTTACATATTTTGTTTACTTAATTCACACTTTTTTTCTAATTAATTTACACATTTGTTTTGTGTGTTCCTTTTTTTTTCCCTTTTTGTTTTTGGACTATGATGATACATACAAAAGAACATCAATTTTGGATGGCGTTGGGTGTTCCCTTAATAATTGGAGAAAATATATAAATACATCTACTTTAAACTTTGTTGTGTTTATTTTTTTTTTGTTTTGGGCTATGATGATACATACAAAAGAACATCAATTTTGGATGGCCTTGGGTGTTCAGTTGATGATTGGAGAAAATATATAAATGTCTCTGCTTTAAACTACATTGTTTGGTGGGCATGTTGTTACTTCCGTGTGGCTTCAAGCTAAAATCCTCCGTTGTGTTATCGTTAAAATTTGAGCAATTCTTCTCGTGGTCTTCAATTGTGACGACATAAAGAACCAATTATTTGCTAGCACCCTTTGGCAACCAATTGTTGTTTGTACAGTGATGATTCGCGAAATAAATTGTGTCTTTTATTATCTACTTTCTTTGGATTGAGTCTCGAGATTATCTGAGCCTAACGATTGAAATGATATTTCAACCTTTCCTAATATTTATTTGGCAAAAAAACAGATTTTCGGTTGGGTTTTTGAATATTGTTGTTTGTGTCGTTCTTACCGTGTTCATCGATTTTGAAATGTATGACTTTGTTTGAGTTGAGTTTCCAAATATTTTCATCAGAATTGATAATTCCTATACTTCTCTACATGCCAACTTTTAAATATATGACTTTGATTGACTTGGTTTCTCGAGGTTGTTAGGTTAAATTTTGTAAGTTGTGGCAAACTCCAAAGGTTGTTATCTTGAGTTTCCTAAGTTGTAGCTTGAAATTAACATGAAGTTAATTACAAATATTTGCTTTGAGGGGAGCATATATATTAATAAGCACGGAATATTATATTAATCTTTCAAAAAACCAAGTTAATGAAAGGAGAACTTGCAAAACTCTAATTAAGTAAAAGTTGAACCTAAATAGGACATGGATGTAAAGACAAACTCCAAAGGGAGTAGATTTGAAATATTATATTAATCTTTCAAAAAAAGCAAGATAATGAAAGGACAACTTGCAAAACTCCAATCAAGCAAAAGTTGAACCTAAGTAGGACATGGATGTAAAGACAAACTCCAAAAGGAGCAGGTTAGAAAAAATAGGCTTATAAAATTCGAGAGATAATCATGTTGGGTTTCTTAAATTGTAACAAATGTCAAAGGTATTTACCTTCAATTTATGTATGTCTCTAATTAAGTAAAAGTTGAACCTAAATAGGACATGGATGTAAAGACAAACTCCAAAGGGAGTAGATTCGAAATATTATATTAATCTTTCAAAAAAACCAGGATAATAAAAGGAGAATAGGGTGATTCCATCTTTGATTTATGTTGCTGCTTTTTGAGTATTAGAATGGACAAGACAGGCTTTGGTGTGTTTTAAAGCTTATTACACAGCAGACAGTTGTCGGGGATGGCTATTTAATTAGTAACTTTGCTTGAGGAGAATGGCTTATTAAACTACTTAATAAAGTTTAGGGGGTGTTTGTACATTTATTCCTTCATATTTTGAAGTCCATTTTAGCTTGATGATATAGAATGTGCAGGAATATAAGATACTTATTTGGTTTAAGAAATAGGACCCATTCTTTTAGCTTTATTGTCTGTATTGTGGTTATTTTCTCAATCAATGTGCACGCTGCTTTCTATACTATTTTCTACTCTTTAAAATGGGGGAGTGCCTATTCATGAGTGCACACGTGATTACTAGAGTAACAAAAATTAAGAACAACGATTCAATTGCATTAGTTTCAATTGTGTGTGTCTATGAACTGCTTAAGCTTCATTATAGCATAGCAGCTAACTTCCTCAACTTGAGATTTACATTCTTTTTCACTATTTCGGCAGATTTGAGTAAATTGACTCCACCCATAATGGAAGGATTAGATGTTCTACTAGCAGTGAGTCTATGATACCATTCTCCATTTCGTGTAAGATGGTATTGTTCAGAGTCTATATTGTGAGTCTCTAACTTGTGAATAATTTACTTTCCAAAAAATCTAAGCCCTCACCAAAGAAAACTGATCCTGATCTTGATGGTAAGGAACATGTTGTGGTAGAATACACAGTTTGTTGAATATTTCTATCTATTAGTAATTTTCTGTTGGTGCAGGTAGTTCTCAGCCCCAAATACCTTCAACAGTTCAGTGGTTTAGCTCAAAATCAGCAAAGAAGGTACTTTTTCCGTCATCATTCTGTCATTTTAGCTTTTTAGACGATAACTTCTCATCTTTTATTAATTTTGTTCTTTCTACTATGAGCTTGAACTGTCTTTTTTCCACATATATATATTTGAAGTCAATATTCTATTCTTTGTTGGGCTATGGACAAAAGCTGTTTTTGTTCAAATTTTAGTATTTTATTGACCAGTTTCCATTTTTTAACCAAATTTAGCTCAAAGAATATGTTATATGTCTTTGTCCATATATATATATATATATGTATATATATATATATTTGAAATCAATATTCTGCTCTTTGTTGTGCTTTTGACAAAGCTAATTTTGTTCAATTTTTTCTTTTAATGATAGGTTTCCATCTTTTAACTGATGCCGTTTAACTCTTTGTATTCCTACTTCGTTTGTAACTGCTGACCTCTTCCATCTGTGTCTATGCTTCGCTATGGTTGCCCGCCATTACCTCCGTGTTTTCCAGAACTGCCCGGCATGGCGCTGTCGCTATCTCCGCTATTTCCTGACTGAGTTGTTGGTGCGGCATTGCCTTTCGCGTGCCTTCTAGGGTTACTTGCCGGTGGGTTTCCCCGCCCTTCATGGTAGGATCGGTGTGCTTCCATGCAATGTGGCCACTCGCAGCTCCCCGAAGCGTCGCTAGATGCGTTCTTTGGTGTAAACACCAATCATTTAATAATGCAAAAGTAAATGAGGGATCCAATATAGATCACTATTTGTATTGAGGCACTTACCATCCATCTGCAGTCCAAAGAAATGAGGGATTCATTTAAAGGCATGGCCGGTAGATTATCTTACTGATAATCGTCGCAGCCTTTAAAGAGCATTCATAGTTGTAGGCTGTTTTCATGATGGATTTTGCATTCCTGTTTTCGATCCAATTTTTTCCTTCCCTCAATAAATCTGTTGATTTTATTTCAAATTGGGGATTTTTTTCACTTTCTGTTCTTTTACTTAATATGTATTCCTCTCTTTTTTCCTTCTTTGTTTCCCCTCTGTGATGATCTTGCTCTAAAAATGGACAGATTTATTTTTGTCGGTGCAAGCTGGAACTGTTGGTAAGTAATCATTTACTCCTAACCTTCTGAGGCATGGTGGCTGACTGGTTTTATACCGATCGTCGCAGCCTGTTGGCATTGGTTGGATTTGCTTGACTATTGCATTACCTGTTTGCACTGATTGGAGTAGTTTGAGTATTGCGCCGATAACTATAAATTTAAACCAAATTATAAGGGAGCAAGAACTGAGCCTATTATTTGTATAAGTATGATTATTCAAGAGGTACTGGTGCTGATTGTAAGTGTCTATTTTATTGTTATCATACTTAAAAGAATTTCGTGGTTAATGTTGTATTTATAAGTTGTTTTTTACTTCTCTGTGACTTTATTTCTGATCCTTTATTCCTCTTTCAGTTCTCGGAAGCTTTTTCTTCCTCGGTGTTGATGCGTGCCTTTACTGTGGAACATAGCCTTGGTTGACTGTGCACAAGTTAGTATAAGTTTGATTATTCAAGAGGTACTGGTGATGCAGGATTGTGGGCTGGAGCCTGATTTGGTTGCACTTGTGAGTGCCATTCTAGCTTGTGCTCAAATTGGATTTTTGAAATTGGGTAAGTCGATCCATTGTTTCATCCAACGAAGTCTTGAATTTGAAAGGATGTCGGGTCCTGCAGTTATTGACATGTATTCAAAATGTGGTTCCTTAATAAGTGTCCGTGCCCTTTTTGATCGGATTAGTTCAAGAGAGTTGATCTCCTGGAACACTATGATTGCTAGCTCTCACGAGCTAATCAAATCAATGGTGATTGAGCCAGGGATTGCAGTGTAGGTCGCTCTTCTTTCTGGGTGTCTCAATCATAAAACATTGGAGCTTGGACAATATATAGCAGAAAAAGTTCTAAACCTGAATCCTGCTGATCTAGGGGTGTACTCATTGGTCTCCGATGTTTATGTTGCAGGAAGGAATTGGGAAGAAGTAATAGAGGTAAGAAAAGTAATTTATGTGAAAAAATTGAATAGTTACCAAGTTGTTAGAGGTAAAATTTTATTCTGCTTCTCATTTGATTATCTAACTGTAATGTGCTATAACTGTTCCGTAATTTTCAAAACTTTAGCCCAAAACCAGCAAAACTATTACACAACATTGCCTAAACAAGAAACTGTTATCTCCAAATATGTTGAAGTTTAATCCTTATATTTGCATTTTTATCATATTTGCAGAATTACTTTAGATCAAATGACTGAAATCAATTTAAAACTACCAGAAGAATGAAAATTTAAACTTCTTTAAAATCAACTTTTATTTGTGAAATTGGAATTGCAGCCTTGGATCCTAATTTATGTGGGAAAATTGAATAGTTGCCAAGTTGTTAGAGGTAAAATTTTATTCTGCTCAATTAAATTTTTTTCATGGTTCCCTTTAGTATATGGTAATAAAACTTTCTTGATGTTCTATTACATATAAAGTAGACTACTTCAACAAGTACCCCGAAACAAAAAAACAGAACTGGTCCTCTTTGTGCATCACCTACTAAACAACAAACTAAACAATTTTTAATAACATGCTAAACTTCATATTCTTTTGAGTGCATCACTTCCTGAAGAAAGAACTGTTATCTCCAAATATATTGAAATATGATCCTTATATTTACAAAATTACTTTAGATGAAATCACTGAAATTATTTCTAACTTACTATACGGGGTGCTTCTCTACCTGCTGCTGGTAACAGAATACAAGGGCGAGGAGAACAAAAAAAAGATGATGATAAAGTTGAAGAATTGATCAAAAACCAGCTGCTGCAACTACTGGTGCTTCCAACTACGGATGCTGCTTCCTCTCCTGGCTACTATTGATTCTGATTCTACTGAACTGTTCCTGGTTGGCAAATACAAAAGAAATAAGTTACCCAACCTACATTTAATCCTAAAAAATTTTATTTAATCCTAAAATATATTGCCAACCTCCATTTAGGGTAATTTGTAAGTTTATTTCCTTTTGTAAGTTTGTAAGTTCGTGAATGTTACCGCACTTTGCTAATCATTTATAAATGTTGTTGTGGTTCCCCAAATGCAAAATGGATTCTATTGTCAATTTGTAAGTTTTTTCCTGTTCTTCTCTTCTCTGCAAGATGCGTTCCTCTCATGAAATGTGTCCATTCTCAATGTTGTTTATGTATCTATAATTTACTCTTCTTTTCTTTCTAAGCTACATTTGTCTCTTCGTCTCTTCTCAGCTTTTATTTTTTACATAACATCTCCTTGGCTATATTTGATGTTTTGGTACTGGACAATGATACAACATAAATACTCTGCTGCTAGGTTTCTTTACGAAGGAGTGTATCTATTGAGTTTGGTAAACATTTATTATTTTTCCTGTATCTTTTGAGTTTCGTAAACATTTATTATTTCCCCTGCCTGTTAACTCTGGATGAATTCGGTAAACTATTGCGTTCCCTTTTGACAATATGTGAAGTTGGCACTGGTTGAAGTTGGCTGAGTTTGTTAGTAGATTATTGTGCGGGATATTAAAACTGGAATTGCTTGATTACTGCAAGGTTATTTCTGCTTAGTTTACTTATATTCCTTTGTGTTTACCTGACTTTTGTTCTATACCTATGTTGATGGACTGCAAGGTTATTTTGTAGGTTACGTAATAGTTAACGAAAAAAATAAAATAAAAAATAATATTTATTGAAAAAATTATACCCGCGGCGCAGCGCGGGCCTTCACTAGTACCTATTATTATGGAGTTGGATTGGTAGATCTTGGTTGGAAACTTGTTCATTGTTGGAAGATGTTTTGCATATGGTGGTGTTGCTGTGGTTGTGGCATTTGAGGTTGGTGTGTGGTTTCTGTTTTCACAGAAGTCTATGTTCATTTCTCACTCTGAGCCACTTTTTGTGACTATACATTCTCTTGTATACTACACCTAGTTGCTTGAGTTATTGTATCGCTTCGTATATGTAAAAAATACTGCATACACGGCGGATCTGCTGTCGAATTCAGATTCTGATTTACACCCGGAGCGTGACACTTCTAGCATGCAAAGTGGGTTTGCACACAAAAACTGCAATAAGAGCATCCCAAAAATAATGGCTTACATGACAAATCAAACATTTCAATTGTAAAGCCAGTCCATAGTTCCAAGGTATGTTACTAAAAGGGCTAAAGTCTAACTGTAATAAATAACACCTACTTTAAAGAAAAATATTAGGCTCCAAAAACCAAAGTTGTCTCCTAATTTCTCTTCAGGGGAGTTTTGGTAGATTCCAAGCTGACCTTCATATAACAACAGGTAAACCTGAAATAACCAAAAGGTTCCTTCGCATTTCAAGATTCAAGTGAAACAACTATTCAGTTTTTATAAATTATTTTCACCACGATACAACTCTCAGCATAAAGCTACAACAAGTCAAAACGACTCTTATCTTATATTATCAGATTTAACAAGCTCTTCAATGCAGCTTCTGTACTTGCTAATCAGTTCCCTGATATAAACATTTAAACTGTCAATAGAACTACATTTGGAAGAAGAGTATCAACTTACTGTGTGAATTTTAGAAAAGCAATTCTTAAAAAGAAAAACAAACCTCCTTTGGTTGAGCTGTTGCATAGTTTCTTCAACTTTACGCTTTTGTCCTTCGACTGTCTATAGAAAAAGCAATTAATATAAATCAGAAAGCTACATACACAAGTTAAAAATGATGCAATCTAAATTTTCATTAGAGATATGGTTAGAGCATCAAACATGCCCGACCAATAATGGTAGCACTTTAAACTGCAGGAAACATCCATAGCTCACATTACCACATAATACTAATAAAATGTAGGCATTTAAAAGAATGTGAGTTAACAATTGAATAAATTTTTGAGAGGGGTATCTGTTTACATAATAGGAAAAGAGGCATCATCAAAAGAATATATGTATGTTGACATAGTCTTGTAGCCAAATGACTTTGGCTGACATAAAAGAGCAATAGTGAAAGCAAAACTAGAAAATCATGAGCAACCACAATATTCATTAGTTATGAAAGTACTAAAAGCCGCATATGCAGGATTCTAAATGAAAAATGGCATTCTCCATTGAACGAGGCCAAAAACTCATTGGCCATACCATACTGTATCCTCGACTCACTACTTGACATAGTGGAGATCTTCACTCACTCAAAGTTTCTTCTTTTGGCAGATTTCACTCCCAACTTGATGGGAGAATGGATAATATGGAATATCGATACTCTACAGCATATAGTAAAAGATCTCTCCACAACTGATCCTATCACATCCCCTCACCCATGCCTCCTGGGACATAATTTAGTAATTCATATTTATCTCGAGATATCTATTCTATATCCCTCACTCTCTTCTCACCTACACACTCCATCCCTCCTCCCCACCCAGTAAAGAAAACCACCCAAGAAACTGACCTGTTTTCGTTAAAGTCACTTGACTCGCTTTGAAAAAGACTTCATTAACGCAGACTATCTGTCTCACTTAACATTCTTGATATATAATGATAAAACATCAAATTTAAGTTTACTGCACGCAAGCACCAAAGACTTATCAGAAAGGTTAAATTCACTGTAATAACCTCATTTAAACAAGACAGTGCATGATGCACAATGTCCATATCGTAAAATAATTAATAGGCGCCTTTCGATTAGAATCCTATAGAGATGAAAACTAACAAGAGGACATGATGAACTCATAGACCAGCAATCTTTAGTGAAAGAATATTAGCAAACATTCTCAGTCATCTGACACAATGTGAACAACCATGTAATGAACATCATGTTTACTCGTAAGTAATAGAGTCATCATTAACATCACACAAAAGCACAACTACAAAATGAAAATGGCCAAACAGAATTAGTTGATTTCTATAAACAGTACCAGCCCAATATCAGCACTATAAAAACCGGTACCTAAGTTAAAGCCAAAGTTAAATAAGAAAAGGGTGGTCCATGTCAAGAATGTTTGAAGTTTGGTCAATCTAATTTTCTTGTTGAAATAGCAGATTCATGTTGTGATACCCTGTTCTCATTAAATTATGTTTTGATGACAAATACCAATTATAATACTCTCTGTAATAATTAAATATTAGTATGTTAATATATAAATGATTGGATCTGTACAAAATAATAATAATAATGATAAGCATAATCAATATTTTAAAACCCGGTTCGACCATGATCCAACTAATAAAGCGGATCAGTTAAACCCTTTAAACCAAATAAGCCAAAAACCCACTTTGAACTGTTTGAACCGGTGCTTCAACCAGCGAGCCAATGAACCGATTCGGTTCTAAAAAAAAAAGGCTGGGTTTTTCTTACTTTTCATTTTCTTCATTAGTGGAATTTTTAATTTTATTTATGATTGATGTTTACAAATTTTATTCTCAATTATGAAAAACAAAATTTGAAAACTTGTATCTATATAATTTGATCTAAAAGTCAGAACTTTATAATTAAGTATGATACTGGACTAATAATATTTTTCTATATAATAAAATTTAAAAATAATTAAATATTTATGATATCATGCTGATATCACTAGTTTAACATTTTCGCGTCGCTGTTTGACCCATTTTTTAAACATTGATAATAAAAATAGGTTGAATGATCTCAAAACCTAACGACACGGATATCACTAGTTTAACATTTTCGCGTCGCTCATTGACCCATTTTTTAAACATTGATAATAATAATAGGTTGAATGATCTCAGAACCTAACGACAATTAGTTTATTCAGTCGATTAAAATATTCTGAAGTTACGTATGAAGTTTCATGCTAATTCGGTAGTGGAATGGGCAAGTACAAACTCTGATTTTAGATTTGCAGATTCAGTTAGCATAATATTTTACACAAAATTTCTTCTATAAACTAGAATAAAATTTGAAATATTGACCATGGATTAAAGTAGAAAGTAGAACCTAAACTATCAACTTTGGACGTAATTGAATCCCTAGAAGACTTAAATTAGCTAAGTTGAACTTATATCAAATTCTATAAAAGATGAGGGGCCTCTCTGCAAAAGTGTCCACCCTTCCAAGTACACCCGTCACTCTCCCATCATTTATCCTTACCAGCTGGCTCTTTTTTTTAACACCTAGACCGTGAGGTGTCTATTAAGTCCACCACTATTAATATTGTGATGGAGAGGGAGGAAAAATTTTCTTCCACCCTCACCTTAATTTACTGACACTCTTTGCTCTCTCTCTCTCTCTCTCTCTCTCTCTCTCTCTCTCTCTCTCTCTCTCTCTCTCTCTCTCTTCCCCACTCAGAGGAAAGAAGTTGGCGAGGAGGAAGAGAAATTACTGCTTGAACCCAGTGTATCCATTCTATATACCATCATAAGTTAGATTTATATTTTCCCGTTTAATAGCCCATTTTAATAAATTTAGGTTTTGATTCAACCAAATAGACTTGTTGGGCTAAATTACTTTGTCTATTGAATTAAACATAATTTCAAAAAATTTCTAGGTCTAATCATAAATAAATTAACTATAATTTCGAGAAATTGCTAGACTAGACTGAAAACGGGCTGAACTTTCTCGTTATAGCTCCGATTTTGACATGTAAGATGTCATTGGATTCGGCCTAACACATAATCTAAAATTTCTAGTCCAATAGGCAAAAAAAGCCTATGAGACAAAACATATAATCCAAACGAAAGAATCTTTATACCTGCATAATGAATTACTTAATTTTCTCTGTTGTTTTTAGGAGTCTAAAGTTCTGAGCTCGGAGATAAATTTAGACGGACAAAAGGTGCACAATTAAAGTGCACAATTAATTCCGGCAGTGATTTGATCTTCTTCTATGTCTAATATGTATTTCGTTGTTCTTGGTTTGATTATCTCACTAGTATGTGTTTCCTTGGCTCGTGATTGTTCAATGGCATTCTTGTGTTGTTAGGCCATATGTTACTTCATGATTAGTAACAGTTATTCATCATCTAAAAATTAAGCACGCGCTACATTGATAAGAAAATGTTGCATTTGTTTTAATAGCTCGTAAGTACCTACCTGTTAAACTGTTCTACTTGATCAAAACTGTAAAACTGTTAAAGATTACAGCCTAAAGAATCTTGAACATGCGCATATTATCAAAGCTTGTAACTAGAGTTGTTATTCTTAGACATGATTTGCAAATCGCAAAAACGCAACCCTAAGTGCTTCAACCCAGAGTGGGTGTTGTTCTTAGATGGGCTGCGCAACCTTAAGTACTTCATCCCAAGAGAAAGACATATGTTGTTCTTAGACTGGGACCGCAACCCTAAGTACGGTACTTCCCTCCGGAGTGGAATTACTTATATGTACCTGCACAGGAAACCAACAAGCTTGGGCTAGATCTAAATGGCAGGCCAGTGAGATTGGTTATAATGAGAATATTGATTACATCAAAACACTTGATATATAGAATCTAAACTTTTGAGATTTGTCATATTCTTGGGATGTCTATTGTATTTGTTATTTGCTGTGTTTTAAAACCAGGTCAACCTAGCCGGTCAGACCATGACTCAGTACCCAAACCAGTTCGGATCAACCCATAAAACCAGACCGACTTAAAACACGCTTTGACCTATTGAAACTAATGGTTCAAACAGTGAACCGGTGAACTGGCCCGATTTTACAAGAATCAGCTAGATTTTTTTATTTTATATTTCAATAATTAATTAAAAATATGCATTAGTTTCTAATAATTTACACTTTGGATACATATTTAATTATATACAGTATAATAATATTAAAAAATAATGTAGAATACTATACTTAGTATATAACAAGGATTTAAGTATCCATCGGCACAGGCCGTATCCACCGTGCCGTACCGTGCCAACAAGATACCGGCACGATACAGCCCTCGTGCCGATAGCCCAGTTCAAAACCCTTTTTTAAAAAATTTACTAAATAATTTTCTCAATAAAGTTCAAAATATTTGATAAAGATACATAATAAGCAATTAAAAAATTTTGTTGCTAAAAAAAATAAATATTTCATGCCATTATGTGTCGGCACGCATATATCTTTTGTGACCGGCACTCATCGGCACGCACCGTGCCGTACCGTGCCGGCAAGTTTTCGGCACGACCCCGTGCCACGGCACTTAAATCCTTGGTATATAATTTTTATTATATATAGTATGAAAAAAAATAATTAATTATTTATGACATCATGTTGACGTCATTAGACCCAATTGTTGAACCGCTAGCTAAACCAATGACCCGTGACCTAGGAATATTTTCGGATCGTAAACGTTTCCGGATTTTAATCATTGGCTATTTGAGGCATAATAGTCCTTGGTGTATTATCATTATTCTGACATATATCTTGTTTCGGGTTCTATTATTGTTCACCCTATCTTTGTTTTCATTATGCCTGTTACTAGACATGGTGTGTAATACCCGATCTCGATTAATTTAATTTTATTAGTTTTAATGATTTAACAACTTCGAAACTAATTATTCATTCAAGTTTCGAACTCAAGACGACATTTCATGTGTGAAATTAAGCCCAAATCTAACCAAACGTGACTCATCATTAGTTGGCCATATTCTGAGCATGTGCCTTAAATTTGAGATTGACCGTACTCATGGATGAGTCTAAAAGATGGATTTCATGAGTTTAAGTTCGTGATGTAATTAAATTTTTAGTGTAATATTTTATATGAAAAAGTTGATCTAAATTTGAATTTGAATGTATGGGCATGATCGTGGGATCAAGACAAACCCGATAATAAAAGTTTCAATTTATTTGGGTCGTTGAATTGAGCTGATTCGATTGGTTTTGGTTTGGGTTAAATTAACTCTAATACATAATTAGAGTAGGATTAGAATTATCCCTAATTAAATCGCCTATATAATTTTTTAGAAGGTTGTACGCAAGGATTTAAGTGTTGTGGCACGGGGTCGTGCCGAAATCTTGCCGGCACTGTACGGCACGGTGCGTGCCGAGCCGTGCCGATGAGTGTCGATCACAAAAAATACATGCGTGCCGACACATAATGGCATGAAATATTTATTTTCTTTAGCAACAAAATTTTTTTATTGCTTATTATGTATCTTTATCAAATATTTTGAACTTTATTGAGAAAATTACTTAGTAATTTTAAAAAAAAAGGATTTTGAACTGTACCATCGGCAAGGGAGCTGTATCGTGCCGGTATCTTGTTGACACGGTACGGCACGGTGCGTGCCGAGCCGTGCCGATGAGTGTCGATCACAAAAAATACATGCGTGCCGACACATAATGGCATGAAATATTTATTTTCTTTAGCAACAAAATTTTTTTATTGCTTATTATGTATCTTTATCAAATATTTTGAACTTTATTGAGAAAATTACTTAGTAATTTTACGAAAAAAGGGTTTTGAACTTTACCATCGGCAGGGAGCTGTATCGTGCCGGTATCTTGTTGGCACGGTACGGCACAGTGGATACGGCCCGTGCCGATGGATACTTAAATCCTTGGCTGTACGGCTGAGAAGGTGACCTATTCCCTTTGGTGCTTGTGCGGTCGTCAACAATCGAGAGTGAAATCCAGCGACTACGAGGCAAGAGAACAAGAGGGAGGTGAGTTTATATTATTCTTCTTCTCCTTCCCCATCTCCTCCCCCTATGATCATCGTCGGGCCCAGCCGTCACCGGAGTTGCTATTGGCCACCTTACGTCGTGCCGAGTGTGCCCATAGGTGATGGTGGTCGAGCTTGGCCATGAGAAAGGGATTTGGGAGAGCTTAGATCAAGTTGGGAAGAAAAGAGGAAAAGAAAGGTTTTGAACAAATCTCGTTAGACCCGATTTACGGTGGACTACGTTAATTTTTGCATGATTTAAGTCTTTTTGGGTTTAAATTATCATAGTGACGTTAGATGTAATTTATTAATTAATTAATTAGCGCGTTCTAGCTCTGTCGTACAAAGCTAAAACTAACCAGAAAAGCGTCCGGTGCATGCTGCCGGCATCAAACCGAGTGCAGCAAAATTTGGATGCTTATAATAGCTTAAAACATCAACCAGGGACCAATCTATAAATAGCAGTTTTGGTTCCAGGAACTAATTCGTAAAAGAGGCATAACTTTTTTATCCACAAGATGGAATCGCATGATTCAGACATAATTGGATTCGTTGCAAAAATCCTGATGAGACCGTCAGGTCTTTTCGTCCAGATTTGCAGTACATTTTTCATAGAATTTTAAAAGGTAAAAGGGTTTACTTGAAAAACAATTTTCTTGCTAAGAGTTACACTTAGTCTTGCTGTTTACTGTTTCAGGTACCGAACGTCAGGACGTGTGAGACAATCAGTGCACGAGAACTTGTTCGATAGATTTATTTTTCTAGACATTTAGTTTGTTTCCACTTTGTATTAGTTAAAAGGAACGATTATTTATTCTTATGTAATATGATTGGACAATTAGTAGTTGCTACTCAGTTAAATTTTGAATAGCTTAATTGTTTTAATTTGTCCTTAAATTGAGAATGTGGCTCTGATTCTATTTTAAGCTTTTCTTTCTCAGAGAATTTTCCCTTCAGATTCGTGGCGGTTATTGCAGTTCGGATCCAAGTAGTTGGATAAGGAGCATAACATTATGAGTACAGATTGCCTCTTTTGGTAACTGTATCGACTGGAAAACTTTTACAAGTTTCTCATCCCATTGTTGTTACTTATCAGATCCAGCTATAAGCGGGGATGTGCAATGATCTGTCACACAGCGAGATTTTGGCGAGCTAGTTAAATAGAGTTAGTTCAAGTTTCGTTCACTGCATTTTGGAAATTATTATGTAACTAGAAAAGGTTTTATGGAGATTATCAAACTTAAGAGGACATATATGTGTAAAAAGTTAAATCTAATATTAGACGGTGATCATCTTAACTATCGTGTATGGTTTTAATAGTATAACCAGTGTACAATTTATTCACTTTGACACCTTGCACGAATGGAGAAAACTCAGCCCGTGCGGTGATCTGTTGCACGCCTAGTTTAACTTCGCCGAGACGTGACTCATGTATGGGTGTAAGTAAGCTCAGCTCAGCTAGCTATTTCTAAGGGCCATTTCAAGCTCAATTCAAGCCCAATTTAAGTTGACAAACTAGCTCAAGCTAAGAAAGGAAGAGCTGAGCTCTCCGCCGCACTTAGCCAGCTTGAGCTCAAATAGTTTGCCTAAATGTAGTTATCATAGATAAGGAACTGAGGATTCAACTAATAACATGATTGACTAATGCCTACCTAGCCCACCCCCAGAAAACACATTCACATGAAGTAACATATAAAACAAAGATTCTATATGAATATTAACACTTCTGTTTAGAAAAGATGACAAGATAATTGACATAAAGTTGAACCACAATCTCATCAAAGGATTGAAGTTAACACCGCTCAAGAAATTAAACGATTATGAATCAAACTATAATTACTGAAGTGCATATAAACATAAGAACATATTTTCTAGTGATAACAAACCTAACATAAGAGAGATGACATGGAACTTAAGATATGCCGGCATATATTGTTAAGACAAAAACAAACCGCGTGGTTTTTACAGTTATACCACATATATACCACTGAAATATGTATTGAGAGAGGTTCAAAATTTTTATGTTCTTCTCAAATCTTAACCTTTTTTAAATGCCTGTGTCATGCCATGTGCCATTACATTTTATAAAACATAGAGGGCATTGTAGAATATCTGCACATTTTTTCCCAATGGTCATAATTTTGCAGGAAATAACTAATAATATGGATCTTATTTGGTATGTCCCATGATTGGTTGCAAATGATGGAACCAATATCTCAACTACTAATTATGTTAAATACAAGCTCTATTACATGGCGCACATAAGGACGAAATATTGCTGGTACAAATGTACGAGGTCCCCTCAACTATAGGCCATTTTGAAACAGACCCTTAACTAATTTTCTTTTTATTGAAGCCGTCAATTTTTTATTCTTTTGATTTAAGTTCTTTCCATCAATTATATTGAAGATTTTGTTAAATATAACAGTGATTTTACCAAGTTTAACTGTTATGAATGCTATTCCAAATGATGGAGCTGCAGATTTCATTAACTGTTAACAGCTAATAATTAATGGGCCATTAAGTTTAACAACTCCAATGCAATTCACAAAAATAACTCAAATTAAAGCAATTACGAGCTAAGGATGAAAGTAAATAACACAAATTCGTTGAGAACTAAAGCTCCGCTATTGTTGCTCTTTTGGTCGCATCTATTACCTTTACCAAAGTAAGATTAATTTGTAACGATGTACTAGTGTTGTGGTGACCCAAATCCCCGTGGATGTTGGCCACATGGTCAGTAGTATGTTGACACCTATTTTTGTGTGTCGAGTGCGTTTGCGCACCAAACGGATGCGAGACACGGACTCAGTGCGAAAAACCGAGTAAAACACCTACTTTGAGTGTTTTGGGAGGATTCAGGCGCCCAGACTATAGTTTCGGGGGCCCGAGAGTGGGTGCGTGAGGCCGCGGTGCGTGAGGCCGTGGACCACGGGTCAACCGAACCACGTGTCGCGCAGCGGTTGGAGCCGAACGGGACACGTGGCGGCACGGGATTGGGCGGGCGTGCGGGCGCGGGGTGCGCAGCACAATCGCCCATACCACCCGCCACGTGGCGCGCTGTGATTGGCCGGCGCCTACCAACCCTGTCGGCTGACGCGTTGTGGACGCACGATCTGGGTTTCGGGCGCAGCGTGGATGGGCGCCACGTGTCCGAGCGCGACCCTACCGTTTTCGGGCACCCGAAAGTTGGGATTCAAGCTGAGTTCTGGGCAGATTTCTTGTTGGCTATAAATAGGGATCCTCTCCTCCATTGTTGAGCTTTTTGATGGAACTTCTTGGAGACAGAGAAGAAGCCTAGCACCCTCCCACCACTCTTGAGCATCTTTGGAGAGATTTGAGGGCATTTTCTTCATCTTCTTCTCCACATTTGTGAGCTTGGTCATCCCTACAGCTGCTGCCTATTCCATCGGTGTTTCGTCCGCGGCTTCCCCTGGACAGACCACTTGGAGTTTTGAGCTAAAATTTGGAGGGAATCTTCTCCACTGGTAGATCTTCAACTTTCATATTGGTGACCACCCTCCATTCCAGCTCCTACTGAGGTATTTCGCATCATCTCTAGAGCCCTTGTGCACAGGGTAGTTTTCTGGACAACAATGGTTGCTCATGGGATTTCTTTGTCTTTTGTTTATGGATTTTGATATTTAAGGGCTTGGAACTCTTCTAGACTCGAAGAGGAACACGTGAGCACCTTGCTTCAGGATTTTTGAAGGTGATTTATACGACTTTTTCCCTGTTTTTGGTAACCCCTGTGACAGATTGGTATGTTGTTTTCTATATTTGAACCTGTTGTGATGTTCGGCCTTTGGGATGCAGATTTCGTGGAGACCCTGAATTTTTGTGGAGATGTAAGAGTTTGAGCACATTTTTATGATCATGGTGAGCAACTTTCCTTTTGATTCCAGCTTGAAATTGTGTATGGTTTAGCTTCTACGCATCTTTGAACTTGCTCGCTGTTTTGGGTCAGATTTGGACAGCACCACAATAATCTTGCCTTCGCTAAATTTTCGGCGCTTGTAGAGAGCTTTATTTTGCTTCCCTGGTGTTCCTAAGTTGGAGGAGAACTCAGGAACCAAGTTCGGCATCTTTTCGTTGAGGTATGAGTTCAGATTGAGCACCCGATTGCTATTGGAGTCGCTTGCTGGAATTCTGCGACTAACCGAGTGTTTTTGCAATTGTGCTCAATCCGGCAGGAGTTTTTAGGAGCTTTTTGGTTCGTTGGAACCACGGGAGTTTGAGGAACGTGCACGCCAAATTTCAGCTCGATCGGATACCGGATCGCTACGTTCCATGTGGGTTGGATTTCCTCCAAAAGCAGCGGATTACCCTCTACGTCTATCAGATAGATTTTAGCATGTTAGGTGTTATTGCTTTTAATTATGTGATAAAATATAACTATTTTGGAGCTTTGACTAGCACCTATGTCATATGTTGCATGTCAAACCTGGACCCTAGAAAACTCTTAACAATGGTGTATATATTTGAGACTCATTAGTATTGTTGCATCCTCCTGTCTTGTGATGTTATCCTCGCCCCGGGGAGTGAGCTGAGTGATCAGGTTAGTATAGGATGCATGTTAGAGTCTTAGTGGTGGTCTGGGTGTTCGGTCTTGGGAACCGTTTGGATTGACGGTGGTTCTGGCTGTTGGGTATTTCCAGCCGGTGAGTTTTGTTGTCGTGGGTTGTGAGTTGTGAGTTGTCGATCTGGCTGGTCGTAGGATTGGATTATAGCCTGCAGGAGCCATATTGAGCTCGACAGTGATGCGCTGATTTTCCTCGGTGGGGTAGCTCCCCTCGAGTGCCGCTCCGGAGCTGGGTTTGTTATTTGTGTTCGCGCGACGTCGATGCGGTCCTGTTGGGACGCCCTACGTAAATCCCGTCCTTATTGGATGCATGGTAGTAGGTGGGCGCAGGTTTGACTGGACCCTATGTGGTAGTCGTCGTGATTGGGTTTATTAGCACCTCGAGAGTGAGTAGTTGCAGTTATATTTGCCATCATTCATTGAGCATTGTAGATAGAGGCATGGTAGATGTAGATTTCTTACCAGCTCTTACCTATCTGCTTTCATACCTGTCAGTGTTATCTTGCCTCTAGTAGACTTAGTGGGTCGACCGTTGGTCTTGGAGACGGTACCCACTGAGAACTACTCGTTTGATGTAGTTTTCACACCCGTTGTGGTGACTTTTGTACAAAGGTATCCCCTTCCGTTCCTGCTCCAGCTGGACCGTCGGATCGAGATAAGGGAGTCACGAGCTAGATTCCTACCAATGCTGTATGTTTTGGTGAGATAGATGTACCTATCCGGATTGTGGATTTATCCTATACACTGTTGTATCATTGTTTTAGTTTACCTCCTTTTGGGTTGATAGATGTTGTATCTGAGGCATTTTGGGTTGTGTACAGTGGTACAGTGGATTGGATGTTTATTTAGCAGCTTTTACTTTCAGCCCTGATATCTGCTAGTTGTTAGACTCTATTTTTGCAGGTGTGACGCTTCGCCTATGCGGGGCTTCCCGTATGGGTGGCGGATCTGTTAGCGAGCCCGGGTCGCAGTTTCGACCCCGGGGCGTGACAAGTGTTGACACTAAAACCTAATTAAAATATAGGGAATGCCTTTCTGGAAAATAAATTTAGCTATCTCAGACATACGGAGATTAATAAACTAACATTATGACAATTACCCTAACCATAATAATCAAGGAAACTTCACTTTACTAAAGTTGTGATTTGTGAGCTGTCTCATCTCATCAAGAATGCAATATATGATATAGACCATGATTAAACTTACCATAGACTTGCTACTTATTGTTCCTGATATAGAGTTCAGTAGTTGTTGACACCTTGCAAATTGGGTGGTCAAGTCATCAACCTAATATTAGATTAAATCATATTAGTACATCCTTACCAAGAATTAAGGCAAGCAAAATGCAAATCCTTGTTAATACCTACCTAGCATGGCAAACCTATTAGATTAAGACACAATGTGAAGTATACCAATAATGCAAGTATTCAACAAAACTGTACATACAAAATATGACAAAGGAAGAGAACTTGAGGACCCATGTACAGAATTGAAGAAGATATAACACATTGTACAATGTGTGAATCAAACTCAAAAGTCATATTGGAAATGGGGGAAGAATAATTGAGCATTGACTGAATGAAATACAAAAGAACATATAACTGCTAATTTTCAAGATGAGTAACAGAAATAGAAGTTATTGCATTGAGGTCAATAGAGAATCTTATTTAGAGGAAAAGAGACCCGCATATGGTGCTAAAGACTAAGAAAAGTAGTACCCAAAAATATACATATGTGATAAAAGGTTAACAATGTTGGAGGCATAACTACGTGAGGACAACAAGGGCAGACATGTGCTATCACCATATGGTTGCAAAGAGGGTCAGCATTAATTCACTACCTATTTGGATGGTTTGCAGAGGAACTAATGCAGGCAATATGGAAAAACAATGGATGTTAGTTGTTGTACATCATATTAATTTGATTAAGCCAAGGTGAATGCAAATACTAAATATTAATTTGATTAAGCCAAGGTGAATGCAAATACTAAGAAGATGAATGTTCTGATGCACAAAAGACTATGGGCTCCACAAATTTGGGCAGATGTGCCCAAATTTAAAGGTTACATATCTTAGCACTCTGTTCTTAAAAGTCAGTGATGGGGTTATCTCCTCGTGAATACGCATATAGGTATTCAGCAGGTCCCTAACGAAGCTAAGGGAGAGTGGCTTGTTGAAAAGGGATCTGAAAGGGATTCCTAGTGGATTTCCCAGAGTGAAAATGGATTAGAAGAAATTAGGAGAGGAACAAGATCAAAAGGTGGATCTTAAAGAGGCCGAGAAGCCACGAAACAAGAAAATCAACAAACAAGAAAGTCAAGAAGATCAATAAACAAAATAATAAAGTTGTATTCCTACTTTTCTAAAATCTTGGGAAGGGTTCTATGTTCTCCACAGGACCAAGTAGGGGGCACAGAATCCCATCCATACATGGGAAGCTGCTACAACTTTGTTAGAACGCGCATTGCACGAGACCTGTGGACCCACTAAGAATTTTTTTTCTCTCTATATTTTTTTGGCGGCTAGGTACTCAAGATATAAGAGAGAGAGAGTGCGGGAAAGTTGATTTGAGTCATATGTTCTGATCGAGACTTTAACAAAGCTAGGATGGAAGCTCACTAACAAACAGAGACTACGATGAATCAAATGCCTCAAAACGCTGAGTGACATAAAAAGAAACTCAGTAATAGAAAACCAACATAGAATTTAGTGAACTACTTAAATATAGATACTAAATAAATTCTACAACAAATCAAACGCAAACTTTAAGATCTCTATAAAGCCTTACATGTTTGAGCAAGCTAGCATTTCTTTATACTAGAGAACATACACTGAACTCGAAAATATGTCACACAGAAAAGGGAGGGCAGGGGTAAGGTAAGAGGGATTTCGAACCAATTTATCAAAATTCTGGTCCTTTGTTCCAGTTTCAATTGCATCCGCCAACTTCTCCACCAACTGTGAAAAGGCGAGAAAAATTAGAAAGCAGCATTGAACCTTTTGCCAGACATGGAAATGTGTATTTAGAAGTCATCAAATTAACATTTCTTAACTCCTACTAGAGATCAAAATTATATAATTTGAGATAGAACTTGACTAATAATATCCGCAAAACATTAACAATATGTGTGCTTCATAGAGTGCTAAACAAAAAACAACCAGATTGAATACATTTCAAGGTAAGTGAGAGGGAAATATAGGAAGAAAAAAAAAACTACAAAGGCAATATGGAAGAAAGGAAATCGATTAATACTTGACTTCTTGTAATCCTCAAAAAAAAAAAAAAAAAAAAAAAAAAAAAAAAAAAAAAAAAAAAAAAAAACCAAGCATTTCCTAAAAAGTTCAGGAAGTAGATAATAAAGTTCAATGCATTATTTCTAACTAGTGTCATAATTTTTTATGTATTTGTATTTTTCAATCATAAGGCTCAAGAAAAAAAAGGAACAACGAAAACCAAATTACTCCACAATTAACCCTTGGTCCCATTAAATTTCTCATCCCAATGAACCAACAAAGCGTTAGATGGGTAGATAGCAAATAACTACCTATAATTTGTCACTAATCTCATTAAATTTCTTTAGTTGCCTTTCATTCTAGTGATATTGAAATAAAGAAAACCATTTTCCTCACAGTTAACCACCTTCATCGACTCAATCATGCAATTGCACAGTGATCCTTAAATCGGTAGATTAGATACAACCATTATTGATTAGTGATATTTTTGAGTTACTGAGATTAAATGAAACTAAAAGCATAACAAAGAGGAGAAATCAAGATTTACTTAAAATTACTCATCTTCATCAAATACAATATTCAAACCATCAAATGCATGAAGAAAAAGGAAGTAAATGAAATCCAAGCATTTTTCCTTACGAAGAAATCGAAAATAAGATGACAGTGGGCTATTTTGCCCATGCTGATCGGCATGACTGAACTGTTATCCATGTACAAGAACATCTATCACTTCAGACACAAGAAAGTATACTATCATTGCCCCATAAGAAGTTCCTATTCGGCACAGTAATTCATCAAAAAATCTAATTCTAAACAAAACATCTAATAAATTAACACTAAAATAACCACACAAATTTAGACAGGAAATTGACAATTTGGGCACTCCACGATAAAATCTACAAGCTACATGAACGACTTTACTATATATATGCCAGATCAGGAAAACCGCGATGTGTCCATGTTTCATTTATCTTTGATGGCCACATAGTGTTGAATAGACCATTAGAGATTGAAAATTCAATATTTTCAATATCTAGTTTGTCGGGAGCTACAAGTTGGGAAAAGACTGTCTTATATCTTTTAAATGCAAGACTTGTGTTGAACAGAACTTAGAAATTCAAATGATGTAACTTTCAATTTTTTGTATGGCGGGTAGTTGAGATGCACCCACTCAATAGTGTTAGAAACTTAGGGTGCGATCGTTTTTGAATAGAAAATCAACTCAATTTACATTTTCACAATTTATCAATATCTTTAGTTTACTTTGTAGATTACCTTCTAAACAATATAAGTACACAGGTTTAATTTTAAAATTTCCTACTAAGAAATCTCATGCAAAATGACAAGGAAGTTCTCAATATGGATCAAAAGGAGGTGTTTAGGGTTTTTTTTTTTTTAATCTCAGCATACGTGAAGGAGATGGAAGTGAGATGCCAAGGATGGATGGTGGTGATGCTGCTGCGGCTGCGGCTGCGGCTGAGGCTGCGGCTGTGGAGGCGGGGGCGGCTGCTGTTGGGTATAATGGAGGGAATGGAGGTCCTGCGAGAGAGGATTCTGGGTGGGGATCATCGTCCAATTTGACCCGCCATACAGGTGATCCATTGCTGACGCACGCACCCTACCTGAACCCTAGCACAGGAAGATACAAAAAACCTAGAGATCCAGAATGGTGGGTGAACTCAGATGTGTGCAATGAACATATGCATCCCACTCTTGATGGGAGGAGGAGGTGAAATCGGAAGAGGATAGGAGGAGGAAAAGGAAGAAAAAATTGGAAAAGAGGCATTTTTTTTTTATTTTTTATTTTTTTGTCAGTCTTACACTTTAATACCTACATTATTTATAGCGGACTCATATGCAATTATTAAAATATAAAATAGTAAGAAGAAATATTGCTAATTACTAGATCGGTTGGACCCAATTATTTTATGGGCTGATTTACTGACCATAATGAATGGCTTGTATCAAGCAATCAGTGACCCGGCTAACCGCCCAATCGGTTGAGAGGCCGACAACCCGAACCGTTATAACCTAACTATTTAGTTCTTCTCCCATTCTCGGTCTTCATCCCTCTGTAAGACCTGACTTTTCCGTGACCCTCCCCGTTACCCCTTTTTCTTCGACTGCCCGACTGAGGGACAATTTTTGGTGTTTTTCCGGAGAATCCGTTGGGGCTCGCGGACATTTTTAGGCCGAAGGGCTCGCGAAATGGAGAACGGGGGCGCGATCGGTTTCAGATTCCGACTCCCGGTTCACCCGGAATAATTTTCCGAAGTTCGGACCCCACTTAGGCGCCCCGGAATCCGTGCGGACGATCGGCACGTTTCTCGAGGTAATTATAGCCGCTGGATCTGTCCCTATTAATTAATTATTCTCTTACCCTTTGAGGAACCTAGGGTTTTAGGTGTTCCCTCCTAGGTCCCTTCGTTCGGCGGCTAGGGTTTCTCTTTAAGAGACACCACGAGAGGGAAAAAAAAGAGAGAGTGAAGGACGGCTAGGGTTTCTCTTTAAGAGACACCACGAGAGGGAAAAAGAGGAGAATAAAACGGGGACCCAACCCTTTTTCGCTCTTGTACGACCGACGGCGGGGCTTTCGAGGAAAGGACGGAGGTTCTTGCTCGCGGGATCAACCGGGCAACGTTAGGACGATCCTCTTCCTCTCTTTTCCGGCGGATCAAAGGTGAGTTTTTATTAGTTTTGTTGTGTAGAGTCTTCACGGGGAACACCGCCGCCGCCGCCGCCGGACCGGCCGCGGGCGGGGCGCCGCGCGGCGCTGGGTGCCGCGCGGGGCCGCCCCGCACCGCGGGCGAGGCACCCGCGCGGCGCTTGGCCGCGCGGGGCCGCCCGCAGGTGGGGCGCCCGCGCGGGCTGGTGCCGCGCGGGGTCGCCCCCGCACCGCGGGCGAGGCACCCGCGCGGCGCTTTGCCGCGCGGGGCCGCCCGCAGGTGGGGCGCCCGCGCGGACTGGTGCCGCGCGGGGTCGCCCCCGCACCGCGGGCGAGGCACCCGCGCGGCGCTTTGCCGCGCGGGGCCGCCCGCAGGTGGGGCGCCCGCGCGGGCTGGTGCCGCGCGGGGTCGCCCCCGCACCGCGGGCGAGGCGCCCGCGCGGCGCTTGGCCGCGCGGGGCCGCCCGCAGGTGGGGCGCCCGCGCGGGCTGGTGCCGCGCGGGGTCGCCCCCGCACCGCGGGCGAGGCGCCCGCGCGGCGCTTGGCCGCGCGGGGCCTCCCGCAGGTGGGGCGCCCGCGCGGGCTGGTGCCGCGCGGGGTCGCCCCCGCACCGCGGGCGAGGCACCCGCGCGGCGCTTGGCCGCGCGGGGCCGCCCGCAGGTGGGGCGCCCGCGCGGGCTGGTGCCGCGCGGGGTCGCCCCCGCACCGCGGGCGAGGCACCCGCGCGGCGCTTTGCCGCGCGGGGCCGCCCGCAGGTGGGGCGCCCGCGCGGACTGGTGCCGCGCGGGGTCGCCCCCGCACCGCGGGCGAGGCACCCGCGCGGCGCTTTGCCGCGCGGGGCCGCCCGCAGGTGGGGCGCCCGCGCGGGCTGGTGCCGCGCGGGGTCGCCCCCGCACCGCGGGCGAGGCACCCGCGCGGCGCTTGGCCGCGCGGGGCCGCCCGCAGGTGGGGCGCCCGCGCGGGCTGGTGCCGCGCGGGGTCGCCCCCGCACCGCGGGCGAGGCACCCGCGCGGCGCTTTGCCGCGCGGGGCCGCCCGCAGGTGGGGCGCCCGCGCGGACTGGTGCCGCGCGGGGTCGCCCCCGCACCGCGGGCGAGGCACCCGCGCGGCGCTTTGCCGCGCGGGGCCGCCCGCAGGTGGGGCGCCCGCGCGGGCTGGTGCCGCGCGGGGTCGCCCCCGCACCGCGGGCGAGGCGCCCGCGCGGCGCCTGGCCGCGCGGGGCCGCCCGCAGGTGGGGCGCCCGCGCGGGCTGGTGCCGCGCAGGGTCGCCCCCGCACCGCGGGCGAGGCGCCCGCGCGGCGCTTGGCCGCGCGGGGCCGCCCGCAGGTGGGGCGCCCGCGCGGGCTGGTGCCGCGCAGGGTCGCCCCGCACCACGGGCAACGCACTCGCGCGGCGCTTGGCCGCACGGGGCCGCCGCAGGAGGGGCGCCCGCGCGGGCTGGGGCCACGCGATGCTGTGCCCGGGCGGAGTGTGCGCCGCACGGGCCAGTGCCGGGCGGGAAACTCCGCCGCACATGGGTGGGAGTCGGTGTGAGTGTCGGATCCTTAGTCTTGACTTGCCCTTATTCCTTCAGGAGTGCAGGACATTGTTGGCGACGGGCGCACGATCACGGACGTACCGAACGCCGGACGACGCACGCAAAAGGTGGGTAAATTCGCCGAGGTTAATTGGGTAAGGG
Organism: Tillandsia leiboldiana; assembly: GCA_029204045.2. NCBI lineage: Eukaryota > Viridiplantae > Streptophyta > Magnoliopsida > Poales > Bromeliaceae > Tillandsia > Tillandsia leiboldiana. Next base: position 11,351,349 of record CM055077.1, on the reverse strand, counting down.
CGGACATGAGCAAAGGTGTTTCTCTCTAAGTTGCTCCTCGTGAGCAAAGGTGGGTTTCTCTCTAAGATGCTCTTCGTGAGCGAAGGTGTGTTCCTCTTCAAGTTGCTCTCACTGAGCAACGGTGTTTTCCTCCTTAAGATTTCCTCATGAGCAAAGGTGTTCACCCTTCTGGTTGTCCTTATGAGCAACGCTGACCCCGAATCTCATTCTATTCGCTTTATCATCTGAGGCTCAAGTTTTACTACACGCACACCAGCGGTTTGGCCACCGCAAGGGTGTGCTTTTCCGGAAAAGTGGTACGTTGACCCGTGTACCCCACGCGGAGGTGGCGTTAGGGATGGGGGCCCTCATGGGTGGAGGGTGTGAGCGGTGACGCTGGGGTTGGTGCTCGGCGGCCGAGGCAGGTGCTCGGCAGAAAGGGGAGGGGCACCGGGGTAGGGGCCCGGTGCGGTGTCCGGGGAGGGTGCCCGGTTTATGTTTGGTGCAGGTTGTGATCATTGTTGACGGTATATGGGAGGGGGGTGACAGTTGCTCTGGTTACAGTGGTTTGTTTTATTATAGTTTTCTTGCTCATTATGTTTATTTCTAGTCACTGACTTCCCACTCCGTGACAGGTTCGTCCAGGGGCGAGTGCTAGGGCGCCGGTGAGGACGTTAGGGTGCTGATCTGATTTTTGGATGACTTCAGATACAGTGACTCTTCTTTCCCTTTTCCTTTATTATTCATGGTAGCTAGTTGTGGATTGCGACACCCCCGTGGGGTCGAAGTGGATGTTGCCCTTTCCTTTCCTTTCTTTTTGAATAATTGAATGAATACTACGTTCTCTCTTACTTGGCCGTTTTGAACGATGAAAAACAAAGAAAACCGTTTGCGAAAACTATTTTTAAAACGTGGGTGTCGTGTGGGCACCAAGCTTTATAAACCTTGTGGGATTTATGTGTTTACGAACTGTTTTCACAAACGAGGGCATCGTGTGGATGCCGCTTTCAAAACCTTGTGATTATTTATCCTTTCAAAACACCGGCCTCTATGCTCTAAGTGAATGCTAGAATGTCACGTGAATTGTTTGGTTGTATGTGTACGAGACCCCAACTGATGTGGTTAGAGATTGTATGTACTACGCCTTGTGAGACACTTTGTAGTTGAGACGCCGTGCATATACAAAGGGGCCTCTGCTCATTTGCAGAGCGAATTTGTGTATGCGGCGGGTCTGTGCACGCGCCGGGGAGTAATGTTTTACAAAAAAAAAATATATGGCTGAATCAGGGGCATCGGTGGCTCCTCTTCCGCGCGATTCGAACCCCCGGGGCGTGACACCCTCTTCTGATTCTTGCCCTAGCTTCCTTTGTTCACTCTCATTACACTCCCTTCTCCTTCAAAACGATCCTTGTCCTCAAGGATCGAAGCTCGGGAACTGCGATCGGAGGGACCAGTAATCTTCCCAGTCGCCTGGTCTTCCGGAAGGTTGCTCCAACTCACCCGAACCTAGGTCACTGCCTTATTCCCGCGTCGCAGCGAGCGTTGGTCGAGGATTCGTTCCGGCTCCGCTTGTGGCTGTCCATCTTCTCCAGTTACCGGTGTGGTGGGCGAGACCGATTGCCTTTTTGGGGGACTCCTCTTGAGCAAGGAGACATGGAAGACCGGGTGCAACCGAGAGTCTTCTGGAAGTAGCAACCGGTATGCCATCGTGCCTACCTTCTCTAGGACCTCGAATGGTCCATACTAACGAGAGGAGAGTTTCAGGTTTCGTCTTTCTGCCACTGTGCTTTGTCAGTAGGGTTGTAGTTTTAAGAAGATCTGGTCCCCCACTTTGAACTCTTTATCGACTCTATGGCAGTCGGCAAATTGTTTCATTCTGATTTGTGCCTTTAGGAGATTTTCTGAAGATCTCTGGTTACCTTCTCTCTTTCTCTTCCCCATTCCTGCACATCTTCTAAGGTGCCTAGCCCTAAGTTCGCCGCGAGGTAGTTCGAGGGTGCCCGACCGTAGAGTGCCTAGTAAGGGGTTGTTCCAGGGACGTGTGGAAGGTGGTATTGTACCACCACTCAGCATGTGTGATCCATCTATGCCACGTCTGTGGACATTGGAAACACAAGCAGCGTAGGTAGGTTTCCAAACAACGGTTCAGTTTCTCCATTTGTCCGTCCGTCTGAGGGTGGTAGGATGAGCTCATGTGTAGCTTGGTCCCCAACATTCCGAACAACTCCTTCCATACCCTACTGGTAAAGATTGGGTCTCTGTCAGATACGATTTTCTCCGGTAGCCCATGTAGCTTGTAGATGGTGTCGAAGAAGACTCGTGCCACGTCGGTGACGGCAAATGGATGAGTGAGATGAAGAAAATGACCGTATTTTGAGAGCCGATCAATAACGACTATTATCGAGTTCTTCCCTTCGGACTTCGGTAGTAGTTCTTTGAAGTCCATGCTAACTTCTTGCCAAATGTGGTGCGGAATTTATAAGGGTTGCAACAATCCGGCATAAGGTTGGTTGTCGACCTTATCTTGAATGCAAGTAGTGCAGTTTTTCACCATGTTTTCTACTTTTTTCTTGAGTCCGACCCAATAAAAGGTTCGCTTGATCCTTCTGTAGGTGTTCTGCTGCCCCGAGTGCCCTCCCTAAGGCTGAGTCATGCATCTGGAGCAGTACCCTCTATCTCAGATCCTCTCCTGCCCCTATGAACAATCTCCCATTATATCTCAATAACCGGTGAATATAAGTATATGTTGTCGAGCCTTCGGGCCTTACTGTGAGTTGAGTGATCAGCTTCTAACTCTCCTCATCACCCTCGTAGCTATTGAGGAACTCTGTCGCCCATTCTGGAACAGCTGCGGAGATAGTTTGACTGCTTCCTTCTTCAAATTCTCTACGTGATAGAGCATCCGCTGTCTTGTTATCCCTTCCCTTCTTATACTGTATCACATAATCCAGCCCCAATAACTTGAACATGCATTTTTGTTGAATGGCTATCGAAATCCTTTGCTCCAGCAGATGCTTAAGACTCTCATGATCCGTTTTAATGATGAACTGCTTCGAACTTAAGTAGTGTCTCCATTTGGCCACTGCTAGCAATATCGCTAGGAAATCTTTTTCATATGTGGACAGTCCCAGATTTTTTTTTGCTTGTCACCTTGCCTCGTTTGCAACCGGGTTCCAAGCGAAATTATTTTTCTTTGATAACTCAGTTAAGGGCTTGCTGATGGCGTTGTATCCTTGTATAAACTTCCTATAATAGCCAGTAAGTCCCAAGAATCCCCTCAGTCCTTTTGTCGATGTCGGTGTGGGCCAAAGCTGCATTGCCTCTATCTTGCTCGGGTTGGTGGCGATTCCCTAATGGGTGATGATGTGCCCTAAGTAATCAACCCGCTCTTGCCCAAAGAAGCACTTGCTTCTCTTGGCAAAGAACCAATTTTTTCTCAAGGTCTGCAGTACCGCTTATCGATGTTTTGTATGCTCTTCTAAAGTATAACCGTAGACCAAGATATCATCAAAAAATATGAGAACGTACTTTTGAAGTTGGGTTTCGATTACCTCATTCATAGTTGCCTGAAAAGTGGTCGGTGCGTTCGTGACTACGAATGGCATATCTCGGAACTCATAGTGGCCCAAGTGTGTTTTGAACGTCGTCTTCGGAATGTCGCTTGTATGCATGCGAATTTGGTGGTAGCCCGACCTCAAATCGATCTTGGAGAAATATTTGGACCCTCGCAATTCGTCTAGCAGTTCTTCGATTATCGGTATTAGGTACTTGTCCTTGATAGTAAGTTTGTTTAGCTCCCTATAATCAACGCAAAATCTCTAGCCTCCGTCTTTCTTCTTGACTAGCAAAACTGGAAAGGCGTATGGGCTGTGGATTGGCCAGATCACTGAGGTAGTAAGCATTTCCTTGATCAATTTCTCCATTTCGTTCTTTTGCTTGTAGGAGTATTGGTAGGGCCTGATATTAATGGGTTGCGCTCCGACTTGCAGGGGTATCCTATGATCCTGGGTTCTGGCCGGGGGCATCCCATGTGGTTCTTCGAATATATCTTCAAAATTCTGCATAATCCTTTGTACTTGCTTCGGAATGTCCCCTTTCTGGTTCATTTCCATGCTCTTCAGTTGGGCTAACACGCAACAACTTCCCTCCAGGTACTCCTATTGCCACTGTCTAGTCGTGATGCTCTTGATCCTGGCCTTCTCAGTCATTCCTTTAAACTCGGTCTTCGTTCCTTTCTTTGTGATTGTGATTGTATGATCGTTGTAGTCGAAAGTGATTGGACCATGGGTCTTTAGCCAGTCGACTCCCAGAATCATACTCAAGCCATCTAGCCCGATCACCCCTAGATCTGTGGTATACGATTCTCCTTGCATTTTTCAGGAAAATTTGGGACATTTCAATTTACTCAATACTCTTTGACCGTTAGCTACTGTCATCAATAATGGTGAAGTTGTAGTGATAGTGGCTTTGGCCTCCTTTGCGGTATTGATATCTATAAAACTGTGGGTGCTCCCTGTGTCCACCAAGATAACTAGGCTCTTTCCCTTGGCTTCCCTTGGTATTTTGATGGTTTCTTGTGGGTTCTCCACATTCAAGGCGTGCACCGACAATCCCACTTCTTCTTCTTCTTCTTTTATCTCAGGTTCTTCCCATTCTACACTCTTCTTCAAACTCTCTTCATCGTATACCTCTACTACTTCGTTTGTTGCATTCATTGTGTTCACCCTAGGTTGCGTACATTGATGCCTGAAGGAATACTTGTCGCCACACTTAAAGCACAATCATGCGGCTCTCTTTTGCTCGATAAGTTGCTTATTTGGGTATAACCTTTCAGCAGTGGGCTTGTTAGTATAGCTCCTGGTAGTTTCAAACATTCTGGATAGCGTTGCCGCGTCGGTGCTCTTATAATTACTGGTGGTTGTAACACCCCCTTGAGTCTTGAGCCATAGCCTGTTATTCTTCATCACGATCGCTATACTTTGTTCTTGCAGCCTTGCCAATTCAAATGTCTGGGTGAGGGAACTAGGTTGCATCATTTTGACCGCGGCTCTCACTTCTTCCTTAAGCCCGCTCAAAAAGCTAGACAAGAAGTACCCCAAAGCGAATTGGGAATCAGTGCTAAGGAGCCTCGATCTTAGCTCCTCGAGCTGTTCTTGATACTCCTCAATAGTCCCTTGTTGCATCAGCTTGTTGAATTCCTCCACTACATCCGTTAACCCATTGGATTCAAAACGCTTACACACGTCTTGCGCGAACACTCCCCAACACACTACTCCCTTCTCAGTCACATACCCGTGGAACCAGGTATCTACCTTAGAATCCATATGCAAGGTTGCTAACTCTAATTTCTGATGATCTTTGATGTTATAGATTTTGAAGTACCTCTAACACCTTCTCACACAACTCCTTGGGTTCTCTCCGGTGAACATGGGAAAGTCCACGCGGGGAAAGGGTAGTGGGTTGTTTGTTCTACCGTGTATTTGATACGAATTTGCATCTTCTTTGGATAATTGAACATAAGGTGTGGGTAAGATACCTCTCTCCTCTTAGGTGATTGAGCCCGTTGCGCCCTTCGATGTCGTAGACGGTTGTTGGTTTGCTAGGAGCTCCATCAGCTGCTCCAAGTTCTTTGTTGTGTGAGCCGAATCTCTGCGTAATGCCTCGTAATGGTTTAATCCCTCTGCTTGCATCCCTTCTATTTTATCACTCAACTCCTCAATTCTGTGGTGACTCTCTGTAGCCAGATTTTGTAGTCTTTGCTCCAGGGAGTGGATATGTTCGTCGAGCATCCTCAGCCTGGTGCCCTCTGCCATGGCTTGCGTCGTTTTGCTGGTAAACTTGAAGCAGTTTCCTCTACTCGACCCAATGACGCTTTCGGTGATCGGTAATTAACTATTGCCCAATTGTTGCCTAGATCTTACAGCCTATGATGCTATGCTGAGGCACTCGTGGCTACGATCTCGAGCTTGGTAGGATGCGACCCTTGTAATCCAGGCTCACAACCTGAGTTGGAATCGGATTGCTAGTGAAGCCCATTGCCGCTCCCTGGGATCAGAATGGCTCTGATACCAATTCCTATACTCTGATCCTATCGAGGTGGCGATGATGGCCAATTGCGGAGTCTTCTTGATAGGAAATGATGGTCTTCACTATGGTGAAAGCAAGAATGGGTTGTTGAGTTAATATCTGGGAAGTCGTGGTAAGTAACTGGTAAGTGAAATGAAGGAAGGAGGGAGAAGGAGGAGGAATACAGGAAGAGGATAGAATGAGAAGGAAGAAGAAGAAGAGAATTGGGGAAGAAGCAAATTATATTTCTTGTCTGCCTTACACTTTACTCCCTACACTATTTATAGCCTATTACATGAGGACTCATATGCAATTATCGAAATGTAAAATAGCAAGAAGAAATATTGCTAACTACTGGGTCTGTTGGACCCCAATCATCTTATGGGCTGGTTTACTGGGCCACAATGGATGGCTTGTATCAAGCAACCAGTGACCCAGCTAACCACCCAATCGGTTGAGAGGCCCCCGGACAACCTGACCCGTTATGACCTAACTACTTAGATCTTCTCCCCTCTCGGTCTTCATCCTTCTTCCTATCCTTGCCCTAGCTTCCTCTGTTCACTATCGTTACAACAACGTAAAGACAACATCAAATTAGGCCCAACTCCGTGATAGGGATAAAACTTGGAAAGTACCCCAATTCGCTGCCATCCAAAAAAAAAAAAACTTTTTAAACCCTAATAAAAGGAAGAATTAGAATTTTGAATAAAAATATCAATTGTCCCTAGTAAAAGTGGCAAAGGGCTTGGTGGTTGATACCATAGGTTCCGAGTTCGAAGTCTAGTTGTTTCACATTTCCAGCTAAGTTTATTTCAAAATAAACCAAGCGGGTAGTATGCTGCTACCTTTATCTAAAAAAAAAAAAGAATTTTGAATACAAATAAAATTAACATATGAGATGGCTCCTCATCAAAGCATAGTTTAGACCTCTCTATCGAAGTTTTTTATTTTTCAGTAATAAAGATGTGCAATTTTTACAAAAAAATAAAATCGCGATAACTAACACGCAAGCCTAAAAGAGTAACCAAAAAACAAATAATTTTAGAAATCCAAAATCAAAATCAAAATCAAAATCAAACATTCTAGAAAAGTACCGAAAACTCACACAACACATGCAAAATGCACACTCATAATTAAAATCTATTTAACAAATAAATTGCTTAACATCCTCTCTACTTATTCAACATTTTTTTATTTTATAATAATTCTACCTACTTCTATTGTTATATTTATAAACCAAAAAAAATAGCTAAAAAATAGAAAACGATCTAGAAAAGAAATGAAATACTCTATTCAAGATGAATCACTCCTATTTTTTAAAGGGGAGGTGAAGGAGAAAAGGGGGAAGGAGAAGACAAGATAGAGGTCGGCGGCGCGGGGCTGAGTGGAGGGTTTAAGATTTAGATGTAAAGGACAGCGGTGGCGAAGGTGTGGGCTGTAGAGGCCTCCGGTTGTGTTACTATAGCCGTGACAAGCTTACTTCATTAAAGGGGTGGTTAATTGCCCGTCACCGGCCCTATTTTCTCATTTATTTTCTAATCTTTGATTATTAGATTCTATTAATGCATTATTTGTTTGGGTAACAAGAAGGAGAATAAGGGGCCTAGGGATGCAAAGGAATCCAAGTTGGTGGAGCTTCCGTACCAATCTATTCTGAATAAGACAGTAAGTAAAAAATAAAAAATATAAAAAAATATAATCCAATTCGAATTCATCCTGATCCGCCAAGTAAATAGAGCGTAAAATGGGAGATCTCTTTCTTCCTTTAATCCATTCCGATTCGTCAAAATTTTACTTTCGTCCTTATCTACACCTTTTTTTAAGAGGGCCAAATGTTCCACCTTTTTTTTTGGAATAGTAATTCCTCCCCTTAATATCTCTACTAATTTAATAATATATTTTATTTTTTTAAGAGAAAATAATAAAATATTATTAATTAATGTATTATATACTAATTTATTTACTAATTAACTAGATAAATAATTAACCATTTGATTTATTACTCAAATAAATATTTAATTAACTATTTGAGCAATTAATTTATTATTTATAATTAATTAGCTAATTAAAAAATTTATTTATTTAGTGTGTTTATGCAACAACTCATATATTTATATTGATTTATTAATTAATATTTTGACTAATCAAATTATTTTCTTAATTAATTATCTAACTATTAAATAAGTAACTAATTAATTTATTGATTGATTGATTTATTAATTTATTAAATTACTTGTGGTTAATTAAGTTATTAATGAACAGCACTCATTGTTAATTAATTAATATTAATTAATTTATTATTTAAAATTTATGGTTACTTAGCAGCATTCATAATTAACTAGTTAATTTATTAAATTAAATTATTATTTAATTAATATTTTGATGTTAATTAATTAGATAAACTAATATTATTTTAAAATTATAATTATACTTATTCTCACTATTCTAATCTAACTATCCAAATATTATTTTTCTTATTTCTCAAAATAACACATTGCAAAATTAATTTTGTTCTAATTTATCTCACGAGTTGTACCTATACCATAAAATAATTTATTCCTAAGTCAAACGATACCTAAAAATTTACATTTTGTTGCACTTAAATTTAGATAAATTACACTTTTGGTCCTCAAACTATGAGGGTTGTGACACATTAGTCTTTAAATTTTAATTTATTGTAATTTTTGACTCAAATTATGATGTGTGTGACCCTTTAGTCCTCAAACTTCTAATTAGTAATAATTTTTGGCTCGAACTATAAGGCATGTTACACTTTAGTCCTCAAACTTTCTGAATTGTTGTAATCAAATTCCACAATTTAATTTTTTTAAACAAGTATTGATTAATTATTAATATCGAAGTAATGTAGCATTTTAATTATTTTTGCATCATCAAGTGGGATATCATTATAATTCAAAAAGTTCGCAGACCAAAATGTCACATATCTCATAATTCGAGCAAAAAAATATAACTAATTAAAGTTTGAAGTCTAAAGTGCCACACGCCTCAAAGTTCGAGCATAAAATTGAAACGATCTAAAGTTTGAGGACTAAAGTGTCGCTCACCTCATAGTTTGAGTTTCAATCATCTAAATTTCAGATAATTTTAAGGAAATACACAACACCAACTTCAATAAAGTCCTACTTGCTCACAAAAGCAATTGTCATGGTTTGGTGACTCTTGATCCACCTTAGCAAACTTTTCTAAATTTCTAAAACTGCTCGGTAGTCTACCTGGCCTAACTAAGGCATCGGTTGTTCAAAATGAGAGTAAATGACATTGTATGCAAGGTTGAGTTGATCTTAGGCACGAAGGATGACTTTAATAAGGGCATGTTTGGTTCACAGTAATTTTTAAGATACTTGTTAAGGGACGTTGGAATTGTGAAATTTCTTGTTTGTTTTATCACATAAATTTGACATAACAAGAATTACAAAATTTTGTAGAATTTTATAATCACTTTAAAAGTGAAATTTTGGCAATTTTTTAAAAAATAATTTGATTTAAAAAGACTAAAATACCATTTTGGGCACCCGCAAGGGATTTCGGGCATTCAAATGCTTTAGTCCGCATAATCTAACTCTCAGGTTGAAGATCCGGAAGATTTCCAAACGCCTTCAAGTGATGTACGAAAAGATCCGGGTGCCCACAGGACAATCCAGGCACCTAAAAAGTGGTCTCCGAGCCACTCTACTCTCTGGATGAGCATCCGAATGGATTCAGGGTTTGCAATGGATCATCTGAAACCATTTCGGATGCCCATTCTCTTGTTCTGGGCATCTGAAAAGGTCTGGAGCTCAGTTTTTCTGAGTTTTGGAACATTGTTTAAATCCGAATTATTTTGAATTCGATTCAAACTCGGTTTAAATCTCTCAAAGCTTATTTTAATCATACCTAGCATAACTTAATCCACACTTTTTTGTAATCCACACTTTACCTATTTAGACAAAGTTCGGTATATTACAAGAAAGTCAAGGAGATCTCGAACGTTGATGCACCAAAGAGAAACCGGAGCTATGCGCAGAAGTTGCATGACTATAGCTGATACGACATATGTTGGCAGATTTCGTAAAGTCTTTGAAGTCTTAAAGATGAAGATAAATATTAGAAGATGAAGAGAAGAAGATTTGAAGGTTGTGCTTCGTAGATAGTCAACTTATGCGTGAAACCCTCTCTACTAGGCGGTTGCTTGGGCCTCTTTTGAGCCATCTTTTCACGAAGAGCAGAGTCTTGCTCGTTCATTTTTCCCGGGAATCGAAATATGCTCGCCCCTCCCGTTGGCACTTTTCCCTCGCTTTCGGAAGCTTTATTTTTCTCTTTTACCCTATGTTATTAACTCTAGGATAGCTAGGATGCCTCAAGGACACCAATTTAAGTTAGAATTATCTTATTTACTCAATTGCGCATTCACCCTAAGTTTCTTTACTCTAGAGTTACAAGATGTCCCAAGGACACCAAACATCAACCACATCACTCTAACTTTAGAGTTCGATGACTCTATGTTGAAACTCTACATTTCCACCTTAGATTTTTCCTAAGTTAATTGCCACTCAATTTAACCTAAATTTTCTCCTAGGTTTCATACCACATATCACCACTTGACCTAGGTTTTCTCCTAAATCTATATGCCACACATTTTCATGCAAGAACAATCTATAATTAGGTTTATTTATCATTTTCATGCAAAGTCAACCTCGACTAGGTTTATTAATTATTTTCATGAAAGGCTAAACCTTGAAAATTTTCTTTTACACCAATTAGGGCTAAACCCTAATTTTCACTCATTACATCAATATTCTAGGATTTTACTCTTACAACATGCTTTTAAATCATAGAAGTAAAGGAAAAGAGACGAGTTCACCCTTTTCGGCGAAATCCCCCACCTTGAATGCTCTTTGAAGAAAATGTGGCTTGATCTCTTGTTTCACCACGAAATCTCCTAAAAGTGGGATAAAAAACAATAAGAGATCATTTCATCTCCTTAAAATCCAAAAATTTCGAAACCCTACATTTTTTTCACATACCTTTCTTGAGCTCTTAGCCAAAGGAGATGGGAAAGCGCTCTTTCTTCTCTCCAAGGCCTTCATTGAGGTTCTCTCCACCTTCTCCAAGCTGTTTTGGAGATTAAACCCTCAGCTCAAGCCCTCCACAGTGCTCCCTCCCACTCTGTGTTGCTGCTGTTGCTTCTTCTCTAGAGAGAAAACACAGGGAAAAAGATAGGAGAATAGAGTGTGAGAGAGGGAGAGAAAGATAGGGGTTTTTTAAATGGTTTTTGGTCAGAGGGTAGGCATAGGTGACAGAGGTGTGAAATGACCCAAATGTCCCCGCAAAAATTCCCAATTTACGACCAAACCATGTCAGTCTCCGCGCGATTCGGGCGTCCGCGACCCTATCCGGGCGTCTGAAATGTCGGAGCCATTGTTCCTCCGGACGGTTCGAGGCACCCTCACCCCTTGCGCCCGCCACTGTTTATCCGGACGCCCACAGGACACCCGGGGCGTTCGAAAATCCGCGCACACCAAAAACTTGCTTTCGGGTTGAGAGTCCGAAAGTACGGACAGGGTGCCTGCCCCAGCGCTCGCTACTGTAGCTCCGAGCGCGCCCTAGGGCATTCCGGGCTTCCGAAACCTGTCTAAAGCTTCAGACTTTGTTGTTTTCGCCCGTTTTCAACTCAACTTCGATCCGAATGCGATTTGCTTCGAACCAAACTTGCTCTAACTCATTTTTATCATATTTTTAAACACGCTCATGGTGACTTAGCCGCATTTTGCTACTTTAGTGAAAGCCGGTGCACCACACCTGTCCCACGACCATGTCATGTGAATCGGTAAGAAGTGCGCCGACTTTGTCAACCGATCTACCACAACCTAGATCGCATCATGAGCTTGCTGTGACCGAGGCAAGCCCGTAACAAAATCCATGATTATTTGCTCCCATTTTTATTCGGGTACGGAAAGTGGTTGAAGCTTTCCCGCTGGCCTCTGATGTTCTGCCTTCACCTACTAACATACAAAGCATTTTGTCACGAACTGTACGATGTCCACCTTCATTCCTAGCCACCAAAAGTTCTGCTTGAGATCCCTGTACATCTTTGGTGCCTCCAAGATGAACCGTATATATGGACCAATGTGCCTCTTCCAAGATTTCCTTTTTGAGTCTGTCATCCTCAGGTACGCACAAGCATCTCCAAAATTGTACAGAATCGTCCTCATTAATATGGAAGTTATTGCCATTCTCTAATGATTCTGGTGTCCGAAGTGCAACCAAATAAGGATCGGCCTTCTGTCCTTCAATTATCTTATCCAATAGGGAGGGTCGGACTATCAAAGAAAAGAGCTGAGCTACCGTGCCCGAGGGCACCACCTCCAAACTCAACTGTAACGATCCGACCCACGAGCAATAATAACTCGTTGAGCCCACTAGTAATAATAATTCGTTAGTGTGTGCGGGACTGGGCCTAGTGTCGGTCGGTTGATTGGATTATTTTCGGCGGTTTTCTAGTTGATGCATACATTCTTATTACATTGTTCATTCACAGCATTAGAGGCATATTAGTGGTAGATTTACATTTCAACAGTTTACTTTTCCCCGTTTTCACTGCTCTCTCATATTTTTGCCTCTGATAGACTTGGTGGGTAGATCGGAGTTCTCGATGATGTGCCCAACTACTGATTTTTAGTACTTCTCATGCCTCTTATTGACCTTCTTTTTGTAGAGTCCTTCGCGGCTGTTGCAGCGCCAGCGGATCGAGATAAGGGGATCGAGAGATAGATAGATCTCATTCCATTTACATTTTGAGGGGGGCTGTAGCTATGGATCCTTTATTTGTATTTGTATTTCAGACTACTCTACTTATGGGACTGACTTTTTGCCAGCTGGTTGTATCTTTATTTTACTCCTGGGAGTTGCATCTTGTATCTTGGAGCTTGTGGTACAGTTTTTAATATGATATTTACTTTTAGTTCTGCTCGATTTTGCTCTTCTATATGTTCTTTAGGTTAATTGCATTCAGGCCCCTGCAAATATGTCAAATAGCAAATATATTCCTATAAAATTCAACTTTTCATATTTATCCCTTCAAAAATCCTAAGTTCTTCAAATCTACCCTCTGGTTTAGTACCGTTTGGAATCTGTTTATATTTTAACAGATTCGATGTGAAATGACTTTTTTGCCCTCTTACAAATATATCCCTCCAAAAGCAATACCATTATACTTGTTGCAAAAATGTCCCTCTCCAAAAATTCCAACGGATATATCCCTCCAAAAGCAATACTTTTATACTTATTACAAAATTGTCCCTCTCCAAAAATCCCCCAACGGTCATCCACATCTCCTTCATCTATAAAAGAAAAACCCAACCCACCATTAAAGCCAACTTTCCTCTATATAATATTTTAATTTTTTCATTCATTTTTCTCTATTAATCTCCAACAGCTTTATTTGTTCATCTTTTTCTCTTCTCTCCTCTAATACATTGCTTTTTATGATGAGTGAGAGATCGGTAAATTCTTCGCATAGTATCGAAATTCCCAAGTGTGGTTGCTTTAAAACTTGTAAAATTTGGGTTTCAAAGCAGCCACATACTAGAGGTCGTCGATTTATGGGTGTCCAAACTGGGGGGTAAGACAACTAATTTTGCATCGATGAAAAAATGATTTGTTTCAAAGTTTAGTATACAATAGTATTATTTACCATTATTCCAATTAAAGTGGTTTTAAAAATAAAAAATCATACATATCCATAGAATTTTTATTTTTTATTTACTAATTATTTTTTTATTTTTATATTTTGCAGAGTAATGAGCACTGTAATTATTTTGCTTGGGTTGATGACACACACCACAATACTGTTGACTTAAAATACCAATTACAGACATTTCAAGAAGCTGTGGAGCATCGCATTCAAAAGTTTGAAAAAAAAGTTTTATTTCTTCTTAAGTTGCTTGTATATTTGGTGATAGCTAATATCTTGTTTAGTTTGGTAATGTAATAAAATGTGATGTAAAACTGTAATATTGTGATAAATAGTTGATGGAGTAGTTGCTGTTGTAATGTAAGTGAAACATTATTTTACTATGATAAAAGTAGTGATAAAGTAGTTCTTGTAAAAATGTAATTCTTCTCACAGCATTGCAGTCAGCATTCAAATCAAAATGTCAGCATGAAAATTCATTCATTTAAATCAATTGACCACAGTTTTCCTAACAGAATTGCAGTTAGCAGTTCAATACAAACACAATGACATTCATAACTTATGAGTAGAACCAAATTACATTCATTCAAAGGATGAAATCAACAAGTATTTCAAAGTTAGCAGTGAAATTAACAAGTACTTCAAAGTCAAGTACTTGAAAGTTAAGTACTTCAAAGTTAGTAGTATAAAATTACCCACAATATTAACCCTTACACAAAATACATCCATGCAGACCAAAAAATATATACATGCAAACCACAAAATACATCCATTTAGATCAACTATCCCAAAAAATAACCAAAAATATTATACATCAACTCTTTCATCGAACTGAATCTTGATTTTTTAGACATCACATAGTATCAATTTCACTTATGGCACTTCCTTGTTGGGACTGTGAGATTATCGCTTCACAAGTTGCCCGTTTTGATTTTGATGCTAGTCTCTTTCCTCTGCGCCTGCATACCATTTTTAGCAATTAGTAATGTAGTGAAAAAAGTAAATTGAAAGTAAATTTTGTTGGTCAATATAATACCTTATGCCACTACCAGTACCAGCAGTTGCTTGAGATACTCCTTCATCTGCGCCTTCAGACTGGGGGTTCGTAGTAACAGGGTTCGTACATGTTTTTGCATGATGGCCTAATTGGTTGCATCTTTTGCATCGATGCTTTTTCCTAATTACCATCTCATCTGATCCTCTAATTCTTTTCTTTCGAGGTCTTCCAGCTGGCCTATTTAAAATAGGAGGTAATATATCATGGCCGATGTCAACCTTTGCCCACTGATCACTACGAGGCAATGGTGCAATACCAGCAGAGTAAGCCTCCTTATATTTGGCTACTGTAAAATATGGGTGAACAAATATTTTCCACTTTTCATGTCTTAGTTTACCTATAACTACCATTGCATGAATGCATGACACACCTTTTACTTGCCACACTCTGCAACTGCATTGCATGTCTTGCAATCTCACCTCGCATCTTGAATGAGGTCCAATTACTTCTGCTGAAAACTCATCACTCCATATCACCTCATATTGACCCAAACCCTACAGATTGTGAAGATTAGATAGCATTGCAGTGCATCCCAAAATACTAACATCATAGTAAGCATAGAATGTAGGATCAAATTAAAGCAATATATTAGACAAGTTGCCTCATTAACATAGGCACAAGTGCACATATAAATCCAGATATAATGCAAACGAGCAAATGCAAACATGAAAATCAGCAACTGCTCAAGCAGCAGCTCAGTTGTTTGCTGCTGCTTGAGCAGCAGCACCAAGCAGCAGCAAGTAGCTTGCTGCTGCTTGAGCAGCAGCACCATGCAGCAGCTCAGCTGCTGCTGCTTGAATGATTCAGAAATATAATCATTAGCGCACTACGTAACAACTTAAAAATGTTTTGAGAGATAATTAACTAAATGTTGTTATATTAATCTTCAGTACCAGCCATATCACCTTTCTAGTTTATTTTCTACAATCGTGTAGTACACTGAACATTAAATACTGATTTATCGATCATATTTCTTTGGTTTACGTTGCTTTATGATTGCATATATCTCCCCGAATTTCCCAACGAGCTTCATTGAGTGATTAATTTTTCAGACAACTATACCCTACAGAATGGTGACACCAACAACCTTAGCATGAATAATATTTATGCATATACATTTGGCAAGGTTAGCAATAAATGAAAGTTAGAAGCTACAATCAGTGACTTATTGTGCATTGTTGTCAGTGTTAGGCTTGAGCAGCAGCACCAAGCAGCTGCCTCAGCAGCAGCTCAAGAGCTGCTGCTGCTTGAGCTGCTGCTGAGGCAGCTGCTCAGTTGCTTGCTGCTGCTTGAGCAGCAGCACCAAGCAGGAGCTCAGCAAGATAGCATATGCAGTGAGCAAGATAGCACAAAGAAAACTATAAAACCAGAGTTAGAACTATGTAAATTGTAGATGTATGCAGTGAGCAAGATAGCATATAGACAAAATGAAAATCAGCATATAGAACTAACTTACCTTGCTTATCTTGTTTACATGTTTGACTACTGTGGGTACAATTTCATTATCCCACTTTTTGCTCTATTTCTTCTCTCATCCATCTTAACTATTATTTTTTGCCGGATAGTGTCGATCATGTCAATCAATGGTCTATGCCTATCGTTAGAAATCCATGTATTGAATGATTCAGAAATATTATTGGTCAAGTAATCACACTTAGCATTTGTCCTGAATTTACTTCGACTCCACAAATAGCTATGGTTCTTCTGCAAGTACTCAATAGCCATTGGGTTTCCTTCATACACCTTAGCCATGCTAGCTTCATAAACATTCTGTTTATACGCTCTTACTGTAGCCCACAAATTATCTTTATAGCAATCTCCATGAAATTTCTTTTTGAAGTTGCTATAAAGATGACGCATACATTCTCTATGTTCAATTCTTGGATAAACAACTTGAACGGCCTCATCCTAACATTTTTGTCTATCAGAGGAGAACACTAGGCCTTCGGGTTCTCCTATAGCAATCTTCAACCCATGAAGAAACCATTCCCAACTGTTAGAGTTCTCCGACTCGACAACACCAAAAGCAACAGGAAAAATTAATTTATTTCCGTCAATACTTGTAGCTGCTATGAGCACTCCTCTATGCTTTCCTTTGAGATGACATCCATCTAATGCAATATAAGGTCTACATCCAGTGAGGAATCCTTGAATGCTACCACCAAAAGCAATGAAATTTCGTTGAAAATGATGCTTTTGATTAATAACTTGCAACTTTATCTCCACATGACTACCGTGATTTCTTCTAACAATTTCGTCCTTCAAATCAAAAATTCTTTTATACGAGTCCTCCCACTTCCCATGAATTTTAGACATTGTCATTTCTTTTCCCCTAAAGACCTTGCAATAGGTCAAGTCCACATGATATTTTTGTTGCAATCTTTTACGCAGTTCAGTTGTAGACAAATCTCCTTCCAATCGTAGCCACTCGATGACCCTATTGCACACCCAAGCTTGTGTTGCTACTTTGTTCTTACATCTATTGGCAGATGTACATGTGTGCTCTCCTTGCAAAGTTTTCACCTATAATAAAAATGCTAGTTAGAAATGCAAGTAATTTACAAATGTATGATGCTAAAAATACATTTAAAAAATAGGATAATGTAAATTTTACCTGAAAAGCTAAAGAATCTTGAAGTATAGATGCATGGATTCACCACTTGCAATTAGATTTTGAGCATCTTGCGGTTACCCTCGAAAGATCACTTTTTTGTAGCTTATACTCAAACTCATTTAATAGGGCAAAATGAGTCAGTGCATCTCTAAATGAAGCTACATTTGGGTACTTTGCTCCTATCTCTATAATAGGGTTATTCTTGTCATATGGAATTTCCTCTCCATGATCTATATTAGCCATTTCCTCTAAATCAGTGTCATCACTTTCAAGAGAATGAAAGCTATCTTCACTTAAAATTGCATCTGATTCACCAACTGTTTCTTCATTTGTTACTTCTTTACCAACTGTTTCTTCATTTGTTACTTCTTTACCAACTGTTTCTTCAATTGTTAATTCTTCATCAACCCCAACCCCTAAATCAAATTCATCAAATTCACTAATTGCTTCTTCATTTGTTATTTTTTCACCAATATCACCAACATCATCACCAACATCATCACCAACATCACCAACTGCTTCTTCATTATCATCATCATCATCATTCATGCCAACCTTAGTCCATTCCACATCAGTATTGGTGTCTTCCACACTAGGCATAAGAACACTAGTTTCTCTACCAATATAGTTTAACGGAATACCATTCGTTTGAATGGTTATAAAAATTTCCACTTCCTTCACATCTTTATATATGGAAAATATAGTCTTGAATTCCTGCTCTGTTAATACTTGAATGAATTTCTTCGGCTTAACATTTCTTGCTACATACCATACCCCAATATTCTCCGTAATACCCCAATCGCATAGTGATCGTATATCTCGACAAAATTCGATGAGATTGTAATCATCAATATCTATCATCAATATTTTCTTTTTACCATCACAATATCTGAGTCCGCATGCAGTTTTGACTGTTTTAAGGTATCCGACATAATTAAACTTAACTTGAAAAATACCATATTCATCCATTTTGTCAAACTGTCATAATAAAAGAAAAAAAGGTAAATAAAATTCTCTAGCTTTTAGCTTCTAGAGAACTACTGTGACAAAACAGTAATCATAAGAACATATCAACGGAAAAAGTATCAAATTAACTCAAAATTTTCGTTTAATTACTATCTTTGAATCAGATGCATAGCATGTAAAATCATACATTGTTCTTCAATCACCTATGCCTATGAAAAATCCTACATTGATCAATCTACTGTCACGTGTTAGCAAAATAAGAAAAATCCTGTGTTTTGGGAGATTTAGTGAGGTACTTTTGTAATATAATAATGCATCATATAGGATATGAATTTTCATTCTATATAAAACCAAGTTAATGATTTTACTTCATCAATCTGGTCTGAACTCCTGAACTAAACTAGGGCATCATGTGAAACCCAGAAAAGTTCTCACTCCCAAGGAACCCACCTCTCAAAATATCAAAAAACCCACTAAAAAACCAGTTTTAAAGTAGAGGAAATTAAAAATCATACATGAGCAAGACCTCCCGCACCTGTTCCTGCGCGGCGACCTCCCGCACCTGTTCGACGAGCGCGGGATCGACCGGACCAGGTACGACCGGCGCGTCCGGTTCAGGGACACGATCACGAAGCACGACACGGTGGAGGGCTACCTCTTCAACATCTGACTCCTCAAGCTCATCTTCTCCCTCGAATTTTGAAAAATCCTAATTATGGGTTCGAGAAACTAGCTTGCGGGAGAGGGGGATGGGAAGATGAAGAGGAAGAGAAAAAGAAAGGAGAAGGGGAAGAGAGGAAGAAAAAGAGAACTTTTCTGAAAATGAAGGAGAATTAATTGCATTCAGGTAAATATAGAAAGGGTACAAAGGTAAATTCACTTTTTAATCTAACCAAGGTTAAGCATTTAACCTATGGTTAACTCAACTTTTCTAACAGAGATGGACGGTAGGGGTAGATTTGAATAACGGTGGATTTTTGAAGGGATAAATATGAAAAGTTGAATTTTATAGGAATATATTTGCTATTCGACATATTTGCAGGGACCTGAATGCAATTAACCCTAGTTCTTTATACTTGAGTAGGTTACTGACGCTTCGTGTGTGCGAAATTTTTCGTGTATATGGCGGATCTGTTGGCGAGCTCGGATTCTGATTTACCCCCGGAACGTGACACCCCCACCCTTGGATGAATAGGGTGTATATCATACACCCGAAATGGAGTGTATGAGTAATATTGCTTTCCACCCAAGAATGAATGGGATTTAAGATGTACCGATAATGTTGCTCAATTTAAGTTATCGTCTTGTTTTATAGAATTTAACCTAATTTTATTATGTTAAAAAAGAGAGCATGTATAAACACAAATCACAAGCAGGTTTTTTTTTTGCATATAGTCTCCTGAAAAAAAAAAAAAAATTACAAATTATCCCGTGAAATTTAAAATTACAAAAATAATTCTATATTTGTCACGCGTACGCTTCGTGAATGCCATGCGAGCGACAGTGCCAATGAGGTGTTCAAATTGAACACGAAATGAATTCTCGTGTCGAAACATAGTGAATAGTTCACCGTATTTCGTGATATTTTTTGAAGATTTGATATACCGGAAGAGAATGAGAAAAGAAGGAGACAAAATAAAAATAAAAAATTTGTATTTGAAATAATTTTTGAATATTTGATGGACAAGAAGCAAGAACAAGAGAGAAAGAAAATGGGGGACACGGTAACGGAAATTCGAGATCGAATTAATTTTGTAAATATAAATTTTATAAGAATATTATATATATATATATATATATATATAAACCACCACAAGCTGCTATGCTATCGTTACGCTGAAGATCACTTGCGAACCCTAGCCTTGCACCGGAGAAGACCTGCTAAGAGCGGGGCGAACGGGCTCTCCTATTTAGATTTCAATCCCTAATCATATTTCTCCGACCTTCGAGAGGAATCGAATCCTACCTGGAGCAATAAAATGTCGAAAGGTGGGAGACGAAGGGATTTAACCCGCTCTCTCGACTCCCACATCCGCAGCATCTCAGAGACCTTCCAGGTTAGATGTTGGTTTTCGTCGTTAAACCCCGCAAAACCCCAATTCTAAATCTCCAACATCTCATCTAAATTTTCTGTTACTTTTCATTGCAGATTTTGGATGCTGCAGCGCCGCCTACTCTGGACAAGGTGGATTGGTCGCAAGTCGCCAAGCATGGGGATGAGGTCTCTAAACAAGCAACGATTGGTATGATCTGAATTGTGACTTAGCTTGCGCCTTCTCTCAATTATTCCTGGCTTTCAAGATGCCCTAATTATAGTTCCTAATATGATGATGATGTGTACTTTGTGGTCTGATCGGTTGATTCTTTTGAAGAGAAAAGGAGAAAGCTTCGTTAGTTGAATAGCGTACCAACAAAAAATACCTGCGACAAACAGCATAAAAAATGAAATTGGATGGAGGATCGAAACACCCTTTGAGCACATCATTCTTTTTTATATCTCTTCACGGAAAGCCTCTAATTCTCATAGCTATACTGCTGAGGTACGTCGTAATCTACCGAACCCATAGCTGGAATTCTCACAGTGATTCAGCCAGCATCAAGTAAGACATCTTGCATTGATTCATCTAGTACTTGCTTGGTACTTGCCTGCGATAAGCCTCAGGGAGTAAATAGGAGCCTCACTTTGGAGAATTCCTATAGTTGAAAGCCTTCCGACTGCCATTACCAACTAATCAGACCCATTATTGCCTTCTTGATTTTGTTCTTCTGATCCTAACATGTTCTCAATTTGTATGGAACTAGAAAAGACACTTGCGAGGTAACAGGGGAACTAGTAGAGCAGCACTATTGCTTGAAAATCTTTTACAGAGATGTTGAAATTAATGGTGTAATAGGCCAGTGGAGATCATGCTTTTGACTTTTGAAAAGAAAAGAAAACTACGGCTCTTCTATACTATGAATTGCTATTTCACATTGAAAAATTCAAGTACGAAACCCTTTTCCAGATAAATAAAGAGGGCTTTAGCATTAATCTCTAAGGTAGGATAATTATTATAAAAATTAAGAATCAATATAGGGGATATTGCTAGGAAATTTATGGGAAATGCATCTCAAGCGGCTTTCTTTGGGGGACAGGTGGTTTGTTTTTTTACTTTTTGGTGAGCAGAGTAGTTTCCATTCTTCAAATAAGCTAAAAAGGAATGTAGTTTATTGGGTAATGAATCAAGATAGGGTTTTATCACATAGATTCATCAAGACCCAGTTGTATAACAGGTCAAGTTGGGTTTCGTAGGTTTTTGAAAATCCTGAACCCTAAATATGCTTTGTAGTGAGGCCAAGTTTCTAATCAGTTTCATGCCTTACTTATTACGCCCTCAATTTATGATTTGAAATTGCTTACATCCCAAAAAGTAAATGAATGGTGATAGCAAGGCCACAAGTGGTCAAAGAAGTCCCTCTTTTCATCATAAAACTTATAAACGTCTCTAATCATATAAGAACTTCTAGTTCCTATTTATATTTAATAAGCTAGTCGTGCCTTGATTCAATCTGGCTTAGTGTTATGGCTTTCAAACTTGTAATGTAAGTTGGATTTTATGTCTCTATGTTATTATACAAATAGCTTCAAGCTTGAAACTGATATTTTGGGTTTTCATAATTTCATGTTATTATTTCAAGTTAATTCCCTTTTTATTTTTATTTTTCGAATTGTATTTACAATTTATTTGTTTATGAGAAATTTTCAGTGTTTGGCAAAATACTTGTTGTTCGTTGTAGTATTTGAAATTCGAAAGCGTTCAAATTTTCTACAACTACTATAATTCATTTATTGTTTAGTGACCTAATGTAGGAATTCATTTCTTTTGATGCTGTACAGCTGGAATGCTTTGGGGGGTAGAAGCACCCGATGCAAAAGCACTAACGGAGAACATGAGTGTGTATTTCAATGTACTTCAGGGGTTCCTTTTAATCTGCCATGGTAGTACAGTTGGTGCCGGGCTCACGCTTCATAAATGTATCCATACGTCTGCAAGAAGAGTGGTGGATTGCAGCCTTTCATTCTTCAAAGAAGCCGTCTCCTCCTATGGTATCCAATTTTTCACTTGAAAACTTTTCCTCTGAGTTCTTATTTTATAATCCTATCTAGGATGAAATTTTTTCAATTACTTACAATGAGATAAAGCAAACTTGTGCATTTCCTTTCAGCCCATATTGAAAGTACAGCTAGTTTTGTTCTTATCCTTCATGTCGATAGGGCAGATTTAAGCATTGATTATTAGTGCAAATTACTTTTTTTAGTGTAATGGGGCACAGATCAGTCCAGTGATTATAAATATGAATAGAATGATTTAACTTAAGGCATGACAATTTGATATATGGTGACTTTTGCGCAGAGTCTCCAAATTCTGGTAAAAGACTATCCCTTCCGCAGCTGGTGGGGGCAGTTTGGGAAGCATGCAGTGCTCTCAAGAAGGTCCCAACTACAAATTGCACCGCCATTGGACGAGCAATGACTCAGGTGGCTGTGTACCTCAAGGATATTCAACGCGAGATGAAAGAACTCACATCTGTTGACTCTTCTGCCGATTCAGCAGATGGATCTTCCAACGAGGCAGTCGAAACTGCTAGTGGGTATGATCAAGAGCTTGGCGACGAGCTATCTTCGGAGGAGATCGCTATCGTCCAATTAGTTGTCCTTGCAGTGTCTGATGCGCTTGCGGTCGTCAAAGAGGTTATTCGGTTCGTCACTGGGTTGCTCAAGTGCTCAAGTCAAAATGGAAGGAAATCTGAGGATAGTGTTGATTCACTGGAAAGATTGCTGATTAACTGCCAGGAGATGGCGGACGAAGTGAATGATTTGGGATGCTGTGTTTACCCCCCGCAGGACATCTCTCAGATGAAATCGATTATCAAAAATATGCATGGCGGAGCGCATGGAATGCGAGGAGGAGTTGGGATGCTTGGTGGCTCGCCTGACGGCGTGCTTGCTGCCTTTGGAGGATTTGAGAACTCCTTGAAAGAACTGGAGTCTCGGTTGTTTGGTGATAAACTAGTAAACGAAATGGCACATCTTTCTGTCTAGTATTTTAAGTGGCGGCTTCTTGGGGAGATCATAAATGTTTTTGGTTCGAGTCTCAGGGGCATACACTTCATCAAAAAGAAAATGTAGAAGGCTAGAATTGTCTCTAAGCACTCTTTCCCATGATTCCAATTTGGTTACTTTTACGAGTTAACTTGGGGCAAATATTTCTTGTGGCTCTTGGTTTCGAAGAATCCTTCTGTAGTTAATAAATCTTAAAGAAGCAAAATGTCCCTTACTTTTTGTGCCACTGAGAACTATGAAAATGGGCCCTAGCTGTTAGATAAATAATTTCTATAAAATTTATTTTGATTGGAAAAATTAATTTTAATAAAATGCTGTAGAGCATTTGATTAAATTCAGATAAAAAATATTTTTTTTAAGTAATTTTATTAAGTTAGTTGTCTGGCAAATTTTTTTTCAAATAATAATTTTTTGTTACTGAATTTTATTTTAAAATAATTTATAATTTAATATCTAAATTTAAATTTTAAAATTTTGAAATTTAAAATTTATAATTTAAACATAAACTTTAAAATTTTAAATTTTGAATTTAAATTTAAATTTTAAATTTTAAATTTGAATTTAAAATTAAAATAAATTTTAAAATTTTAGTCCAAAATTAAAATTTTCAGGAAGTATATTTTAGCTGTTTTGATTTTGGATCTTGAAAATTTAAAAAATTAATTTTAAAAATTAAAATTAAATTGTAAAAAGGAGGTTGCTAAGTAAAATCTTTTTTTGCCCTAAAATCATTTTTCAAAATTTATAATAAACACCCATAAATAAAGTAATATATATATATTTTTTTGAGAAAAAGATATTATACTATTCGCTTCGTTCATTTTTTTTAAATATATATATAAATTTAGCTAAAAATGTGATACAAATAGACTTCAAACTAAAAATGTATGTTTTAGAAAGTATATTCATTTTTGGTGTAAACTAGGCTGAAATTGGTGGGATATTATCAGACCTATGTAATGCTTCAGAGAGGTGCACAGTAGGAATCAGGGGAAAAGGTGCACAGTAGAAATCGGAGGAAGAGGATACTTATCTTCCCAGGAACATGTGAGGGAGAGCAAGCCACGACAGAGGAAGGGGTCTTAAGCCTCTTGAGGAACTGATGGGGAACAAGACAGCAAGGTCCGAGCTTACCGTTGTAGGATACTTCGGAGTAAAGGAACCAACCTGGGCGGCGCTCTGAGAGGGAACGGATGAGAGACCCAACCTGAGCGGAGCTCTGAAGGAGGGAAAGGAGCGATGTAGGAGAGTGGAGGGATGACCTAGGGTTGTCCAGAATCTTCTGGGGTATTCATCAAGAATCCGGAGTCGGGCAAGCAACGGAGGATCCGACCCGCTACGCAGTCGCGCAAGCAAGTCCAGGCCCAGGCGGGATTAGGCCATCACAGCCCAAGTAGGCCAATATAGTACAGTATACAAGTGTTATATGCATTACAGTTTCCAGAGTGTCAACTATAAGTAGGGGGGTAGTTGTCACGCCCCGGGGTCGAAACTGCGACCCGGGCTCGCCAACAGATCCGCCACCTATGCCAACCCGCATAGGCGAAGCGTCCTACCTGCAAGAAAAGTACTACAGCTAACAGATATCAGAGCTATAAATAAACATCTGCTGTATAACTAAAATCAATCACTGTACAACTGGAAATAATACAACAATGTCCGCCTCCCAAAAATAATAATAATACAATATCCTCAAATACAAGCTCTGAACCCAACCGGGAGGTAACTCCAATAAATACATCAGTGTACAGTCTCTCAATACATAATATATCCTCACTACATCAGTCTCTCAAAAGAGGAAAATAAAACAACTAATCTACTGAAGCTCTCCTCTGAAGGGATACCGCTACTCACCAAACATGGGTAGGGATCTAGCTCGCGACTCCCTCGCCTCGATCATCAACCGCAGAATCAGCAACACCCGCTAAGACTCTGCAAAACAAAGGAGAGGAAGGAAAAAGGAGGGGGGAAAATCTCCAAAGGGTGTGAGAACTACACGAAAAAGGGAGTTCTCAGTGGGTACCACCGCCAGGACCGACGGTCTGCCCACCAAGTCCTCAAGAGACCAAAAACTAACAAAAGCCGTAAAGACTGATAAAAAGAAGCTGGAGCCCCTCAACAGCTATCATGCCTCTATGCTTGCTATGCCTGCCATGCCTGCCTATGCCTGCCATGTCTGCTCTGCCTGCTATGCCTGCCTATGCCTGCCATGCCTGCTATGCCTGCCTATGCCTGCCATGCCTGCTCTGCCTGCCTATGCCTGCCCTGCCTGCCTATGCCTACTATGCCTGCCATGCCTGCCATGCCTGCTCTGCCTGCCTATGCCTGCCCTGCCTGCCTATGCCTACTATGCCTGCCATGCCTGCCTGCCTGCCATACCTGCCTATGCCTGCTATGCCTGCCTATGCCTGCCTATGCCTGCTATGCCTGCCTATGCCTGCCATGCCTGCCATACCTGCCTATGCCTGCTATGCCTGCCTATGCCTGCCATGCCTGCCATACCTGCCTATGCCTGCTATGCCTGCCATGCCTACTATGCCTGCCATGCCTGCCTGCCTGCCATACAACGGTCAACAACTCACAATGACCTTGGGACCACCGTATCCCCAAACGGTTCCCAACAACACTAGCACTGGTCCAAACACCGCCACTAGACTCCACTCGGTCCCCCTGACACGAGTGCAACTATAAAGCAAATGTCTGTAATAAGCCCAATCTAATGTCACCAGTAGAACTGGTACTGCCTGCTGTGCCTGCCAAATCGGGTATGCCTGCCAGCCTACGCATAACACCGATAGGGGATGGGAGTCTCAAGGACTCAAAGGTGCCTGCCAAATCGGGTATGCCAGCCTACGCATAACACCGATAGGGGATAGGAGTCTCAAGGACTCAAGTCTGAATATCGCGCACTCCGGAGTGGCACTCGAGGGGAGCGACCCGCACGAGTAAAATGCCTGAGTAATACGTATCAAAGGGGAATAAGTCCGCAGGACTGGATCATGACACTGATCTAAGTGGAAAAGAACCCTCCACTAAAAGAAGCCCAAATCCTCTCCCTGATCTGATGCAATAACAACTGTCCGGTCAACCGCCGAAAATCCGCGGTTGTCGCAATACCCTGTCCTCCAACCTGCCTGTCCCCAAATCCCCAATAGCTGACTACACTATCCCAGTCCCCGCTCTAGCCTGAGCATACTATCCCCTAAGTCTAGATAACTGGAGAAAGAATAACAGCATGGTTTCTCCTAAGTCAGTTCCAGCATGATAGTGTAGCAGAAAAAAGGTGGCATAACTAAGTGACCATATAAGCATGCAAGGTCCTCATGATGGTAATTAAATACAGGCTTAGTTGTTCAAGTAATTATCAAACACGCTATTCCAGGATACTAGTAATCATATAAGTCACTAGATACCAACACAACAATACCTGCCTATGCCACAAGTATAGTATTTCCAATGTACTAACAAGCATTCCTATAAACATGCTTCTACATTTCCTGCAATGTGAATACCATATGCCTTTTAGCCTTTTAGCCTTTTATACATGCATTGCTCCAATAAGCCTAGTGGGTAGCCTAATTTAAGTGGATCACAATGATCACCCACCTCGAGCGCTAAATCCTGGTCCCAAAGGTGAAGCCCACGCTCGGCCCAAACCATCTCCATAACACTGCCGAACATATCCCAAAAGAACATACATAATTTAAACATACCAAGTTCACAAAATCTGTCCACCATTACCACAGTCCAGAATTTTTCAATATTCACCTGCGAAAAATGCCCGGAAAATTCCAAGAAAAATACTATCGCGATCCTCGCGACGAACCCGTCGAAACGAGTACCTGCACGTTCAAAACCGAGCTTCCTTCGCTGAGATACAAATTCGGCAAGGGGAACACCCCAAACAAAACTGTGCAGAAATTCTGTACCAAAAGACTACAGAGAAATGAGATTTCCACCTTCGAAAAATATTCAGAAAAATCTGAAAAAAATTCCAGGAGATTCCTTGCGAGATGTAGATGAAAAATGCCTTTTGAATCGACTCGATCCGTCGCCTGAGCGCGAAGTTATAGCCAAATCAATCAGGTGCTGTCCAAAACTCCGCGAAGAAAAATGAGTCACAAAGAAGCTCGGGAAACTCAAAATCCACATGAAAACCAGGGGCAACTCAAAATATCAAAAATGAAGCCCTACCTGTCAAGAGTCCATCGACGCAAGAATCACCCGAACTGGAGGTCGGGGTGAGCCGGGGGAGCCTGAACACTGCGAAGGGACGAAACGGATCGTCGATGAACAAGCATCACGCCGCGCCGGAAAATGGCCAACCTCGAAAAACGCGCTCCTAAAAATCCCAGGAATGATCAGCCAGAAAGGTCTCAGGTGGAGGAAGGTTTTTCCTTAAGGGTGCCCTGTGAAAATCCTCACAGAAAAGTGTAAAGAAGGCCCCCAAAGGCCTATTTATAGGCTGCCAAACAACCCCCCACCCCCCCCCTTATCGGATTCGGGCGCCACTGTTGGCGCCCGAATCCGCAAAGCTGGTCGGACGGGAGGGGCCGTCCGACCGCCCGGAACACCGTGGTGCGGCCACGTGTCCCCCGCACAGCAAACAGCTGTGCGGGGCGACTCGGCGCCTGCCGCGTGGCAGGAGCCCGCTGGGGGCGGTGCATGCGCCCGCCCCCTGGCCGGCCGACACGTGGCCCGCACTCGAGTGCGGGCCATGTGCGGCCGACCAGCCGCACTGGCGCCCTGCATCGGCCCGCGCCCCGAGGCGGTCTGCACCCGCTCCATGGACCCGGCGCACAACACCGCGCCAATGACACTTCGCCACGTGTCACCCACGGTCCACCGTACACCCGCGATCCTTCCGTGGACCAAGACTGCTGAGCCAGCCAATCCCACCATGCCACGTGGCCCGCCCCCCGGTGCACGACGGCGCCGTGGACCGCGCACCTGCCCGCGCGCCTGCCCGTGCACTGCGCACTGCCCGCGCCTGCCCGCCGCCGCTCCCGAGCCTGCCCGCCGCCGCGCCGCCGCCCTCCGCCGTCGCTGGAGCTGCCCGCCGGCCGCCGGAGTTACTGTTCCGGCGTGAACAGTAACCAGTGGCGAAAAAAATCAAGTAAATAGCCCAATTTCATCGTTTTCGCGCGCTGAATCCAAATCCAGTGTCCGATTTGCCAAATTCTAATTCCAAAATTTGCCGAATGCATCCAGGCAAGTGTTTTTACCCCAAATTTTGCTGAGTCCAACTTTGATATCTGTTCCGTGCGAGAACACTTTTAAACACTCGACGGGGTCTTCTGACTACTCTCGTAATCCATTAAACACTTCGGGTCCAACACTAGTGTCCAATTGGTGCACAAACACCACCAACGCGCCACATAGGCCTCCAGAAGCTGCTGGTCAACCAGTATTCTCGTCGTGGGGATCCAGGTCCTCACATCCTTCCCCACTAAGGAAAGTTTCGTCCTCGAAACTTGCTCAATTCCACTGGGAGTCACGAACACCAAGGGTAAGTACTCAACATCACCCTCTCCAGCTCCTAAGTCATCATTCGCTCCCAGTGATCACTCCTCAACAACAACAACAGCAATATCCAGTACGGCATAGCCCGATTGCGCAATTCCCTCGTCCCACGTGCCAGAATTCGCAACGGGCGTCCCTCGTACTCCGAACACTCATAGATCTCCAAGGGGCGGGTCAATCACGGTCGAGGGATCCAAAAACATGACCTTCCTGAGCTGAGACGTGTAACACAACAGGGTTCCATCCAAAGCTGGGGGGAAAACAAGATAATCGCCAGTGCAACACGCACCAAACCACAACCTGTGTCAACTCAACCAAGGCAATCCGAAACTCATCCCCGCAATCATCCAAGAAAGAAGGAAGCCCTCACAAACAAGGATCCTCACTCGGTCACTCCCGAATCCTGACCATCCGAGTGAACTACTCAGCCACGGTCTACCATCCAAAGGGACCCTCAGGGACACAACCACAAGCCATGTTTGCCCCAATAGTCCACACAGCGCCAGCCGTGGAATTATCAAACTCATCCCTAGACAGCTTTCCTGCGCCAGGTATCCGCCATCACAGTGGCCCTGTCGGGGTAATCCAGAATGCTCAACAATAATCCAACGGTAATTCCACAGTCGCTACGGGAGGCATCACTAAAACTCGCAGATATCTCTCCCAACACTGAAAATACTAACATTGGTGCTGGTATCAGTCTCATCATCCAATTGCCAAGCTCTCCTGGCACTGCCCAGTCCAAGAAACTCCTCACCTCGACAATAATTGTCGATCTCGGCCAAATCCCAAGTGATATCCATATTGGCCGGATTTCTACTACCGCCCCTACGGCTAACACAATGTGACCCAAGAAGGTATGCTTCAGAAGCTAAAACTTGTACTCCAATGACTTGGCATACAGCTTCATCCACATAGGCATGGTAGCACATCCACAAGTGCTCCTTGTGTTCCAAGTCGCTCCGGGAGTGAATCAAACATCCTTGGGGAACACCACTCCCAATCCGTCCAAGCACAACTGGGACACACAATTCCTCAAATCTCAAGACAACGGGGCATTAATTATTCCGTTTGGCCTCACCATGCTCTCATAATGCCCTTACCGTGTCCCGAACGCCATCTAGGCGAAGTCCTCGGCTGTCTGATTCCGAGTAGGTACTCGCATTACACAATAACTGCCGGAGTATAGCTCCATCAAAAGGTCCTAGATACCACCCGGACCATAAAAGGACCCTCACAGTCGTGTATCAACGACGTGGCATCACCGCCGTATACCAACGGCGTGGCACTAGGTCAAACAGACCCCTCGATCCATCAGCTCTCTCAGCTCTACAGGTGATATCCAATGAGGTGCTGTCGAGGGTGGCGCGGTTCCCCGAACCACGTCCAACGCAATCTCTATCTCCCTAGCCGGCGGCATTATCAACAGCTCAGATGAAATCACACCCGGGATCTCATGAGCAACAAGGATATTCCTGAGTCCCGGTGCCGCCGTAAGCACCTCTCACACTGTCGCTAAAACCTGTGTGCTCTAACAATCTCAACAAGCAAGCCTTCTCTCGTCTGCCTCGTAAAAGGTCAAAGTCTTATCTTTCCGCAGCCAAACATCCTGTGGCATTGTGCCAATCAATCTTAAGCACCTGGTCAAAATACCGAACTGCCACAATTACTAATAAGTCTGCCGGTAACTCGCAGTCTCAGCTGCACTGGACATGATCCAAAAGTCTCCTCCACATGCACAACAACAACAGAAACCTGTACCTCTAGTGCACGTGGTAATAATTCTGCCTCTAGTCCATGCAGGAATGCAACATGTTCTAATTCCGGCTGCTGTGATGAAATCACACTTGCGACAACTCGATCCACTACCGTGGCGCCCTCCAACTGGGTGGCACAGATTCATCCACTCGATGCAAGTGGTTGTCGCTCAATCTGCCTGAAAATCAGGACTATCCACAAGGGAGCACGACCTCTGTCTCTGATCGCATTAAGGCGACGAATATGGTCCTCCGCAGATAACAAATCCACGCTTCCGCTGCGCCACTCTGATAAAGACGCTGACACTGCCATCGGGGTCCACCCGATCTCTGATATCTTAGAAATCCAATACCAGGGGAAAAAGAAAGCAGAAATGCCTCTGCCGGCCGATCTGTCCTCCATCACCCGGCGCCAAGCGCCAAATCTAGAACTCGCCTCTGGCGGCAGATCCCTATCCAAAGGAACTGCAACGCCACGCTCCAAACACAACGCCTACTCCAACGAGGCGTCAAAACCTATAATGGAGGGACTGAATAAACTGAAAGGTGTCCTGGCGCAAATCCACTCACAGTCTCACATAT
This sequence comes from Tillandsia leiboldiana, assembly GCA_029204045.2. Taxonomy (NCBI): domain Eukaryota; kingdom Viridiplantae; phylum Streptophyta; class Magnoliopsida; order Poales; family Bromeliaceae; genus Tillandsia; species Tillandsia leiboldiana. The sequence goes on along the minus strand of CM055077.1, from coordinate 11,320,008 downwards.
CCTATGCGCCTCGTCCCTCGAACCTGGAGCGCGCAGTTAAACAACCGCGTAAACTCCCTAGCACAAGGAGGCTCTCAATTGATCACTCCATCACCACCAGCCACGACTCTGCCTCCAAAGGCTCCAAACTCAATCTTACGAGTCGGGGTGGTTCATCTGCCAAACCTGGCTCAATAGATCGATCATGTCCCACAGCTCCTCTGCTGTTAACTATCCACCCTGCCTCGGTGCCTCGGCACTAAACGTTGGCACGGAGGGGGTTACTCAGTGCTCCGACAACTGTGTCACCAAGACCAGCTGCTCGCTCGCTCTGCCGCTGATAGGCCTCAGACGATCCTGTCATCTGGGTCCGGAACTTTCTGACCTCAATCCGGGTATCCGGCCCAAAACCAACCGCTCAAGCTCAACTGCTATGATAGGAAGTACACGGGTCAAAACCCAGCGTCGGGGAGACACCGCTCGCCACGACGAAACAGCAAAACAGCACAAAACAACGCTCGACTCAATCCAGCGAAAGTCTAAAGCATGTCACCCGTTCCACAGCATTATGTTGTCTGCAGCCAACATAATCACTTAGGAGAATAAACATGCCAATCACTCTTCCCGTCCCTTGGGAGAGGTATGAAACTCAATCAGGACTCTCGCTAAAAGTCACGACTCTCACGAAGTCAACCAAGGGTCAAACCACAAGCCTAGGGTTTCTAAGTCTACCACGACCTACAACCTAGGCTCTGATACCACTCTAATCTGTCACGCCCCGGGGTCGAAAACTGCGACCCGGGCTCGCCAACAGATCCGCCACCTATGCCAAACCCGCATAGGCGAAGCGTCCTACCTGCAAGAAAAGTACTACAGCTAACAGATATCAGAGCTATAAATAAACATCTGCTGTATAACTAAAATCAATCACTGTACAACTGGAAATAATACAACAATGTCCGCCTCCCAAAAATAATAATAATACAATATCCTCAAATACAAGCTCTGAACCCAACCGGAGGTAACTCCAATAAATACATCAGTGTACAGTCTCTCAATACATAATATATCCTCACTACATCAGTCTCTTAAAAGAGGAAAATAAAACAACTAATCTACTGAAGCTCTCCTCTGAAGGGATACCGCTACTCACCAAACATGGGTAGGGATCTAGCTCGCGACTCCCTCGCCTCGATCATCAACCGCAGAATCAGCAACACCCGCTAAGACTCTGCAAAACAAAGGAGAGGAAGGAAAAAGGAGGGGGAAAATCTCCAAAGGGTGTGAGAACTACACGAAAAAGGGAGTTCTCAGTGGGTACCACCGCCAGGACCGACGGTCTGCCCACCAAGTCCTCAAGAGACCAAAAACTAACAAAAGCCGTAAAGACTGATAAAAAGAAGCTGGAGCCCCTCAACAGCTATCATGCCTCTATGCTTGCTATGCCTGCCATGCCTGCCTATGCCTGCCATGTCTGCTCTGCCTGCTATGCCTGCCTATGCCTGCCATGCCTGCTATGCCTGCCTATGCCTGCTCTGCCTGCCTATGCCTGCCCTGCCTGCCTATGCCTACTATGCCTGCCATGCCTGCCATGCCTGCTCTGCCTGCCTATGCCTGCCCTGCCTGCCTATGCCTACTATGCCTGCCATGCCTGCCTGCCTGCCATACCTGCCTATGCCTGCTATGCCTGCCTATGCCTGCTATGCCTGCCTATGCCTGCCATGCCTGCCATACCTGCCTATGCCTGCTATGCCTGCCTATGCCTGCCATGCCTGCCATACCTGCCTATGCCTGCCTATGCCTGCTATGCCTGCCCTGCCTACTATGCCTGCCATGCCTGCCTGCCTGCCATAAAACGGTCAACAACTCACAATGACCTTGGGACCACCGTATCCCCAAACGGTTCCCAACAACACTAGCACTGGTCCAACACCGCCACTAGACTCCACTCGGTCCCCCTGACACGAGTGCAACTATAAAGCACATGCTCTGTAATAAGCCCAATCTAATGCCACCAGTAGAACTGGTACTGCCTGCTGTGCCTGCCAATCGGGTATGCCTGCCAGCCTACGCATAACACCGATAGGGGATGGGAGTCTCAAGGACTCAAAGGTGCCTGCCAAATCGGGTATGCCAGCCTACGCATAACACCGATAGGGGATAGGAGTCTCAAGGACTCAAGTCTGAATATCGCGCACTCCGGAGTGGCACTCGAGTGGGAGCGACCCGCATGAGTAAAATGCCTGAGTAATACGTATCAAAGGGAATA
>CM055077.1:11191452-11317660 GCA_029204045.2 Tillandsia leiboldiana | reverse complement strand
CAAACAGCTGTGCGGGCGACTCGGCGCCTGCGCGTGGCAGGAGCCCCTGGGGCGGTGCATGCGCCCGCCCCCTGCCGGCCGACACGTGGCCCGCACTCGAGTGCGGGCCATGCGCCGACCCCGCACTGGCGCCCTGCATCCCCGCCCCCCGAGGCTCTGCACCCGCTCCATGACCCGGCGCACCACCGCGCCAATGACACTCCTCGCCACGTGTCACCCACGGTCCACCGTAAAACCCCGCGATCCTTTCCTGGACCAAGACTGCTGAGCCAGCCATCCCACCATGCCACGTGGCCCGCCCCCCGGTACACACGGCGCCGTGGACCGCGCACCTGCCCGCGCCCTGCCCGTGCACTGCGCACTGCCCGCGCCTGCCCCCGCCGCTCCCGAGCCTGCCCGCCGCCGCGCCGCCGCCCTCCGCCGTCGCCGGAGCTGCCCGCCGGCCCGGAGTTACTGTTCCGGCGTGAACAGTAACCAGTGGCGAAAAAAATCAAGTAAATAGCCCATTTCATCGTTTCGCGCGCTGAATCCAAATCCGGTGTCCGATTTGCCAATTCTAATTCCAAAATTTGCCGAATGCATCCAGCAAGTGTTTTTTACCCCAATTTTTGCTGAGTCCAACTTTGATATCTGTTCCGTGCGAGAACACTTTAAACACTCTACGGGGTCTTCTGACTACTCTCGTAATCCATTAAACACTCGGCGGTCCAACACTAGTGTCCAATTGGTGCACAAACACCACCAACGCGCCACATAGGCCTCCAGAAGCTGCTGGTCAACCAGTATTCTCGTCGTGGGGATCCAGGTCCTCACATCCTTCCCCACTAAGGAAAGTTTCGTCCTCGAAACTTGCTCAATTCCACTGGAGTCACGAACACCAAGGGTAAGTACTCAACATCACCCTCTCCAGCTCCTAAGTCATCATTCGCTCCAGTGATCACTCCTCAACAACAACAACAGCAATATCCAGTACTGCATAGCCCGATTGCGCAATTCCCTCGTCCCACGTGCCAGATTCGCAACGGGCGTCCCTCGACTCCGAACACATCATAGATCTCCAAGGGGCGGGTCAATCACGGTCTAGGGATCCAAAAACATGACCTTCCTGAGCTGAGACGTGTAACACAACAGGGTCCATCCAAAGCTGGGGGGAAAACAAGATAATCGCCAGTGCAACACGCACCAAAACCACAACCTGTGTCAACTCAACCAAGGCAATCCGAACTCATCCCCGCAATCATCCAAGAAAGAAGGAAGCCCTCACAAACAGGATCCTCACTCGGTCACTTCCCGAATCCTGACCATACCGAGTGAACTACTCAGCCACGGTTCTACCATCCAAAGGGACCCTCAGGACACAACCACAAGCCATGTTTGCCCCAATAGTCCACACAGCGCCAGCCGTGGAATTATCAAACTCATCCCTAGACAGCTTTCCGCGCCAGGTATCCGCCATCACAGTGGCCCTGTCGGGGTAATCCAGAATGCTCAACAATAATCCAACGGTAATTCCACAGTCGCTACGGGAGGCATCACTAAAACTCGCAGATATCTCTCCCAACACTGAAAATACTAACATTGGTGCTGGTATCAGTCTCATCATCCAATTGCCAAGCTCTCCTGGCACTGCCCAGTCCAAGAAACTCCTCACCTCGACAATAATTGTCGATCTCGGCCAAATCCCAAGTGATATCCATATTGGCCGGATTTCTACTACTACCGCCCCTACGGCTACACAATGTGACCCAAGAAGGTATGCTTCAGAAGCTAAAACTTGTACTCCAATGACATTGGCATACAGCTTCATCCACATAGGCATGGTAGCACATCCACAAGTGCTCCTTGTGTTCCAAGTCGCTCCGGGAGTGAATCAAACATCCTTGGGGAACACCACTCCCAATCCGTCCAAGCACAACTGGGACACACAATTCCTCAAATCTCAAGACAACGGGGCATTAATTATTCCGTTTGGCCTCACCATGCTCTCATAATGCCCTTACCGTGTCCCGAACGCCATCTAGGCGAAGTCCTCGGCTGTCTGATTCCGAGTAGGTACTCGCATTACACAATAACTGCCGGAGTATAGCTCCATCAAAAGGTCCTAGATACCACCCGGACCATAAAAGGACCCTCACAGGTCGTGTATCAACGACGTGGCATCACCGCCGTATACCAACGGCGTGGCACTAGGTCAAACAGACCCCTCGATCCATCAGCTCTCTCAGCTCTACAGGTGATATCCAATGAGGTGCTGTCGAGGGTGGCGCGGTTCCCCGAACCACGTCCAACGCAATCTCTATCTCCCTAGCCGGCGGCATTATCAACAGCTCAGATGAAATCACACCCGGGATCTCATGAGCAACAAGGATATTCCTGAGTCCCGGTGCCGCCGTAAGCACCTCTCACACTGTCGCTAAAACCTGTGTGCTCTAACAATCTCAACAAGCAAGCCTTCTCTCGTCTGCCTCGTAAAAGGTCAAAGTCTTATCTTTCCGCAGCCAAACATCCTGTGGCATTGTGCCAATCAATCTTAAGCACCTGGTCAAAATACCGAACTGCCACAATTACTAATAAGTCTGCCGGTAACTCGCAGTCTCAGCTGCACTGGACATGATCCAAAAGTCTCCTCCACATGCACAACAACAACAGAAACCTGTACCTCTAGTGCACGTGGTAATAATTCTGCCTCTAGTCCATGCAGGAATGCAACATGTTCTAATTCCGGCTGCTGTGATGAAATCACACTTGCGACAACTCGATCCACTACCGTGGCGCCCTCCAACTGGGTGGCACAGATTCATCCACTCGATGCAAGTGGTTGTCGCTCAATCTGCCTGAAAATCAGGACTATCCACAAGGGAGCACGACCTCTGTCTCTGATCGCATTAAGGCGACGAATATGGTCCTCCGCAGATAACAAATCCACGCTTCCGCTGCGCCACTCTGATAAAGACGCTGACACTGCCATCGGGGTCCACCCGATCTCTGATATCTTAGAAATCCAATACCAGGGGAAAAAGAAAGCAGAAATGCCTCTGCCGGCCGATCTGTCCTCCATCACCCGGCGCCAAGCGCCAAATCTAGAAACTCGCCTCTGGCGGCAGATCCCTATCCAAAGGAACTGCAACGCCACGCTCCAAACACAACGCCTACTCCAACGAGGCGTCAAAACCTATAATGGAGGGACTGAATAAACTGAAAGGTGTCCTGGCGCAAATCCACTCACAGTCTCACATATCCTATGCGCCTCGTCCCTCGAACCTGGAGCGCGCAGTTAAACAACCGCGTAAACTCCCTAGCACAAGGAGGCTCTCAATTGATCACTCCATCACCACCAGCCACGACTCTGCCTCCAAAGGCTCCAAACTCAATCTTACGAGTCGGGGTGGTTCATCTGCCAAACCTGGCTCAATAGATCGATCATGTCCCACAGCTCCTCTGCTGTTAACTATCCACCCTGCCTCGGTGCCTCGGCACTAAACGTTGGCACGGAGGGGGTTACTCAGTGCTCCGACAACTGTGTCACCAAGACCAGCTGCTCGCTCGCTCTGCCGCTGATAGGCCTCAGACGATCCTGTCATCTGGGTCCGGAACTTTCTGACCTCAATCCGGGTATCCGGCCCAAAACCAACCGCTCAAGCTCAACTGCTATGATAGGAAGTACACGGGTCAAAACCCAGCGTCGGGGAGACACCGCTCGCCACGACGAAACAGCAAAACAGCACAAAACAACGCTCGACTCAATCCAGCGAAAGTCTAAAGCATGTCACCCGTTCCACAGCATTATGTTGTCTGCAGCCAACATAATCACTTAGGAGAATAAACATGCCAATCACTCTTCCCGTCCCTTGGGAGAGGTATGAAACTCAATCAGGACTCTCGCTAAAAGTCACGACTCTCACGAAGTCAACCAAGGGTCAAACCACAAGCCTAGGGTTTCTAAGTCTACCACGACCTACAACCTAGGCTCTGATACCACTCTAATCTGTCACGCCCCGGGGTCGAAACTGCGACCCGGGCTCGCCAACAGATCCGCCACCTATGCCAAACCCGCATAGGCGAAGCGTCCTACCTGCAAGAAAAGTACTACAGCTAACAGATATCAGAGCTATAAATAAACATCTGCTGTATAACTAAAATCAATCACTGTACAACTGGAAATAATACAACAATGTCCGCCTCCCAAAAATAATAATAATACAATATCCTCAAATACAAGCTCTGAACCCAACCGGGAGGTAACTCCAATAAATACATCAGTGTACAGTCTCTCAATACATAATATATCCTCACTACATCAGTCTCTTAAAAGAGGAAAATAAAACAACTAATCTACTGAAGCTCTCCTCTGAAGGGATACCGCTACTCACCAAACATGGGTAGGGATCTAGCTCGCGACTCCCTCGCCTCGATCATCAACCGCAGAATCAGCAACACCCGCTAAGACTCTGCAAAACAAAGGAGAGGAAGGAAAAAGGAGGGGGAAAATCTCCAAAGGGTGTGAGAACTACACGAAAAAGGGAGTTCTCAGTGGGTACCACCGCCAGGACCGACGGTCTGCCCACCAAGTCCTCAAGAGACCAAAAACTAACAAAAGCCGTAAAGACTGATAAAAAGAAGCTGGAGCCCCTCAACAGCTATCATGCCTCTATGCTTGCTATGCCTGCCATGCCTGCCTATGCCTGCCATGTCTGCTCTGCCTGCTATGCCTGCCTATGCCTGCCATGCCTGCTATGCCTGCCTATGCCTGCTCTGCCTGCCTATGCCTGCCCTGCCTGCCTATGCCTACTATGCCTGCCATGCCTGCCATGCCTGCTCTGCCTGCCTATGCCTGCCCTGCCTGCCTATGCCTACTATGCCTGCCATGCCTGCCTGCCTGCCATACCTGCCTATGCCTGCTATGCCTGCCTATGCCTGCTATGCCTGCCTATGCCTGCCATGCCTGCCATACCTGCCTATGCCTGCTATGCCTGCCTATGCCTGCCATGCCTGCCATACCTGCCTATGCCTGCCTATGCCTGCTATGCCTGCCATGCCTACTATGCCTGCCATGCCTGCCTGCCTGCCATACAACGGTCAACAACTCACAATGACCTTGGGACCACCGTATCCCCAAACGGTTCCCAACAACACTAGCACTGGTCCAAACACCGCCACTAGACTCCACTCGGTCCCCCTGACACGAGTGCAACTATAAAGCAAATGTCTGTAATAAGCCCAATCTAATGCCACCAGTAGAACTGGTACTGCCTGCTGTGCCTGCCAAATCGGGTATGCCTGCCAGCCTACGCATAACACCGATAGGGGATGGGAGTCTCAAGGACTCAAAGGTGCCTGCCAAATCGGGTATGCCAGCCTACGCATAACACCGATAGGGGATAGGAGTCTCAAGGACTCAAGTCTGAATATCGCGCACTCCGGAGTGGCACTCGAGGGGAGCGACCCGCATGAGTAAAATGCCTGAGTAATACGTATCAAAGGGGAATAAGTCCGCAGGACTGGATCATGACACTGATCTAAGTGGAAAAGAACCCTCCACTAAAAGAAGCCCAAATCCTCTCCCCGATCTGATGCAATAACAACTGTCCGGTTAACCGCCCAAAATCCGCGGTTGCCGCAATACCCTGTCCTCCAACCTGCCTGTGCCCAAATCCCCAATAGCTGACTACACTATCCCAGTCCCCGCTCTAGCCTGAGCATACTATCCCCTAAGTCTAGATAACCGGAGAAAGAATAACAGCATGGTTTCTCCTAAGTCAGTTCCAGCATGATAGTGTAGCAGAAAAAAGGTGGCCTAACTAAGTGACCATATAAGCATGCAAGGTCCTCATGATGGTAATTAAATACAGGCTTAGTTGTTCAAGTAATTATCAAACATGCTATTCCAGGATACTAGTAATCATATAAGTCACTAGATACCAACACAACAATACCTGCCTATGCCACAAGTATAGTATTTCCAATGTACTAACAAGCATTCCTATAAACATGCTTCTACATTTCCTGCAATGTGAATACCAAAATAGCAATCCTAATTAATGCAAATATTCATCTACCTATGCATTTTAATCCAATAAGCATGCAAGTATTCATGCAAAGATAAACTCCTGCAAGGATTCATCCTCATATGCCTTTTAGCCTTTTAGCCTTTTATACATGCGTTGCTCCAATAAGCCTAGTGGGTAGCCTAATTTAAGTGGTTCACAATGATCACCCACCTCGAGCGCTAAATCCTGGTCCCAAAGGTGAAGTCCACGCTCGGCCCAAACCATCTCCATAACACTGCCGAACATATCCCAAAAGAACATACATAATTTAAACATACCAAGTTCACAAAATCTGTCCACCATTACCACAGTCCAGAGTTTTTCAATATTCACCTGCGAAAAATGCCCGGAAAATTCCAATAAAAATACTATCGCGATCCTCGCGACGAACCCGTCGAAACGAGTACCTGCACGTTCAAAACCGAGCTTCCTTCGCTGAGATACAAATTCGGCAAGGGGAACACCCCAAACAAAACTGTGCAAAAATTCTGTACCAAAAGACTACAGAGAAAGGAGATTTCCACCTTCGAAAAATATTCAGAAAAATCTGAAAAAAATTCCAGGAGATTCCTTGCGAGATGTAGATGAAAAATGCCTTTTGAATCGCCTCGATCCGTCGCCTGAGCGCGAAGTTATAGCCAAATCAATCAGGTGCTGTCCAAAACTCCGCGAAGAAAAATGAGTCACAAAGAAGCTCGGGAAACTCAAAATCCACATGAAAACCAGGGGCAACTCAAAATATCAAAAATGAAGCCCTACCTGTCTAGAGTCCATCGGCGCAAGAATCACCCGAACTGGAGGTCGGGGTGAGCCGGGGGAGCCTGAACACTGCGAAGGGACGAAACGGATCGTCGATGAACAAGCGTCACGCCGCGCCGAAAAATGGCCAACCTCGAAAAACGCGCTCCTAAAAATCCTAGGAATGGTCAGCCAGAAAGGTCTCAGGTGGAGGAAGGTTTTTCCTTAAGGGTGCCCTGTGAAAATCCTCACAGAAAAGTGTAAAGAAGGCCCCCAAAGGCCTATTTATAGTCTGCCAAACAACCCCCCCCCCCCCCCCCCCCTTATCGGATTCGGGCGCCACTGTTGGCGCCCGAATCCGCAAAGCAGGTCGGACGGGGGGGGGGGGGGGGCCGTCCGACTGCCCGAAACACCGTGGTGCGGCCACGTGTCCCCCGCACAGCAAACAGCTGTGCGGGGCGACTCGGCGCCTGCCGCGTGGCAGGAGCCCGCTGGGGGCGGTGCATGCGCCCGCCCCCTGGCCGGCCGACACGTGGCCCGCACTCGAGTGCGGGCCATGTGCGGCCGACCAGCCGCACTGGCGCCCTGCACCGGCCCGTGCCCCGAGGCGGTCTGCACCCGCTCCGTGGACCCGGCGCACAACACCGCGCCAATGACACTCCGCCACGTGTCACCCACGGTCCACCGTACACCCGCGATCCTTCCGTGGACCAAGACTGCTGAGCCAGCCAATCCCACCATGCCACGTGGCCCGCCCCCCGGTGCACGACGGCGCCGTGGACCGCGCACCTGCCCGCGCGCCTGCCCGCGCGCTGCGCACTGCCCGCGCCTGCCCGCCGCCGCTCCCGAGCCTGCCCGCCGCCGCGCCGCCGCCCTCCGCCGTCGCCGGAGCTGCCCGCCGGCCCCCGGAGTTACTGTTCCGGGGTGAACAGTAACCAGTGGCGAAAAAATCAAGTAAATAGCCCAATTTCATCGTTTTCGCGCGCTGAATCCAAATCCGGTGTCCGATTTGCCAAATTCTAATTTCAAAATTTGCCGAGTGCATCCAGACAAGTGTTTTTACCCCAAATTTTGCTGAGTCCAACTTTGATATCTGTTCCGTGCGAGAACACTTTTAAACACTCGACGGGGTCTTCTGACTACTCTCGTAATCCATTAAACACTCCGGGTCCAACACTAGTGTCCAATTGGTGCACAAACACCACCAACGTGCCACATAGGCCTCCAGAAGCTGCTGGTCAACCAGTATTCTCGTCGTGGGGATCCAGGTCCTCACAGTAGTTGTAACTGAAGACATGAAGAAACAGAATACAGTTGCTTTCTTCTTCATCTCCTCCTTCTTCTCCTTCTTCTTCTTCTCTTTTTCTTCCTCTTCTTCTCTCCCAAACTCTCCATTGAACCCAGATCCCTTCTGGTTGATCTTGTGACAAGACAAGTCCAGGACCCCGGATCATCATCGACGCCTCCGCCCTCAGATCAACCTTATCATTGGCGTGCGCCTCCGATCCGAGGTTCTTTGCTCAGTTCACTCATCATCGCCGTCCGAAGCTCGTGTCGCTCCTCCGAGCTGGTTGCGATTCGGGATTGAGCATTACAAGTGGTATTAGAGCTGTTCCGATCCCAGGGAGCAGCAGTTGCGATCGCTAGGCAAGAGCACCGCGGAATCTGTTGGAAGAGATCGGGTATTATCTGAAGATATCGCGACAAGCAACCTGGAGATAGGTAATTCCAAATCCACAACACAAGTAGAGGAATTAGCAGTATAATTCTTGTTTACAGCAATTGAGCACTACAAGTGGTATCAGCAATTGAGAGATTCAGAGGATTGTTTTACAATTCTATAAACCTTCGGAACAAGATTGGGAGGAAGCATCAAAATAGGTTTCAGTTTGTGTCGACAGATCATCAAATGGCCGAGGGCACCCGATTAAAAGATTTAAATGAGCATATGGCAATGTTGGAAACCAAGTTGCAGAAACTCACCCTGGAGTATCAAGATCGGGTCAAGGAATTGGCCACGCAGATAAAAGAGGTGAGTGATGTGGAACAAACTCACTTCGCAGCCTCACAAGCGGAAGCGGCAAGGATGCATGAGTTCCTGCTCAAGGATAGTGCCTCAAAGCATGATGAAATACTGAGATTGTTCTCAACACATTCCACTTCTACCTACCCCGCGGCAACAAGTCAAGCAGCCTATACACTCCAGAGAGAACCCCACTGTAAAGATGAGCTTAAAGGGATACATATAGGGACCAGGGAGGTTAAGGGGCAGGGAATACTACCCATACCTGCTCGGGATTGAGAGACGGGTGGCGAGGAGAGAGGAGCCAGATTGGGCCATAAGTACAACAACCACCAGCATGTTCCATATCCGAAGCTCGAGTTTCCAACATTTGGGGGAGAGGACCCCAGATCATGGGTGGAGAGTTGCGAACAATATTACGAGATATATCAGATTCCCCAGCAGCAGTGGCTGAGCATTGCTTCAATGCATTTAACAGGGAAAGCAAGAAATTGGAGACAGAGTTATTTCATTCAGATGCAGGAGGTGAGTTGGGAGGAATTCACCGAGGCACTTTATCGGAGGTTGGCTCAAACAGGAGAGAGGTATCTAGTACGGGAGCTCAACAATCTCAGACAAGTAAGCACAGTAGAGAGGTATCAAGAGCAGTTTGAAGAACTCCGAAACAGGCTCCTGTTTTATAATTCTCATCTCACAGAGGAACACCTCATTTCTTGCTACATAAATGGGTTGAAAGAGGGTTTGGTGCCCTTCATGGATATTGCTCACCCAAACACCCTGTTAGAAGCTTACGAATAAGCCACGCTACATGAGAAAGCATTAGCTGTTATTAACAGGAAGTTCAGGAATAACGGGAGAACTCCCAATGGACTGTACCCAGCACCCCTGTACCCCAGACAAGCACCGGGGCCACTTATTCCGAAGGTCGGGCAAAATAGTTCCCAAAATCTGGCAGGAACCCAACTACCCAGTAATAGAGCATTGATAGAGCAGAGGAGGGCTGCGGGACAGTGTTTTAAGTGTGGGGAGAGATACCACCCGGGACATGTATGTTCCGCGAAATCGCTCAATGTCTTGCAAGGTTGGGACGACATCTTGGAAATTTATGATGAAGATTGCATCCAGGAGGAAGTAACAGAGGAAAGTGTGGAAATTCAGGAAGTGGGAAGTGACACCCCCGAGATAGGGATATCGGTTCATGCATTAAGTGGAGAAAGGCAGCCCAACACTATTAAGGTCCAGGGAGAGGTGAAGGGAGAAGCACTATCCATACTGGTGGATACGGGTAGCACCCACAGTTTCTTGGACTACCAAATAGCTAGAAATATCAAAGCTACAATGATAGCTGCTACCCCCTTGGTGGTTACTATCGGAAATGGGCAAAAGGTGTTAAGTAAACTACAATGCCCACGATTCCAATGGACTATGCAAGGACACCCTTTCCACACTGATTTGAGGGTTATCAGGTTGGGGGGTTCGAGTATGATTCTAGGAATTGATTGGTTAAGGTCTCACAGCAAGGTCACATTCGACTTTCATCGAGATGCTATAACCATTCAGATGGATAGTCGCCCCCTGGTTCTAAGTGGTATGAAGGAGGGAGCTCAATTGAAATTGATTACGACCAACCAATTGTACCAAGACTTTCAGCACGGGGAATACTGTCTTATCAGCCACTGCCATATGATTGGGGAACCAACAGGACCTTCAGAAATAAATCCTGTTTTATAAGAGGTGTTGGATCAATATGCCGAAGTGTTTGAGCAGCCCACTGAGCTGCCCCCACAAAGAGCCGTAGATCACAAAATACCACTGCAACAGGGAACGGGACCTGTCCAACTCCGGCCTTACCGACACTCGTATGAGCAGAAAGGAGAGATAGAGAAGCAGATTAAAGAAATGCTTGAGTCCTCTATAATTCAAACAAGCAACAACCCTTTTGCTTCCCCCGTATTATTAGTAAACAAAAAAGATGGGAGTTGGCGAATGTGTATCGACTACCGACAACTAAATAAAGTCACCGTCAAGGATAAGTTTCCCATTCCTATCATCGATGATCTCTTGGACGAATTGGGGGGATCCAAACTTTTTTCTAAATTGGACTTAAGATCGGGGTATCATCAAATCAGAGTGTACACCGAGGACATACCCAAGACTGCGTTTCGAACTCACCAAGGGCATTATGAGTTCAAGGTAATGCCCTTTGGTTTGACAAATGCCCCGACCACCTTTCAAGCTTTAATGAACACTATATTTGCGCCATACTTAAGGAAGTATGTCCTGGTATTCTTCGACGACATCCTAGTCTACAGTAGAAGTCTGGATGAGCATCGGGTGCATTTAGGAGCAGTGCTGCGGGTTATGAAGGAGAATCACTTGTATGCCAAGAAGAGTAAGTGTACCTTTGGGTGTGAGCAAGTAGAGTACTTGGGTCATATCATTTCGACAGAGGGGGTCGCTACGGATCCAGCGAATGTAGAGGCTATGACCAAAGGGCCGGTGCTGCGGACAGTTAAGGAGCTACGGGGCTTCTTGGGATTGACCGGGTATTACAGAAAGTTTGTAAAGAACTATGGGTCTATTAGTAGACCGCTCACCGAATTATTAAAAAAGGACCAATTCGGATGGTCGCAGGAAGCCCAGCAGGCCTTTGAGGTCCTCAAGAATGCCATGACTACGACCCCTGTTTTGAGAATGCTAGATTTCCAGGTACCCTTTACCTTGGAGGTCGATGCAAGTGGGGTTGGAATAGGGGCTGTACTCTCTCAAGAAGGCAAACCCATAGCTTATCTCAGCAAAGCTATCACGGGGAAGAACATGGGTTTATCAACTTATGAGAAAGAATTTTTGGCAATACTAATGGCTACTCAGAAGTGGCGACACTACCTAATGACTAGAAAATTTATCATCAAAACGGATCACGAAAGCCTCAAATATCTCTTGGAGCAGAAGATAGCCGCTCCTATGCAGCAAAAAGGCATGCTTAGGCTTATGGGGTTCGACTACGAGATCATCTACAGAAAGGGAAAAGAAAATGTGGCGGCAGACGCCCTGTCTAGACAGAGCTGGGTTGTGCCCCGAATGTGTGCAATTACAGTTATAACTCCTGCGTGGTCCATTGAAGTGGAAGAGAATTATCAAGGGGATCCGTATTATGAGCAGATTATCAAGGAAGTTAGCTTACATCCTGAGGCCCACGAGCATTACAAGCTCAATCAAGGTGTTCTAAGGTATAAAGGTAGAGTCTGTGTGAGGGCAGCTGGGAACCTCAGGGATAAGCTGGTTAAGCAATTTCATGATTCTAACCTGGGAGGTCACTCGGGGTTGCTGCATACCTATCGGCGTATGAAAGGGCATTTCTACTGGAAAGGAATGAAAAAGCAGATCGACGAGCTAATTCAAAATTGTGGAATTTGTGCGCAAGATAAATCGGATACACGAGGCTATCAAGGGTTACTCCAGTCCTTACCTATACCTAATCAAATCTGGGAGGAAATAAGCATGGATTTCATTGAGGCACTCCCCTGTTCTAAGGGTAAAGACACAGTTATGGTGATAGTGGATAGGTTAACTAAATATGCCCATTTCATAACCTTAAGGCACCCTTTTACAGCTACTCACATTGCACGAGTATTCATGGATACCAAATATAAACTGCATGGCTGCCCTAAGGGAATAGTGACAAATAGGGACAAGATTTTCACCGGCCAGTTCTGGACAGAACTGTTCAAGCTTTTGGGGACTCAACTCAAGATGAGCACGTCATACCATCCAGAGACTGACGGGCAGACGGAATGAGTTAACCGTTGTTTGGAGACGTACCTCCGGTGTATGTGCTTCCAGCACCCTCACAAGTGGAGTAAGTACTTGTCATTAGCCGAGTGGTGGTATAACACCAATTATCATACCTCCCTGGGTACTACCCCTTACCAAGCCCTGTATGGGATAGACCCACCCGACACTCTGGTGGCCGCCGCAGGAGCAGCTACCTCCCAAGAGGTACGGGAGTGGGCAGAGAAGAGGAAAGAGTTGACCCAAGAGCTCAGAGATAGGCTACAGGTGGCTCAGAACCGAATGAAGCAGCAAGCGGACAAACACAGAAAGGAGAGGGAATATGGGGTAGGAGATAAAGTTTACCTGAAGCTGCAGCCCTACCGGCAAATGTCCGTAGCGGCGAGGAAGAACCCAAAATTAGCTGCCCGCTATTACGGGCCCTATGAGATTCTTGAAAGGGTGGGACCAGTTGCTTATAAGCTGCGTTTACCTGCCGATTCTCAGATTCACCCAGTGTTTCACGTATCTTTACTCAAGAAGTGTCCCTCAGGCAGTAGCGGGTTGTCCCAGGCACTGCCCTCTGTTGGCACAGTCGGTCAGGTGTTGGCGGAGCCCGTGGATGTGCTAGAGCGGAGGATGAGCAAGCGGGGCCCGAGAGCAGTCACCGAGGTGTTAGTTACATGGAGCAACTTGCCGGAAGGATCGGCTACATGGGAGGACTACTGGAGTCTCAAACGCCGGTTCCCCACTTTTGATTCCTGAGGACAGGAATAAGCTAAGCATGGGGGATTGTAATGCTTCAGAGAGGTGCACAGTAGGAATCAGGGGAAAAGGTGCACAGTAGAAATCGGAGGAAAAGGATACTTATCTTCCCAGGAACATGTGAGGAAGAGCAAGCCACGACAGAGGAAGGGGTCTTAAGCCTCTTGAGGAACTGATGAAGGCAACAGGACAGCAAGGTCCGAGCTTACCGTTGTAGGATACTTCGGAGTAAAGGAACCAACCTGGGCGGGGCTCTGAGAGGGAACGGACGAGAGACCCAACCTGAGCGGAGCTCTGAAGGAGGGAAATAGGCGGTGTAGGAGAGTGGAGGGATGACCTAGGGTTGTCCGGAGTCTTCTGGGGTATTCATCAAGAATCCGGAGTCTGGCAAGCAACGGAGGATCCGACCCGCTACGCAGTCGTGCAAGCAAGCCCAGGCCCAGGCGGGATTAGGCCATCACAGCCCAAGTAGGCCAATATAGCACAGTATACAAGTGTTATATGCATTACAGTTTCCAGAGTGTCAACTATAAGTAGGGGGGTAGTTGTAACTGAAGACATGAAGAAACAGAATACAATTGCTTTCTTCTTCATCTTCTTCATCTTCTCCTTCTTCTTCTTCTCTTATTCTTCCTCTTCTTCTCTCCCAAACTCTCCATTGAACCCAGATCCCTTCTAGTTGATCTTGTGACAAGACAAGTCCAGGACCCCGAATCATCATCGACGCCTTCGCCCTCAGATCAACCTCATCATCGGCGTGCGCCTCCGATTCGAGGTTTTTTGCTAAGTTCACTCATCATCGCCGTCCGAAGCTCGTGTCGCTCCTCCGAGCTGGTTGCGATTCGGGATTGAGCATTACAACCTGATCTAACTAGAATTTAAAAATTATCGATATGGGTTGAAATTTCAACTCGGATTCAAATCTTGAGTTAGAATA
Source organism: Tillandsia leiboldiana (assembly GCA_029204045.2). Taxonomy (NCBI): domain Eukaryota; kingdom Viridiplantae; phylum Streptophyta; class Magnoliopsida; order Poales; family Bromeliaceae; genus Tillandsia; species Tillandsia leiboldiana. The sequence goes on along the minus strand of CM055077.1, from coordinate 11,303,379 downwards.
AATTTTAGATTCGAATTTGGGTTCACTATTTTTTGTTTAGGGTTTGGATTCGGATCTTCCAAATCCAAAAGTGGTTTTAATATATATTCAATATTTAACTTTTTCATTAAGTCCATGTTTCATATTATTTTATTATAATTTTTGTTTTTTTCTATATTTTAAATGTCTTATGAATTTTATTAAAAATTAAATATATATTGATAATATTTTTTTTGCTTTTAGTTCTATATATATTTTTTAAATATCCGGTTCTTACCCGTATCCTTGTAATATTTAGTTCATATTCAAATAGATTTTTATTGAATATGAATTTAAATTTTCGTATAAGATTATGAATATATCCGGTGCGTCTTATTCCCTGCCTCATGTGAACCAAAAAAAAGACGGAAAAAAAATTCAAAGCCAGATTGAAATTTTGGTTTTTTATTTTTAAATTTTGGTTTAAAAAGGATATTTTATAGGTTATTTTGTTAGTGAAAGTGAATATAAAAATTAATTTATAAAAGTGGGTTAAAAAAGTATTATAATTAAATTTTATTTTTTTAACGTCGATCCAAAAAAATTCAAAGTCGACTAAAGTGGAGAGCTTGTCTAAAATATTATATTTGCTCTTAATTTTAATTTTTGAATTTATTTTTAGAGTTAAATTTCAATTTGAATTTGAAATAAAATTATGAATTTAATTTCACATTTTGTAATTTTAAATTCAACACAAAATTTTTAAATTCAAAGTTGAAAATTTATTTTTAAATTTAAAATTTAAATTCAAATTGTTATTTAAATTCAACTTTTTGTTTTAAATTTTAAATTAAAGTATAAATTAAAATATTTAAATGTAAATTTTAATCAAATTATTTTAGGTACGATCTTCAATTTAAATTTTGAATTCAAATTGTTTGAAATTATAAATTCAAATTATCTATTTAAACTTTAATTTTAAATTTAAGTTTTAAATTTTATAATTTAATTTCAGTTCTGAGTTAAAACTTAAACTTTAAATTCAAATTACAAATTCAATTGTATGTCTTAAATTTTAATTATAAATTTAATTCAACTTAAAGTTTTAATTTTTTAAATTTAAATTTAAATTTTAAATATAATTTTAAGTTTAAATTTAAATTATGAGCATAAGTCATTTGTTTATTTTTACTTCTTTATTAATAATTAAATAAGCAAATAATCAAAATCACAAAACTATAATTTCCTATTTTCCACTTTATAGTTAAACCAAATAATTGAATTCAATTTGTATGATTTTTTTTTCACTTCAACCAATTTGTGACAACCAAATTTTTTTTTAACCGAACTTCCGATTCACCCGTCTGGTATACAAACAAAACTCCATCCCGTCTAGAAAAAAGTGTAGAATGTGACAGTTACATTGTTGGCGTGATATTTCTAACCAACCAAATTACTCTCTTGAAGTTCACCATTTTAATTATGATTTTTTTAAAAAAAATAATTTTATTATATTTTTTTTTATAAAAAAAAATTATGTGATTAGCTGAATATGTGGTGTGACTGCCCATACTAAACTTCCTCTCTGTTTAGGGTTTCTTTCAAATAGTAGCTATAACACTCCCAGAATTTGGATTAGTCTAATATATAAGGTATAAAAAAGGCCAAATATCTTAACCCGGCTATAGTATTTTGGATGGTAGCTAAGCCGAAAAAATTAAGAGTGTTAAGCGTGCTAGAGCTAGAGTAATTCTGGGATGGGTGACTCTTTGGAAGTCGGGGCATCACAGTTGGTATCGGAGCCAATTACTAGTCGAAAATGTGAGAAGAGTTTTGGCTGAGCCCGCCAGCCGAAAATGTGAAATAAGTTTCGGCTGAGCCCGGATTATACAGCGGGTGAGTGCAACACCCCGGCTGATAACTGTTATGGGTGGAACGCGACTCCCCACAAGGTTGGTTAAGGCTAGCGAGACGAGTCTCACATCGCTTGATACTTGTGAGTATACTTGAGTCTGACGAGGACGTCAGTGTAATACCCGAGAAATTCAGATGATACTTGTGAGTGTACCTGAGTCTGACGAGGACGTCGATGCATGTAGTGGACTGGGACTCTATTCACCAGCCGAGTGGAATCAGTCGATGCATGTGGAGGAACCCAGCCGGGAGCCGGCTGGAGTGGGTTTGGACCCGGGAGACAGATGCCGAGTTGGACAACCGAGCGTCGCTAAAACCCCGACGGCCGAGGGGAGATGCAACTTGGGCTATCAAGAGTGGACCGATTTTGGGTCTTGGATTCAGGTGACCAGGTGATGAGCCGAGTGATACGGTCGAGATGGCCAGCCAAGCCAAGAGAGTACTGTAGCATGGACAGCCGAAGGTGTGGTAGCATCGGACGATCAGCTGAGCAGAGTTGAGTCGAATGAGTCATCAATCAAGTGATTACCGTAGCTGTATCAGCTGAGGAACCATGGCGATAGCCGATGTGAGCGGGAGAGTCGTTGGGAACAGTGCCTGTGACAGACTAGTGTCAGAGAATGAGTGAGTTTGGGGAACTCTGTGGTGACTGACCAGTGTTAGGGTGGCAGCGGGCAAGTCGGCGGAGTTTGACTTTTGCTCCCAAGTGACCCTATTAATAGCACACTTATACCTGAGAGATAGCCTTTCTCCCATCACCCAAGAAGTCTTTGGAACTCCTTCATCTTTCACTCTTCTTCCCTATAGTGGAGTGTGCTCGTGGTGCAACCGAGTGAAGGAGGACCTTGAGCAGGCGAGAGTTGAACCGGGAGTTGGACTTAGACCTTCTTCCTCCCATCCAAGGTTGGTAGGGCTTCATCTTCGAGTTTTGCTTGGGTTTTGAGTAGCTATCTCCTAATTTCTCGATCTGAGCTTTGGTTGTTGGTTTTCTTCCTCTTTTTCGATTTTGGGAAGATCTTGGAGTTTGGAAGTTGGCCTATACTGCGGCTGAATCGAGTGGAGCAGGGTGAGCCATTCTCGGGTAGCTTAGAGGTGTTGACGGTGGAGCTGAGTAAGGACCCAGGTTGTGAGCCGAGCCTGTGAACCTATTTTGCACCCATTTCTTGCCGTGGTTGGACTAGCGTACCAGGTGGGTTAATATTGATCGAAATTGATGAGCTCCCTTCTAAGTCTAGTCTTACTAGTATGCACTCTATTGATGGTTTCCTTGCGATATTATGTTGATGGTATGCATGGGTGTTGAGGTTACGCCCCTGAGATTCTAGCATGTGTTAGGGAATCCGAACTCTGTATGTTTACAGTTTACGCTATCATCCTATTGCTTTCTATTATTTCCATATCTGGTAGTTGCTTGTGCTTTTGAGCAATGTAGGATTCGGTTGATCTGTTGTGCTTATGCTGGGAGCCAAGCCGAGCTGTCTTGGACTATTGATTGATTGAGTGGCATTATGAGGAGGCAAGCCTAGTGGGGTGTATTCGACAGTTGGACTAATTGTGGGGAACTGATTTCATTTGTGCTGTGGACTTGTGTTGAGTGAGTTGATAATCTGATTGATCCTGTGATTTGGACTATAGACTGCATGAGCCATATTGAGCTCAACTGAGATGCGCAATTTTCCTCAGTGGGGTCGCGCCCCTTGAGTGTCGTTCCGGAGCAGGGCCGTTTTTCTGCATGACGTCGATGCAATCCGGTTGGGTGCCCTATAAAATTCCAGTCCTCCGTGGACATAATGGTAGTAGGTGGGCGTAGGTTTGACTGGACCCAATGTGACTGTCACGCCCCGGGGTCGAAACTGCGACCCGGGCTCGCCAACAGATCCGCCACCTATACAGAAAACCCCGCATAGGTGAAGCGTCCAACCTGCAAGAATAAATCTACAGCTAAACAGATATCAGAGCAGGAAAGTAAACTGCTGTAAAACTAAAATCCAACCACTGTACAACTGGAAATAAAATATAGTATCCACCTCCCAAAAATAATAATAGTACAACATCTAAAATCCAAACGGGGAGGTAACTAAAATAACAATACGTTAGTGTACAGACTCACAGTACAAGTCAGATCCTCACAATACATCAATCTCTCAAAAGTAAAAAAATAAACAATCTAATTGACTGTACAATAAATCTCCAATAAGGGGGTACAGCTACTCTCCAAAGACAGGTAGAGATCTAGCTCGCGACTCCCTCGCCTCGATCAGAAGAAGCAGCAACAGCTGAGGTAGGAACTGGAGATGAAGCCTCTGCAAAACTGTCACCGACAGAGGGTGTGAGAACTACACCAACACGTAGTTCTTAGTGGGTACCGCCACCAAGCCCGACGGTCTGCCCACTAAGTCTACTAGAGGCAAAAGATAACGATGCAGTAAAAACTGAATAAGAAAAGCTGGAAATACACAACAGCTACCATGCTTCTATCTGAATGCTCAATCGGTGATACAGATGAAAAGATATGCAACCACTCGCACACGAGGTGCTCAATCGACCCAATCGAACTGACTGCCACATAGGGTCCAATCAAGCCTGCGCCTACCTACTGCCATTACATCCACGGAGGACTGGACTTACGTAGGGCGTCCGTGACTGTGATGACCCGAATTTCTGCAGAGACTTTTGCAGCGTTAGTAGTGACTACAGGAAGCTTACAAGGTGTAATGGAGCTAGTAGTGTCGAAATCGGACCTCCGAAATGGACCCGGTGTGAACATCGGATTAAGTTGGCTTTTCGGGGACTTTCGGCAAATTTTCGGATGAGAATTTGGCAAAATGGACAGCGGATTTGGACTCAGCGCGCGAAAACGATCAAAATGGACTATTTACTTGTTTTCGGCGCCAAAATTACTGTTCACGCCGGAACAGTAACTCCGGCAGGGCGGCGGCGAGCGGCGAGCGGCGGAGCACGGCAGCGCAGCGGCGGCGCAGCGGCGGAGCGCGGCGGAGTGCGGCGCGGGCAGGCGCGGGCAGGCGCGGGCAGGCGTGCAGGCGGGATGGTCCACGGGCAAGGCGTGCACCGGGAGCACAGAAGGTTGAGCGTTCCACGTGGCAGATCCTAATTGGTTGGACGGTGTCAAAGGAGGCGGCGACGGCTTGACACGTGGCATGCTGTGATTGGCCGACAGATTTCGGTAGACCCGGCGCGTAGACCGGGAGGCGTGGACCACGTGAACCACGTGGGACACGTGGCGGCTCGGGACTCGCGGGCTCACGAGCATGCGGTGCACGCGGGGCCACGGCGCCGACGCCGTACGCACGCGTGGCGCGGGACACGGGGCGTGTCGGCCGCCGGTTGGCGGGCGCCGCCCGCGTGGCGGGCGAGGTGCCGCCCACGTGCGCCACGCGGCGCCCAGCCATTGGCGGGCGCCGCTGGTGCGGTGTTCGGGCGGGAACACGCGGCGGTGCCCGATTCACGGGCGCCGCTGTTCGCTGTTCGGGGTGACGTGTCGCGCCCGGGTGATTTCGGGCGCTGATCGCGGGCCGGGCTGCGGCCCATTCGGGCGCCCGAATTCGGGGGTGCGCCCGAATGTTTGGTGGGCTATAAATAGCCCACCACCCATCTTTTCTTCTACCTTTTCCGAGTTTTAGAGAGAGAATTAGAGGGTGTGACCTGAAGATGACTTCTTCCTCTCTCTGTACTCCATCTCTCTAGGAAGTTTTGGAATTTTTTGGAGTCGCCGACAGTGAGTTCTCTGCGACGCGGCGTGCTTCGACGATTCCCATTTTCAGGCCCGTTCCCGTCGTAGTTCAGTCAGAAATTTCCCGAGCGCCAACCAGAAGGAATTTTTGGGAGATTTCTTCGACAGCGTGTTTCTAAGAGGTAAGGCTTCGATTTTCGTGTTGATCGTTTCTCTCCGTTTTGGACTTTTGGCATGGTTCCCGAGGCATCATTTGACCCTATTTTCTGTGATGGAATTCCTGGACAGCATGGGCTTGTTGATTTTCTATCTTGGGCTACGAGCATTGGATCAAGGCGTATAAGTAGTTGATTTCGATCTACTCGTCGCAAGGAACGCAACCGTAATTTTTTTGGATTTTTCAGAGTACTGTACAGAGGTGAAATTCTCTCTTTTTTCGTGCTGTTGGGAAAAACAGCAAATACTGTATTTAGGATTTGTGTTTACACCGGGTGCGTGGTTCTGTACAGTTGTGCACTGTTTTCGGCGGGTTGCGGAGTTAGAGGGCTGTGGACAGCGAGGAGGCTATTTGGGTGTGGATTTGCGTGCCAGGTGGGTGGTTGTTGCTTACCTCTTACTGCGATTTACTCACTAGGACTATTAGAGAGACCCCTAATTTATTTGGCACCACATTGGAAATCATGCTTAAACAAATTATCCTGATTAATCGTTGGCCTATTCTTGTGGGATTAATATACTATGGTGGTGATATGTTAGCATGCCATGATCAGTAATTAGACTTGTATGAAAGTTGATGTCATACTTATATGCGGATACTTCTTGGATGATTTAGTAGGGATCAAGGATTATAGGCATGTGTAATTGGTTAGTGATTTTGGCATGATGGTTATATCTATGCGGAGCTATTATTTGATACACATGTGGAGCTACTATTTGATACACGTTCTTTTATCTTTCATGAGGACATTTGTATGCTTGTATGGACATCTTGATAGGCCACTATTTATTGCTACACTATCATATTGGGACTTGACTTAGGAGAAACCATGATTGTTTCCTTTCTCCTTTTCATTTAGACTTTTGATTCATGTTGCTCGGGTTCGAGCAGGGGATTGGGATAGTGTAGTCGGGACTTTGGAGTCTGGGACAGGTGGTACTTGATTGTGGATTGGTGGGGGGATTGCGGCAACCGCGGACAGTAGGCGGTTGACCGGATATTGATTATTTTACCAGATGGTGGATTGTGGGGCATTGTGGTAACCGCGGATATTAGGCGGTTGACCAGATGTTGGTTATTTTATCAGATTTGGACTTATGGGATATTGCGGCGACCGCGGACATTGGGCGGTCGACCGGATGTTTATCTTTGCATCAGATTGGGGGATCGGGGTTTCATTAGTGGAGGGATTTGTTCCACTTGAGCATAGTCATGATCCAGTCCTGCTTTTATTATACGTATGACATTGTTACTTTCCTCGTGTGGGTAGCTCCCCTCGAGTGCCACTCCGGAGCGTGCGGGGTACCAAATAGGTACCGGACGGCATTGACTTATTGCTATCACTTTGGCGCGGATTGCACGATGATGATAGCGGCAGCAGGCGGTACCAGTTTTTACTGGTGGCTAGATTGGGTTTATTTGGACAGATACGGTTACTGATGCATTCATACAGTCATTTCTTTCGGTATTGGATTTAGAGCCATAGTAGTGGTGGTTTCCCTTTATTCAACAGTTCTGTTTACAGCTTTACCACTTATTCCTTTTCTTGCCTCTCGTAGACTTAGTGGGTACACCGGAGTTTGAGGCTTTACCCACAGGGGGAGGCTACTGGTTTACTAGTGGTTCTCACCCCCATTGTTGTTTTTCTCTCTTTCTTTTCTTTGTTTTGCAGATTCTTCTGCTGGAGCTGCTGGGCCATCGGCAGCTGATCGAGGTAAGGAGATCGCTGAGTAGATAGATCTCCTGTGAGGCTGAGAGCTGCCGTTAGACAGATATTGTACCCATTTTACTCAGACTGTAGTAGTTTGCTTTTATTTTGGGTCTGGCTGTGGCCAGCTGGGTGTATTATTTTGGTGAGCTGGGAGTGTATTGTTTTTATTACAGCTTTATTTTATTTCCAGTCTGAGATATTATGTAGTTCTTTTTAGTTCAGCTCTGCATTATGCTCTTTTATTGTATATCTTATATCTGAGCAGGTTACCGATGCTTCGTGTACATGGAAAATTCTGTGTGCACGGCGGATCTGTTGACGAGCCCGGGTTCTGGTTTACACTCGGGGCGTGACAGTGACTGCCTAAAAAAGGCCCAGCCAGAGGGACAGTATCGACAAGTCGCGATAGCAAAGTAACAGGTCTAGCTCCGGAGCGTTACTCGAGGGGCGCGACCCCACTGAGGAAAGTATCCGCGCATCTCTATCGAGCTTAAAGTGGCTCCAGCAGACTATAATCAAAATCCACGCTCCCTCTCAGAACGGAAGGACTCAAGATCCTCAAACATCTCGAACAACAGTCGGAGTACTCTCAACGACTCAGCTAATAAGCTCTCACGAATCTCGAGACACTAGCGAACTCAACCAACTCGTGGCACTAAACTCACTGGCTGGAGATACTCCACAGCCGGGACCACCGTCGACCCAAACGGCTCCCGACAAAACATCCAACTCGCCACGCCAAACACACAGGCTTGAGATACTCCACAGCCGGGATCGACCCACAACTCAGGGCTAACAAAACTGGTCGGACGACACTCAACGACCTGGGACCACCGTCAGCTCAAACGGTTCCCAACAACACTGACCGGGAGACACTCGACGGCCCGGGACCACCGTCTACCCAAACGGCTCCCAACAACTCTAGCACTGGTCTAATCTCAGCTACCAGACTCCACTCAGCCCCCAGGAACGAGTGCAACATACATCCCACAATGACCTGACCTCTCGGCCCACTACCCGGGAGAGAAAACTCTATGTCCAGAAAATATGCAAAGCGTGGGATGTCTAAAGCATAAAAGAACCTAGCCCAAGTGAAGGTTCTCTACTAGTCTGGGTAACATGCAACATATGACGGGGTGCTAGGTCAAGTTCCAATAATAGCATAATGTAACTTAGCATAAAATAGGAAACATCATCTCGCACAAGCATGCTTTCTATCTCATCTAGCATAGAGTGAACATAACCATTTACAACATGCGAGATCTCAAATCCACCAAAACATGTACAATAAATTAAGTAAGCATTAATCCACATGATCTAGGTCATTTCTCATGCTTACATCTCAATCCTATAGATTGTACATTAAATTATGCATGCTATCAATCACAGAGGGTAACATTCCCTTGGGTATGCTTTCATTAACCATAATCATGGGTATCAAATATTGCAAGTTTTCATAAAACATAACATGGATATTTATCTTGCAATTCCTCATACCATTACCATTACAAAGCTTACCTCTCAATCAAATACTAGTGTAGTAACCCGTGCGATGCAGCGGGTAGATAATAGAAAAAAAAATAAAAAATATTAATAGGATATATATTTTTATAAATTTTTAAATATATAAGAGTGAAAAAAATTTCATATCAAATTAATAATAAATTAATCTAAATGTATAACCAGTATATATGTTTAAGTTTAACAGTTCAAAAAATAAAAACATTACATATTTTCGTTATTGAGAGAGAGAGGGGACAAAATCTAAAACGTGAGGCTCCGTGATGAACTTGGCTTTGAAGTTAAAGATGTTAATTATGATGACAAAAAAACTTACAAAGAATTATACGAACGTATTTGTGATGAACATACAGAACTTCGTGATGAGTATGAGATGCTTAACTTGGACTTTGATCTTCTTAAGAAAACCTATAATATTTTAATTGAGGAAAAAAAACAAATTGTTTCTGAATTGAAGGAGATTATGGATGGTATTGCTAGATGCTATACCTTAGTTAATCACCCTACCTCTGGTCCAATTGATGTAGAATCAACAGTCGAAGCGGTAATATTGGGTGATAAAGAAACAACGTCAACAACCGAGGAAGATCCTGAAGCTCCCCCCGGTTAAAACTCCTCGCTATTTACTCTGCAATGAGCAAATATGAATGAATAATTAAATAAATCACATGTAGAAAAATCTAATCTTGAAATCAAAATATTGGAGAAAAAAAATAAATTGAAAAGAAAATAGAATATTCGAAAGAACAAACCCTAGAACAAAGAAAAATTGGATTGGACGAAGGTGGCGATGAAGTGGACGATGGAGATTTTGATCTTGGAGGAGGAGGAGGAAGAGGAGGGCAAGGAGATTTGGAGGTTCTCCATGACGGGAAGGAGGCTTAGAGAAAGAGGGAGAGAAGAAGAATAATAATAAAAAGAACTCAAAAAGGGGGAGATATAATTAATTCATTGAAAGTAGGGAGTGAGAAGAGTTGGAGGTTGGGAATGGAAAGAATTTATCATTAATTCATTGAGAGTTAGGAATAAGAAGAGTTGGGGGTTAGAAATGTGAAGAGTCTATCATTAATTCATTGAGAATTGAAAAAGAGAAGAGTGAAAGAAAATTTGACACGTGGCAAAAAATAGGGGAAATCGTATAGAGGTATAGATTGGTACACTAAACATGCATGCATTCTATCAAATAGAATTAGAGAACCGTCCACCGGTTCTGGAGACGAATCAACCCACCTGAAAGTGCGCATCGATCCAAGGTCCAAAGGGGCTGAAACTGAACGTGGATAATTCTCAGATTCCCACGATTCCAACGAGCTCAAAAACACCAGAAAACTCCTCCTGGGCACAAAGATACAGTCCAAACATCGCGGTAAGCAAAAATCCCCACGATCACAAATCTGCGGAAAGATCAGTCCAAAAGAATCCAAAATATCACCTATGAGATGATCTTCAAAAATTCTAGTAAAAATATGGATGCGATCCTTGCGAAGCGTAGATGTCGATCGAGTCCTCACAGGTTGAAATCCAATAACCGAGCGCGGAGATAAAAATCCGACAAGCTCCGCTGTCCATGAAAATCACCAGCAAGAAAGGGGGTTTAAAGATGTTCCAGAAACCCCAATAAAAACCCAAAACCGAGAGGATCGGAAAACACGAAAAATGATGATCTACCTCTTGTGAAACCGATGCCGCAAAAATCGGCCAAAAACTCCCTCCCGTTAGTCCCAGGGAGCTTGCGGAAGAAGCGTCGACGAAAAAACTCGGTATCAAATGCGCATCGAAGCTCGCGATGTCGAGAAGAACGTAGATAACACGACTCCCAAAAATCCCTAGGATCACAAATATCGAAGAAGACTCGTAGACGACGGTCCTTGCCGATGATGGGCTCAGAAGCTCGGAGGAAAAGTCCAAAAATGAAGCCCACATGGGCTATTTATAGCCCAAGTCCACCAAAGGAGGGGATCCGGATTCGGGCTCCCGAATTTGGCCACGGCCCACTACTGTGCGTGCCCGAAATGCCCCGGGCGCGCCACGTGGCCTGCTCTGCGCCCCGCGCACGCGCGCCCGCCAATCGCGGCGCGCCGTGTGGCAACGCGGTCTATGGCGGGGAGCACGCCCCGCGGTTCACGGCGGGGCAGCCAGGTCGCTGCGCACGCCAACGGGCGGGTGACACGTGGCTGGCGCGGTCCACCGTGCACCGCGCCTAGCGCGGAACGCTCGCTGTCGCGCGTGCGTTGACCGGCCACTCCCCGCGCGCCACGTGTCCACCTCGCTGCGCCCGCTGGTCCCGGTGCACGCCCAAGTCCCGTGGACCGGCCTGCCCGCGGCCACGCCCGCGCGTGCCCGCGCCCGCGCCGCCGCGCTCCGCCGCCTGCCCGCCGCCGCCGATGCTGCCCTGGCCTGCCGGAACAGTAATCTTGCCTCGAAATCCATGTTTTGACATCCGAGCTCCAAAAAATACAAGTAAATTGTCCATTTTCATCGTTTTCGTGCGCTGACTCCAAATCCGATCTCTGTTTTGCCAAATTCCACTTCAAAAATTTGTCGAAGGCATCCAGACATCTATTCTTAATCCAAATTTCGCGCTGGGTTCGATCCTGAGATCCGATTTGTGCGCCATCATCTCCAACACACGTCATAGGCCTCTAGAAGCCACAATTCACTAAGCAAAACCACCGTGAAGATTCAAGTCATCACAGTGACAGTCAGTGAGATTGGGTAGAGCTTGAGTACTCCGAGAGTGAGTTGATGTATATGATTACTCCTGTTGTTTTCCTTGAGCATTGTAGTTAGAGACATGATAATTGTAGTTTCCATTTCAGTTTCTTTCTTTCCTGTAATTTTACAGTTGAGTTATTTATGCCTATAGTAAACTTGGTGAGTAGATCGTTGGTGTTGGTGACGATGCCCACTGAGAACTACTTTATTTCTGTAGTTCTCACTCCCATTGTTGGCGACCTTTTTGTAGAAACTTCTACACCTGTTCTTTCACCGATAACCATTCTTGATCAAGGTAAGAGAGTCGCGAGCTAGATCCCTACTCGTGAGTGTTTGGACTTAGAGTCGTCCCTACAAATGTCTATTTTGGGATTGTGAGCCTGTACGGTCTGAAGATTGTAATTGTATCTTTACTTATGTTTTCTGAGAGGTGGCTTTGTATTTTGGTTGTATATCAGACGTATAGTGGTTAGTGCTTTAGTTATGTTAGTTTTATTTCGGTTTGGATGTACATGTTTAGTACTAGTAGATTTTATCTTTTGCAGGTTTAATCTTCGCCTATGCGGGGCTTTCCGTATGGGTGGGGAATCTGTTGGCGAGTCCAGATCGCAGTTTGACCCTGGGACGTGATAGTGTAATACCTGAAAAATTCATATCACTATACTAGATTTTGACCAAATTGGGTAAAGTTCAGTTAGGAGTAGTCTTGTCGATGTCCAAGGGGTGTTTCGAGAGTTTCGGGATAGTTGGAAGAGAGTTTGGCCTCCGAGGAATAAAGATGTAAAATTTCTGGAATTTTGAAATTTGGGGTTCTACCTTCGGGGTCTGGACCCTTCTGTCAAGATCCGGACCTTGGCATCCAAGTTCGAACTCCCCGAGGAAGGTCCGGACTCTCCTTACTAGATTGGGTGGCCAAAAACTTTTGGACTCTCCCTGCTGGACTGGGTGGCCAAAAACTTTCAAGGACTGAACCTTTGGCGAGGGTCTGGACCCCGTGCGTGAGGCAGTTGGAGAGATCTTCGGGGTCCGAACCCTAAAGGCAGGTTCGGACCGTCTAACCCGAACCGGCCCAAGTCTGGGCTGGTTCAGAGGTGGAATTGAGAGGGATTTAGCCCTTTGTCGCCCTTTCTCCCTTCACCGAAACACTCACACACACGCACACCTTTCTTTTCCTCTCCCTCTCACACACTCTCTCTTCTCTTTCTCTCTCTAGAACCTCCTCCAAACTTGGATTAGAGAGGGAAAAATATTGGAAATAACTTGGGGAAGAAGAAGAAGAATGTCATGCCCCGGGGTCGAAACTGCGACCCGGGCTCGCCAACAGATCCGCCGCCTATACAAAACCCCGCATAGGCGAAGCGTCCTACCTGCAAGAAAATGGACTATAGCTAAGCAGATATCAGAGCTATAGAATAAACCTGCTGTAAAACTAAAAAGCAACCATCTGTACAACTGAAAATAACGATACAACATCCATCTCCCATAAGTGATAATCATACAATATCCTCAAATACAATAACCCAGAACTCAATAACGAGGTAACCTGAAATAATACATCAGTGTACAGGCTCTCAGTACAAGTCAGATCCTCACAATACAATAATCTCTCAAAAGTGGAAATAAAATAATCTACTGACTGTACTGCAAATCTCCACTGTAGGGGTACCGCTACTCTCCACAGACGGGTAGTGATCTAGCTCGCGACTCCCTCGCCTCGAATAGCAACCGCAAAATCAGCAACACCCGCTAAGACTCTACAAAACAAAGGAGAGGAAAGAAAAAGGATGGGGAAAACCCCCAACGGGTGTGAGAACTACACCAAAAAGAGAGTTCTCAGTGGGTACCGCCACCAGGCCCGACGGTCTGCCCACTAAGTCTACTAGAGGCATAAGATAACGAAGCAGTAAAAACTGAACAAGAAACCCGGAGATACTCTACAGCTACCATGCCTCTATCTAAATGCTCAATAGGGAAAAACCAATGAAAGGTATGCAACCACTCGCACCCGAGGTGCACAATCGACCCAATCGAGCTGACTGCCACATTTGGTCCAGTCAAGCCTGCGCCTCCTTAGTGTATCCACGTAGGGTGTCCAATCGAACTAACTCACTATCGAATAGTGGCACCTGCAGGCTATAGTCAAAATCCACGCTCTCTCTCAGAACGGAAAGACTCAAGATACTCAACATCTCGCACAACGGTCGAAATACTCACAACGACCCCGGGACCACCGTCAACCCAACGGTTCCCAACGAACCTAGCACTGGTCTAACCCGAGCTACTAGACTCCACTCAGCCCCCAGGCACGAGTGCAACAGTAAAAGTATCTGTCCGAATAAATCCAATCAAATGAACCGGTATAGAATCCGGTACTGCCTGCTCAAATGTCTCAAGTATCTGCTAACAGATTGGCACTCACTGACCGGCACTCATCTGTCCGGTACTCACTCGCCGCTGTGTAAATCGCCTACTCTGGAGTGGCACTCGAGGGGAGCGACCCACTTGAGTAAATAAGTAACCCATGTCAAGTATCTCTGTAACAAGTATCACGATATAGCAGGACTGGATCACGACTCTGATCGAAGTGGGAAAATCCATCCACTAGAGAAATTCGATCCCCAATCAGATGCATAAGTAAATATCCGGTCAACCGCCCAATGTCCACGGTCGCCGCAATACCCCACAAGTCCCCAATCTGGTACAACAACCAACACCCGGTCAACCGCCCAGTATCCGCGGTTGCCGGAACACCCACAACCCACAATCATGCACAACCTGTCCCAGACTCAAAGTCTCGACTACACTATCCCAAACCCCTGCTCGAACCCGAGCAATATATATCACATGTCTGACTAAAAAGGAGAAAAAAAATAAATATGGTTTCTCCCAAGTCAAGTCCCAACATGATAGTTTAGCGATAAAAGATGGCCTATCTAGATGTCCATACAAGCATGCATTGTCCTCAAGGAAGATAGAAGTAAGTGTATGACAAATAGTAGCTCCACATAGGTATAATCACATGCAGAAATCACTAATGAACTACACCTGTCCATAATCCACGATCCATAACAACTCCTCAGAGTAGTACCCGCACATAGATACATAATCCTGCCCCATCGCATAATCCAATCTCATAAAAGGCTATGTGCTAACATGGCATGCTAAATAATCACATAGGGTAACATTCTCTTTGGTAAGCTTTCACTAATCATCAACATGAATATCTACTATTGCAATTGTCATATGACATAACACAAATAAATCATGCAATTCCTTTTACAATTACCATTGCTAAGCTTGCCCCTCAATCACATAAATTGTACCCTAAACATGCATGCATTTTAACAGATATAATTAGAGAACCGTCCACCGGTTCTGGAGACGAAGCAACCCGGCCACCTGAATCGCTTTCCGTAGGCAAAGCTGAAGTCGGTGAAGTGCGCAGTCACTCACTAACAAAATTCGCCGGAACTGCACCCTCGGCACTCAGTCGCACAAGCCTCTGCTCCAACCAACATCACAACCACAACACACTAATCAATACCCCAGCGTTTGTTGTTTTTAACAACAGCAAAGAGAATGGTCCTTTTCACCTACGTGCAGTCCTTCGAAAAATCCAAAAAAACACGGTTGTGATCCTCGCGACGAATAGATCCAAATCAAGTATTTATACAACTCGTTCCGACACCTGTAGGCCAAGAAACAATTAGAACATCGCCGTAAGCCAAATCCTTCACGAACACAAGCCTGCAGAAAATCAGTCCCAAAGAAGCTTAATTATCACCTTTGAAGAGTCCTCCAAAAATTCCAATAAAAATATGGGCACGTTCCTCTCGAAGTGTAGATGCCGATCGAGTCTTCATACACCCCGATCCGATGCCCGTAGGCCGAGAAATCCCATCATTACTCCACCGCTGTCCTAAACCTCGCAGCAGTACAATGGGGTCAAAATATACCTCGTGAACCATGCCAAAAACCCAAAATGAGGCAAAGTGATCGACAAGGAAATCGAAGGCGTACCTCTTGTGAACGCGCTGCTATGAAAATCGGCACAAAATTCCATCGGGGTAGCTCAGGGGACCTCGCGCACTGAAATGCGACGGTAGAAGCTAAAATTGAAGTAGCGTCGAAGTGCGCCGCGTCGCAGAAAATGCCGATACCGAGGCCTCGGCCGAAATTGCTATTCTCGGGAATCCATCAAATGGTGGAGAAGAGGGAGGGGAGGAACTTCACTGTAGAAGTCCCACGGAGAACAGCCCCGAAAAATCCGGAAAACAGAGGAACGGAGAGGGAGGGGGCCTATTTATAGGCTCGGCCGAACAAATGCGAAAATCCCCGTTGAGTCCCCGGATTCGGGCGGCCGAATCTTTCGGGCGTCGAAAATCCGGTCGCACGAAGCCCGTCCGACCAGCGCCCGAAACCGCCTGGAAGCGCCACGTGTCCCCGAACAGCATACAGCGAACCCGGCCAACCCGCTTGCGACGCGTGTCCCGCCCACGCACCCGCCTCCCACGCATCAACGCCTCGAGCGCCGAGCCCACGTGCGCCCCTGCCGCGCCGCCTGCGCCCCCTGCCACGCACGCTTCCCGAGGCCTGCGGCACATGCTCCGTGGACCGCGCCTGGTGCGCCAGCCAATCCCCCGCTGCCACCTGTCCAAAACGGCCCAATGAGAAACCTCCACATGGCACACCGGTCTCCACGCGCCACGCCCTGCCCGCGCGCCTACCCGCGCTAGCGCGCTGCCCACGCCGGCTCCCGTGGGCCGGGCCCACTGCGCCGCGCCTCCAGCTCCGCCATGTGGCGTACGGCGCTAATAGGAAGCCGCCACGTGGCACACCCTGCGCTCCACTGGTCCACCGTGCACCCGAAAACACTAGAAATCTTCCGGGTGTCTGTTTTCGGGCGTCCGGACTCAGAAAAATACAACCAAGTAGTCGATTTCCATCATTTTTCCGCGCTGAATCCAAATTCGATGTCCGTTTCGCGCGAAACCACTTCCAAAATTTGATGGGGCATCCGAATACACTCGGTATCCATTCAACGCACTGAGTCCACTTCTTGAGTCCGATACGCGCACAAACACCCCCAACACTCAACATAAGCCCCCAGAAGCTGCTGATCCGCAGTAATCCTATCACGGGGATTCGTGTCCTCACATCCTCCCCCACTAAAAGAAAGTTTTGTCCTCGAAACTTAGCTCAACTCCACTCCAAAGGAAGTCTCAAAATCAAGGATAGGTACTCAACATCACCGTCTTCAGCTCCCAAACCGCCACTCACTCCCCGTGATTACTCCTCAACGTCAACAACAATCAGTACGGCATGGCCCGGTTGCTTAATTCTCTCATCTCACGAGCCAGAATTCGCAACGGGCATCCCTCGTACTCCAAACACTCACAGATCTCAAATGGAGCGAGTCAATCACGGGCGAGGGATCCAAAAAAAATAAAACACTCATGAGCTGAGACGTGGAAAAACCTCGGGGATTCCATCAAAGAAGTTGGGGGGAAAAAGGAACGAACAACCAGTGCAGCACGCACCAAAACCACTCCCTGGTACCAACTCAACCAGGGCGACCTGAAACACACCCACACGATCATCCAATAAGGAAAGAAGCCCTAACCAGGTGGGGTCCTCAGTCGGTCACTCCCGAATCCTGACCATCCGAGTGGACTGCTCAGCCGCAGTCTACTATCAAAAGGGACCCCCAGGGACACAACCTCAAGCCCTGTTTGCCTCAACAACTCTACACGGCGCCAACTGTGGAATCATCGAACTCAACCCCAGACAGCACTCCTGCTCAAGGTATCCGCCACAACAGTGGCCCTGTCGGGGTGATCCTGGATGTCCAACAAAATCTAACAGCAACTCCACAGCCATTATGGGAGGCATCACTATACTCGCAAATCCAACTCCCATCACTAGCAATGCAAAAATTGGCGCCGGTATCATCCCCCTCATCCATCCAATAAGCTATGCTAGTACCGCCCAGTCCAAGGAGTTCTTCCCTCAACAATCAATGTCAGCCTTGGCCAATTCTTGAATAGCATCCACTTTGGCCGGATTTCCACAGCCGCTCCTATGGCTAGAATAAGGTGGCCCAAGGTATGTTTCTGAAGTTAAAACTTGTACCTCAATAACTTGGCATACAACCTCTTCCTCACAGACATTATAGCACCATCCACACGTGCTCCTCATACTCCAAGTCACTCTGGGAGTAAATCAAAATATCCCTGGAGGATACCGCCCCCAACCCATCCAAGTATAGCTGGAACACACAATTCCTCAATCCTAAAGGCGACAGGGCATTAGTCAATCCACTTGGCCTCACTATGAGCTCATAATGCCCCTACCGTGTCCAGAACGCCATCTTGGCAAAGTCCTTGGCTGTATGATTCCAAATAGATACATGCATCATAAGCAAACAACTGCCGGAGTATAACTCCATCAAAAGGTCCTAAATAATACCCGAACCTGCCTGCGCTCACACCACAAAAGAACCCACACCGTCATGTATCAACGACGTGTCATCACCACCGTGTATCAACGGCGTGGCACTAGGTCAAACAGACCCTCGATCCATCAGATCCTGTGACTGCGCCATCAGCTCTCTCAGCTCTACTAGTGATATCCAATGAGGTGCTGTCGAGGTTGGCGCAGTTCCCAGAACCACGTCAATCGCAATCTCAATCTCCCTAACCGGCGGCATCAACATCAGCTCAGGTGGACTCACACACGGGATCTCACGGGCAACAAGGATATCCTTGAGTCCCGGTGCCGCCGTAAGCACCTCTCACACTGTCGCTGTAACCTGTGCGCTCTAACTGTCTCAACAAACAAGTCCCCTATTGTCTGCCTTGCAGAAGGTCGTAATCCTCTCTCTCCGCAGTCAAACATCATGCGGCACTGTGCCAACCAATCCCAAGCACTAGGTCAAAACACCGAACTGACACAAATACCAATAAGTCTGCCGGTATAACTCGCGGCCTCAACTGCACTGGACATGATCCACAAGCCTCCCCCACATGCACAATACCAACAGGAACCTGTACCTCTAGTGCACGTGGTAACGACTCTACCTCTAGTCCATGCAGAAATGAAAACTGCTCTACTCCGACTGCTGTGATGAAATCACACTTGCGACAACTCGATCCACTGCCGTGGCGCTCTCCAACCGGGCGGCACAGATTCGTCCGCTCGATGCAAGTGGTCGTCGCTCAGTCTGCCTGAAGATATCTAGACTATCCACATAAGGAGCACGATCTCTGCCACTGTTCATACTGGGGCAATGAATGTGGCCCTCCGCGGATAACATATCCATGCTACCGTCGCTACTGATACTAATGCTGATGCTGCCATCGGGGTCCACCCGACCTCTGATGTCTCAGAAATCCACTACCCTGGAGAAGAAATCTGGAATGCCTCTGCCGGCCGATATGTCCTTCATCACCTAGCATCAAGCGCCTCTATCCAGAACCCGCCTCCGGCGGCAGATCCCAAATCCAAGGAATTGCAACGCCACGCTCCATACACAACGCCTACTCCATCGAGGCGTCCAAAACCTGTATCGGAGGGACCGAATAAGCTGAAGGGTATCCTGGCGCAATCCACTCCCAGACACACATATCCTATGCGCCTCGTCCCTCTAAACATGGAGCGCGCAGTTCAGCAACTGTGTAAACCCTCGGCACAAGGAGGCTCTCAAATAGTCTCTCCATCACCACCAACCATGATTCTGCCTCTACAGGCTCCAAACTCAATCCTACGAATCGGGGTGGTTCATATGCCAAAACTGGCTCAATAGATCGATCATGTTCCACAGCTCATCTGCTGTCAACAATCCACCCTGCCTCGGTGCCTCGGCACCAAACGTTGGCACGGAGGGGGCTACTAAGTGCTCCGACAACTGTGTCACCTAAACCAGCTGCTCACTCCGCCGTTGATATGCCTCAACAATCCTGCCATCTAGGTCCGGAGCTCTCTGACCTCAATCTAGGTATCCGGCCCAAAATCTAACCGCTTAGGCCCAACTGTTGCGATAAGGTGCACACGGGTCAAAACCCAGCGTCGGGGAGACACCGCTCACCACGACAAAACCGTAAAACAGCACACAACCACTCGACCCAATCTAGCGAAAGTCTAAAGTATGTCACCCATTCCACGGCATTATATTGTCTGCAGCCAACATAATCACTTAGGAGAATAAACATGCCAATCACTCATCCCGTCCCTTGGGAGAGGTATAAAACTCAATCAGGACTCTCGCTATAAATCACGACTCTCACGAAGTCATCCAAGGTTAAACCATAAGCCTAGGGTTTCTAAGTCCACCATGACCTACAGCCTAGACTCTGACACCACTCTAATCTGTCACGCCTCGGGGTCGAAACTGCGACCCGGGCTCGCCAACAGATCCGCCGCCTATACAAAACCCCGCATAGGCGAAGCGTCCTACCTGCAAGAAAATGGACTATAGCTAAGCTGATATCAGAGCTATAGAATAAAACTGCTGTAAAACTAAAAAGCAACCATCTGTACAACTGGAAATAATAATACAATATCCATCTCCCATAAGTGATAATCATACAATATCCTCAAATACAATAACCCAGAACTCAACAGGGAGGTAACCTGAAATAATACATCAGTGTACAGGCTCTCAATACAAGTCAGATCCTCACAATACAATAATCTCTCAAAAGTGGAAATAAAATAATCTACTGACTGTACTGCAAATCTCCACTGTAGGGGTACCGCTACTCTCCACAGACGGGTAGTGATCTAGCTCGCGACTCCCTCGCCTCGAACAGCAACCGCAGAATAAGCAACACCCGCTAAGACTCTGCAAAACAAAGGAGAGGAAAGAAAAAGGAGGGGCCCGACGGTCTGCCCACTAAATCTACTAGAGTCATAAGATAACGAAGCAGTAAAAAGTGAACAAGAAAGCCGGAGATACTCTATAGCTACCATGCCTCTATCTAAATGCTCAATGGGGAAAAACCAATTAAAGGTATGCAACTACTCGCATCCGAGGTGCACAATCGACCCAATCGAGCTGACTGCCACATCTGGTCCAGTCAAGTCTGCGCCTCCTTAGTGTATCCACGTAGGGTGTCCAATCGGACTAACTCGCTATCGAATAGTGGCACCTGCAGGCTATAGTCAAAATCCACGCTCTCTCTCAGAACGAAAAGACTCAAGATCCTCAACATCTCGCACAACGGTCGAAATACTCACAACGACCCCGGGACCACCGTTAACCCAACGGTTCCCAACGACACTAGCATTGGTCTAACCCCAGCTACTAGACTCCACTCAGCCCCCAGGCACGAGTGCAACAGTAAAAGTATCTGTCCGAATAAACCCAATCAAATAAACCGGTATAGAACCCGGTACTGCCTGCTCAAATGTCTCAAGTATCTGCTAACAGATTGGCACTCACTAACAGGCACTCATCTGTCCGGTACTCACTGGCCGCTGTGTAAATTGCCTACTCCGGAGTGGCACTTGAGGGGTGCGACCCGCTCTAGTAAATAAGTAACCCATGTCAAGTATCTCTGTAACAAGTATCACGATATAGCAGGACTGGATCACGACTCTGGTCGAAGTGGGAAAATCCATCCACTAAAGAAATCCGATCCCCAATCAGATGCATAAGTAAATATCCGGCCAACCGCCCAATGTCCACAGTCGCCGCAATACCCCACAAGTCCCCAATCTGGTACAACAACCAACACCCAGTCAACCGCCCAATATCCGCGGTTGCCGGAACACCCACAACCCACAATCATGCACAACCTATCCCAGACTCAAAGTCTCGACTACACTATCCCAAACCCTTGCTCGAACCCGAGCAACATGTATCACATGTCTGACTAAAAAGGAGAAAAGAAATAAATATGGTTTCTCCTAAGTCAAGTCCCAACATAATAGTGTAGCGATAAAAGATGGCCTATCTAGATGTCCATACAAGCATGCATTGTCCTCAAGGAAGATAGAAGTAAGTGTATGACAAATAGTAGCTCCACATAGGTATAATCACATGCCGAAATCACTAATGAACTACACCTGTCCATAATCCACGATCCATAACAACTCCTCAGAGTAGTCCCCGCACATAGATACATAATCCTGCCCCATCGCATAATCCAATCTCATAAAAGGCTATGTGCTAACATGGCATGCTAAATAATCACATAGGGTAACATTCTCTTTGGTAAGCTTTCACTAATCATCAACATGAATATCTACTATTGCAATTGTCATATGACATAACACAAATAAATCATGCAATTCCTTTTACAATTACCATTACTAAGCTTGCCCCTCAATCACATAAATTGTACCCTAAACATGCATGCATTCTAACAGATAGAATTAGAGAACCGTCCACCGGTTCTGGAGACGAAGCAACCCACCTGAATCGCTTTCCGCAGGCAAAGCTGAAGTCGGTGAAGTGCGCAGTCACTCACTAACAAAATCCGCCGGAACTGCACCCTCGGCACTCAGTCCCCACACACACCAAATAGCGTTTGTTGTTTTTACAAAACAGCAAAGAGAATGGGCCTTTTAACCTGGGTGCAATCCTTCAAAAAATCCAGAAAAATTACGATTGCGATCATCGTGACGAGTAGATCCAAATCGAGTATTTATATACCTCGTTCCGACACCTGTAGGCCAAGAAACAATTAGAACATCGCCGTAAGCCAAATCCTTCACGAACACAAGCCTGTAGAAAATTAGTCCCAAAGAAGCTTAATTATCACCTTCGAAGAGTCCTCCAAAAATTCCAATAAAAATACGGGCACGTTCCTCTTGAAGTGTAGATGCCGATCGAGTCCTCATACACCCCGATACGATGCCCGTAGGCCGAAAAATCCCATCATTACTCCACCGCTGTCCTAAACCTCACAGCAGTACAATAGGGTCAAAAGATACCTCGTGAACCATGCCAAAAACCAAAAATGAGGCGAAGTGATCAACAAGGAAATCGAAGGCGTACCTCTCGTGAACGCGCTGCCGTAAAAATCAGCTCAAAATTCCATCGGGGTAGCTTAGGGGTCCTCGCGCACTGAAATGCGACGGTAGAAGCTAACATCAAAGGAGCGTCGAAGTGCGCCGCGTCGCAGAAAACGCCGATACTGAGGCCTCCAAAAATCTCGGGAATCCATCAAAGGGTGGAGAAGTGGGAGGGGAGGAACTTCACTGTAGAAGTCCCACGGAGAACAGCCCCGAATAATCCGGAAAATAGAGGAACGGAGAGGTAGGGGCCTATTTATAGGCTCAGCCGAACAAATGCGAAAATCCCCGTTGAGTCCCCGGATTCGGGCGCCCGAATCTTTCGGGCGCCGAAAATCCGATTGCACGAAGCTCGTCCGACCAGCGCCCGAAACTGCCTGGAAGCGCCACGTGTCCCCGAACAACGGACAGCGTACCCGGCCAACCCGCCCACGCGCCCGCCTCCCCCGCGTCAACGCCTCGAACGCCGAGCCTACGTGCGCCGGACCGCGCCGCCTGCACCCCCTGCCACGCACGCTTCTCGAGGCCTGCCGCATATGCTCTATGGACCGCACCTGGTGCGCCAGCCAATCCCCTGCTGCCACCTGTCCAAAACGGCCCAATGAGAAGCCTCCACGAGGCACACCGGCCTCCACGAGCCGCGCCCTGCCCGCGCCAGCGCGCTGCCCGCGCCTGCTCCCGTGGGTCGGGCCCACTGTGCCGCGGCTCCAGCTCTGCCACGTGGCGTACGGCGCCAATAGGAAGCCACCACGTGGCACACCCTGCGGTCCACTGGTCCACGGTGCACCCGAAAACACTAGAAATCTTCCGGGTGCCCGTTTTCGGGCGTCCGGACTCAGAAAAATACAACCACGTAGTCGATTTCCATTGTTTTTCCGCGCTGAATCCAAATCGGATGTCCGTTTCGCGCGAAACCACTTCTAAAATTTGACGAGGCATCCGAATATACTCGTGATCCATTCAACGCACTGAGTCCGCTTCTTGAGTCCGATACGCGCACAAACACCCCCCAGCACTCAACATATGCCCCCAGAAGCCGCTGATCCGCAGTAATCCTATCGCGGGGATTTGGGTTCTCACAAAGAAGGCTCGGGAGCTCGTTCCTCTTGCTCGGTAAGTAGGATTTTTAGATTTTTAAGTTTACATTAGATCCTTTGAAATTGAGATGTTTTGGGTCCTCACAAGATTCTAAACTAGATTCTTACTAGAATCTTTGAGATTTTTGGGGTTTAATCCAAGAAATTAAATTTTAGGATTTTAAAGAGGATTTTTGGGAAATGTTGGGTTTTGATCTCTTTTGATCTTGTAAATTCCTAATTGAGGACCCTAAAAACTTGTCTAACATATTTAATTTCATAGGCAACAACGTTACGGTAGTCGATCGGTGAAAACGGACGAAAATCACCATTTTTGCATTCATTACCCTGTGTAAGTGTGAGGACCCGAATCCCCACTTAAAGGTTTATTGATGGATTAGTGGTTTCTGGGAGTGTTTGTGCGCGTGTCGGACCCCGGAAATGGATTCCTAGTGTATTAGGAGCAAGATTGCTTACCAGGAGGCCCATATTGGGCGATTGAGGTTTTTGCGCGCGTATTGGAACCAAGAAATTGACCCGGCACGAAAAATGGATCAAGTTTACTTTTCTGGGAATTTTCGACAAATTTTAGAAGTGGAATTGGGCCAATCGGACATCGGATTTGGATTCAGCGCGCGAAAACGGTCAAGATGAACTATTTACTCGTATTTTTCGGAGCCCGGATGCGAAAACACAGATTTCGAGGTGTGGGTTTACTGTTCCGGCGGCCAGAGAGGCGCCGGCGGCGGCGGCGTGCGGAGGCGCAGCCGCGCGGTCTACCGCGGAAGCGTGCACCAGGCGCTGGCCACGTGGCGCCTCCCGATTGGCCGGCGCGGCAGGCGCGGTCCATGGAACGGCGCGGGTGCACGGTGCACCGGGGGTGGCCACGTGGCGGCTTGTGGTTGGCGGGTCTTTGTGCGCGCGGTCCACGCAGCGACGGGGGCAGGTGTCCGTACGGACAGGGCGTCGTGGGGGCGACGTGGGGGCGCCACGTGGCGCCCCGTGGTTGGCCGGGCGCAGCCGCGCACGTCCGCGTGTCGGGACACGCGGCGCTGCGCGGCTGGCTGGCGCACGTGCGCCGTGCGCGGGCGGTGTCGGGCGGACACGTGGCGGCTCCTGAGCAATCCGGGCGCGCACAGTGTTGGGCCGGGCCCAACACTGTTGCAGCCCGAATGCCCCGGGCGCCCGAATTTTGGGCCAAAAGTCCAAATTCTTGTTCTTTCGGGCTGGGCCTATAAATAGCCCCTTTGCTCGGGCTTTTTGACCCTTTTCCCGAACCCCTCTGCCCTTGGACCCTTTAGCAAAGTTGGATATCTTCGTGTTGCACATCTTCTAGCAGAGGCCCGGATTTTTTGGAAGCCGCGGCATCGACGACTTCGGCATCGTAGCACAGAGCGACGATCTTTCATCGGAGGCCCGTTATCGCCGCATTTCAGTCTGAGAGGTCCACAGAGCTACTCAGACAGTATTTTTGGACGATTTTTGCGGCGTTGGATTCATGAGAGGTACGTCTTCGACTTTCTTGTTGATCACCTTGCTGTATTCTGAGTTCATGGCACGGTTTTTGAGACATTTCTAAGCCACTGTTTGCTGGTAGAGTTTTTGGGACAGCAGCCCTTGCCGGAATTTTATCTCCGTGCTCGAGCGTCGGATCGAGATGACCCTATACACTTTTTGCATCTACTCGTCGCGAGGATTATCATCGTATTTTTCTAGGATTTTTCTGAGGCTTTCCCGAAGGTATACTGTTTCCCCTTTTACTGTGCAGAGTTTTACAGTTGTGTGGTTGTGAGTTTTTGCGTGCATGTACTGTGGAATTTGTAACTTGGCCTACGGGGCTCGGAATTGGACGTGTAGGTACCCGTTTCGAAGGTCTCGACGCGAGGACCGCCGTAGTATTTTTATTGGAATTTTTGGAGCATTGTTTGCAGGTGAAAAAGTGACATCTTTGAGGCTGATTTTAGATTGAGTCTTATTTGGGTAAATTGTGGAATTAAGTGTAATTGTTAGCCTTGTGTTGTACCAGGAGGGTTGTGGATAGTGCTGGACCCGTTGGATTTGGAGTTATTGTTGCTCCTGGTATTTTTAGCTATGGAACCTTGGACAGTTAGCGTTCTCAGGTGGGTGGCTTTGCTTTCAGGATCTATGGACTGTGCACTAATTCTATTTATATAGAATCATGCATGATAGTGATTGGACTTGGTAGCATGCTAGAATTTGAATGTTAATATTCCTTGTATTATCTGATGATCTTGTCATCTCCTTGCTGTCTGTTATCTGTTAAAGTATTAGTTATCTTGGAACTTGACCTAGCACCCCCGTCATATGCAGCATGTTCAGCCAGACCGTAGAAAATTCCAACTTGGGCTAGGTTTATTCTGCTTTAGACATCCACACTTCTTTTCTTCCTGGACATAGTGTTTTACTCGCCCGGGTAGTGGGCCGAGTGGTCGGGATTCTTTTTAGTGTGGGATGCATTTTACACTCGTGCTTGGGAGCAGAGTGGAGTCTGGTAGATGTAGTTGATCGATCATCTGTGGCGGGAGCCGTTTGGGTAAACGGCGGTCCCGAGATGTTTTATTTGTCGCCACTGTGTTAGTGGCAGTTGTTTACCGGTGTCAGCAGGACCTAGGACCCAGACTGTTTTTAGACACACATGATTTCTGTAAACTAATGTTTTTCTTCCAAATCTCGAGGGGTCGCCGGAGCCTGTTCTTGTTTTGATTTGGGTGATGGCAATAGCCTTTCGGGGTTTGGAAAATAAAACTTATTTAAACGAATTTTCTTAAAAGAACTAAAATATATCAAATTGGGTTTCTCAGATTAAAATAATTTTCAGTAATAATTGTCATCTTTTTATTACAACTTCCTCACCCGAGAGAGTTTGGGTGATCTGGGTTCTAGGGGCCGTTCCTTTGTCGGGACGAAAGCCATGGGGGCCGAGCCTGGAACCTGTTCTTGTTTGATAGGGTTGTAGGTGTTGGTCTTCCGGGACTTTCGGGCCCTGGTTGGTGTCTTTCGTTTGTTGTACAGAGGTTGTCGTGTTCCCGAACTGTAATGGGGTCGGGAACTTCGATAGGCGGAGCCTGGAGTATGTTCTTGTTTGATAGGGTTCTAGGCACCGACCCATCGGGATTTTCGAACCCTTATGGTGTCGGTCCTTCCTGAGTTTGGTGTTCTGTTGTGAGAGCCGTCGGGTGGACGGTAGTCCCGGCTGTGTGGTTTTCCAGCCTGTGAGTGAGAGTTGGTGTTGTTAGTCGATCTTGTTGATCGTGGTTTGGACTATAGCCTGCATGAGCCATATTGAGCTCGACAGAGATGCGCGGATACTTTGCTCGGTGGGGTCGCGCCCCTCGAGTGCCACTCCGGAGTTGGGCCTGTTACTTGCTATCGCGACTTGTCGACGCAGTCCCTCTGGCTGAGCCAGTTTTGGCAGTCACGGACACCCTACGGTAGACCCGTCCTGTTGAGGATGTGCGGTAGTAGGTGGGCGCAGGTTTGACTGGACCCTATGTGGCAGTCAGTGTAGATTGGGTGATTATACTTGAGAGTTAGTAGATGCATCATGTTTTCCATCTGTTCCACTTTTTTGAGCATCTAGATAGAGGCATAGTAGCTGTAGAGTTATTCTTTTCCAGCTCTTTCCTTTTAGCACTGCATTTGTTACTTTATGCCTCTAGTAGACTTAGTGGGCAGACCGTCGGGCTTGTTGGCGGCACCCACTGAGAACTACTGTGGGAGGTAGTTCTCACACCCGTCGTGGTGTCTTTTCCCTAGGGACTTCTACTCCTGTTCCTGCTGCTCCAGCGGTTGCTTCTTCAGATCGAGGTAAGGGAGTCGCGAGCTAGATCCCTACCAGTTGTCGTCCAGAGAGTATATGTACCCCCTTATTATTTTCAGAGTTGTTTGTTGAGAGACCTTGTAGTGAGGTATAGAGTTGTACTTTTCTGTTTTTATTCTAAGAGACTTATATACTTTTGGTGAGGCTTTTGAGTTGTATATATTTTATTTCTAGCAGTTTACTTCCAGCTCTGATATCTATTTAGTATAGCATCTTTCTTTTGCAGGTTCGACGCTTCGTCTATACGGGGTTCACCGTATGGGCGGCGGATCTGTTAGCGAGCCCGGGTCGCAGTTTCGACCCCGGGGCGTGACAGTAAGGGCCGAGACATGGTCGGGACTCAAATTCCTCGGGTCCTCACGTGTTTAGCATCGACTCGAGATGGGTGGTGCTTTCCTAATTTGACAAATGCCCTCCTATGTCTATATTCCTATAATAGAGCCTATAGTGATATATATATATATATATATATATATATATATATATATATATATATATATATATATATATATATATATATATATATATATATATATATATATATATATATATATATATATTGATGCATGTGGGGTTAGTGTTGTGCATGTAATCGCGATTCCTGACATACTTTCAAATCTGGATTGGGTGACAAGAGTCAAAAATTCAAAGGTAGAAGGCATGAGAATTGGGTCGTTCGAAAACAAGAACCCTAGAGATGCATTAAAGGCTAGTGTGGAACATAGTAAAATAAGTGTTAAAACTATGTGACAATATAGGGTTGAACTGTACCAAGTGATGATAACCTAGATCGAGTGGCATCTAGTATATGTAGGGTCTTGGCTACATCAGTGTTGTTATAGAGCTCTTGGAAGAGTAGACACTAGGGATGATAGATTCCCCAGGTAGTGTCATTGTGATTTGGTGTGCCGCGGGGATCTTCGGGTTGTGCAGTTCGCGCGTGGTGAACACCGTTGGGCATGCAATTCTTTCGCCGACCGAGTTCTACCAGGAGTTGCTTTCCAGGAGGGTTCCATGTCGCCGAAAATGGCGGAGTATCTCTTATGTCTGCATGCCCATTTAGTCAGCTCGGCACGCCAACAGATCCGCCAAAAGGGTATGACCTCTTCATACCCGCAAGGAACGGTCAAACATCTCACGACAAATAGCTCAATGAGGCAAACAAGTATATCAGAGTGAAACTTACTACCAATTTAAACATTAAATTTTAACATAAATACAACCATTAAAGCTGAAATGTAAATGGAATGAATATTGGTTACATATAACAAATAGTTCAAATTTTTCTATTTTTCTTTTTCTCACAATATATTGTTCACTCCCAAAAGAAAGCAAAAAGGGTACTCGATCTCTAGACCCGCTAGGTCTGCTACTCTACCGGGCTCTTGCCTCTATCAAGTGCCTCGCTCGCTGTACCTGGTCCTGTAATGTGGTCACCAAAACGTGGTGCGAGAACTATAAATAGTTTCTAGTGGGTTCGTCCACCGAGAATATATGTTCTACACCTCTTAATCCAAAGGAAGCATTAGTAGGAAGATAAATATACAAATATGGAAAGCAGTAAAGCTACACTAGCATGCTAATAATATAATCACTACACTACTAGTACCATACAAGCTACTATGCTAAGCCTCACTAGGCTACCATACTCTCACTTGGCCACTAGACCACAAG
Source organism: Tillandsia leiboldiana (assembly GCA_029204045.2). Classification (NCBI taxonomy): domain Eukaryota; kingdom Viridiplantae; phylum Streptophyta; class Magnoliopsida; order Poales; family Bromeliaceae; genus Tillandsia; species Tillandsia leiboldiana. Next base: position 11,274,042 of record CM055077.1, on the reverse strand, counting down.
AAAGGTTTACATCTAACCTGACCACCTTGGCCACTCTAAATTTTATTTTCTCTTGTTGATTCTTTATCCCATTGGAAATACCTCGTACAATGGGCCCGTGCCCCAGTAGTCATGCTACCAATGACGAGACAAATCCAAAGGCACCATCCGCATTGTAGGTGCTCTCTTTTTACTATTTTGAAGTACCTCGCGTGAAAAAGGCCCCCTGCCTGGGGAAACGGCTATCGCTCTCACACTCTGTCACGCCTCGAGACCACCAATTTGGACAGTTCGGGCACACCAACAAACCCACCAATCGGGTATGACCTCTCTATACCCGAAAGGAACGGTAACATCCACAACAATTCAAACAAGTGTATGCTGAAGCTCAATATCAGAGTAATAACCAGTACCAACTAAAACTTTCATTCATTAAACACCAAGTTTAAACAGTAAATGAAAGCATAACATGAGTGAACCATAATATAAAACTTATTACATTTTCCATCTCTCAAATTGCATTTAAACAATATTACAAATTTACATTTTTTTCCTCATAATACATAGTTCACTCAAAATATAAAAAGGCGACACCTGCTAGACCCTCTAGGTCTCCATGCTGCTGGGCCCTTGCCCATGTCGTCTATCTCAACGGTTGTACCTGGATCTGAAAAAATGGTCACCCAATGGTGTGAAAACTACTTAAAGTTTTTAGTGGATTCAACCACCGAGAAAGGATGTTCTACACCGCTTGGTCCAATGGAAGCAAGATAGCAATATAATATCTGACAATAAAACTGCAGATGCTAACTAACATGCTCATATACATGTAGGAATGTCTTTACACTAACTGTAGTGCACCGACTCCGTGAAATAGCGAAATGCGGTGAAATCGCTCTTAACGTGTTTAAAATCTGTCTATGGGTGAATTCAGAGTGTTTCGGTTCGAAGTGGAGGCCTTTGGATCGAAAAGTGACTTGACGGCACGCAAATTTGAAGCTTCAGACTTGTGAAGCTTCAGGTTGCATTGTGTACCGGAACACATTAATGGGTATCGGAACCAAGAGGAAAACCCAGGATAATCCAGCTCTCGTGTTGGAAAGCCAACAAAAATATTCTAAGTCCCTGGGTACCGGTACCAAAGGTTAGGTACCGGTACCCCATGTAAAATAGGAAATTCCAGCTATCGGGTTGGAGATTTCGTAGGCTGCGTACCGGAACTCAAAGCTCAGTACCGGAACTAAAGTCCGTGTACCGGTACTCAAAACCTGAGTACCGGTATCCAGTGCCCAGAATGCAGGGACAGTGTGGGGAATTCATTTGTAAGTGGGGGTAGTTTGGTAAATTCACTTCTACCTATGACACCCAACTACTCCCTGATATAAACCCATCCCTCTCACTCTCTCTCCTCATTCCCTCTCTCTCCAACTCTCCCTCTTTCTCTCTCTCTGTGTGGGGTGAACCAGGGAAAGAAAAGAAGAAAGAAAAGAAGAGGAAGAAGAAGTAGTGGAGGAGAGGTGGCTGTGGGGAAGTGTGGGCTGTGGGATTGACCTCCCAAAAGGCTTGGAGATGAAGGAGAAGACTTCAAGGAATACTCTCAAGTGATGATTGAACCCTTTTCCCTTCTCTTTTGGCCAAAATCTCAATAAGAGGTATGTGTGAAAAATTTAGACTTTCTCATTTTAGAATTTGTATGAGTTATAAGGGTGTAGAAGTAACCTCTTATGGTTCTATTTTCCTTTTTAGGGAAATAGATCAAACCCTAATTCTTGCAACAAGAACATCAAGGTGGGGGATTCTTTCGAAAATAGGTGATCTCTTCTTTTTTTCCTTTGCCTTTTGATTTAGAAGTATGTTAGTAAGCATGTTAAGCTAATGAGATTAAAATATGGATAAATAGGGTTAAGCCCTAAAAGATAATTATGTTAAACCTAATGTAAGTTATGTTTGCATGTGTAATTAGCAAAGGATTTATGTGTAGCGTGATCATGATAGGGTACAATCCTAGAAATTATGTAAATGCTTCAAGAGGAAAGTGCAAAAAATTATATTTTCTTATAATTGAAAAAATGTGTCAAAATTATTTTTTTAATATAATTTAAATGACGATTTAAAATGCGACTCGTAAAATAGAACGTAAACCTGCGAACAACAACATAAATAACAATTTAAATTTAAATTAAAAAATTCCATTTTGATTGGAAAAAAAGGAAATTAAAAATGATGAATTATAAAAAAGAAAACTGCATTAAAATTATTTTTTTAATATAATTTAAATGATGATTTAAAATGCGGCAGGCAGAATGAAACGTACACCCATACACCCTCAAAAGGGAAACAAATGCATTTGGTGGCTTTTGGGTGGGGCGGCGAAATTCGGCGCACCAAGTGTATGCTTTAATTTGCGAACCACAATATAAATAATAATTTAAATTTTGAAAAAAAAAGTAAATTTTGATTATAAGAAAAGAAAATCGGAAATGATGAATTATATTAAAAAAATTGTGTCAAAACAATTTTTTTAATATAATTTAAATGATGATTTAAAATGCGGCTTGTAAAATAGAACGTACACCCAGCTCGTCTTTTTTTTTCATACACCCTCGTAAGGGAAACAAATGCATTTGGCGACTCTTGGATGGTGCGGCAAAATTTGGCGCACCGAGTGTACGCTTTAATTTGCGAACCATAACATAAATAATAATTTAAATTTAGATAAAAAAATAAATTTTGATTGTAAAAAAGGAAATTGGAAATGATGAATTATAAAAAAAATGTGATAAAATTATTTTTTTAATATAATTTAAATGACGATTTAAAATGCAGCTCGTAGAATGGAACGCACACCCGGCGCGCCGTTTTTTTTTCATACACCCTCAAAACCCCCAAATGCGGGGAGATTTTTTAATCTAAATTTCGGTGCGAAAAAGTACAATGCACCGTATGTAGACTTTAATCATTTAAATTTATATTAATTTTTTTTTTATAATTCATAATTATTAGTTTCAATTTTTTACAACCAAAATTTAAATTTTAAATGAAAATTTAAATTGCTATTTAAGTGGTGGTTCGTCAACCAAATGAAGCTCGCATTTTATGGCTTTTGGGTGGTGTGGAGAAGTTAGGCGCACCGAGTGTACGCTTTTTTTTACGGACCGCAACTTAAATAGTAATTTAAATTTAGATTTAAAATTTAAATTTAGATGGTAAAAAAAAAAATTAAAAATAATAAATTATAAAAAAAAAAAGTCAAAAGACCCCAAATGTACACCCGATGCACCCGGTGCACCGAACTCCCCCACACCGGTCAAAAGCCCCTTTCGTAAGGTTTATAAATAAATGGGACACTTCTTTAATTTTCTTGAGCAATACATCCCTAGCAATTTTAGTGGTACCAGTCTCACTCTTTAATTTTCTTGAGCAATACACCAACAATTCTAGTGGTACATTCGATTTTGGATATAAGATGTATATTTCACCTATCTAAAGGTAAAATTTTTTTCACTCGTCACTTTGAAATGATAAATAAAATTCACTCCATTCTAAAATAAATAAAATGTACGATATACATCCTAAATAAAGTGCACTAAAAGTATTTTCCATTCACCCCACCCATGAACCATCCAAGATTGAGGTTTTCTTTACTATTCTTTTCAATGTAACTAGTAAAATTTATTTTACTCTGGGTAAAATAGAATGTAAGATGTAAGAATTTTCTTTCTTGCTCATTATTTAGTAAAATTTATTTTACTCTGGTTAGAATAGAACGTAAGATGTAAGAATTTTCTTTCTTGCTCATTATTTAGATTCCCAATCCTATTTTACTAAGGCATCAGGAATATTTGTAAAATTTCGGTGTTTAATTTAAGGCCCGTTTTGAGAATAATCTATTTTTGTTTTTTTCTGAAATAAGTATAATTTTTGGAATAGAAAAGAATTAGATTAATTTTGTATTTGGACGAAAATCGAAATATTATAAGAATAAGAAAAATTGTGTTTGGATGATTGGGTTGGAATAGTAAAAATAAAAATAATTATGGTTGAGAATGAAAATAATTTATCTAAATAATAAGTATTTAGATATTAATAAAAATAATATTTTAACAAATTAATAAATTAATTAATTAGAAATACCATACTAGATGATGAAGAATGCCATTAATTAATAACTATAAAAAAAGACAATAGGTTAATATTAATTAATTATTTAATCATTTATATTTTTAATTAATACATTAATCAAATAAATTAAAACATTAAATATTTAAATAATATAAATATTAGTTAATTATTAAATAAGCATATCAAATAATTAATTATTTAATTAGATAATTAATTATAAATAATAAATTAATTATTATTTAAATATTTATTAATTTAATAAATTAAATGAATAGTTAGTTAATTATCAAAAAAATAATAATTATATTTTATAATTATTTATAACTCAATTAGTAGAGAAATAAAATACTTAATGGATGAAACTACTATTCTTCCTCTTAATAAATTATTTTAATATAACCCAAAAATAATAATTCCTAACTATTTCTAACAAAAGAATAAAAAAAATAAATTTTTTATTCTCCTTTTATTTCTTCAACCAAACACTGGGGATAGTTCGGGAATAACGACAACAGTTGAGGGGTTTTCTAAAAATGTTCCTATAAAATCTTGGAGGCGACTTCCCGCGCAAGTTTTCGCGCCATGGCGGCGGCGGAGACGGCCCTAGCGATCCTCCGCGCTCGGCTGTCCAACCCAACCTTCGCCCATTCCACCCTCAAATCCTCTCCAGAAAGCAACTACAGGTTCATTTCTCCGTTTTTTTTTTTTTTTTTTTTTTTTTTTTTTGGGTGTATTTGTGTTTTTTTTTAAACAAAATTCTGATTTTAGGTCTTTGATCATCTCCGTCTTTTTCCATTTGACAGTAAGTTGAAGTTCCTCATCTCCAGTTCCATCGCCGAATCCTGCAACAACTCCGTCCTCCTCCTCGGCCCCCGCGGGTCTGGAAAAGTTGCGGTAATTTCTCTTATCTCCAAGACCGCAAGATCAACTATATATATGTTAGCTATCATTATTCAGTTGCTATAAAACTATGCAGAAAGCTAGCGATTTTGATTGATGTTAAATTTAGGTGGTGGAGTTGGTTCTCGAGGATTTGAAGGCGGATCACCCAGATGAGATCTCCGTGGTATGGTCGGAATACTCGGTTCTTGCTGATTGATTGAGGCGTTATATATATATATTTGTCTCTTTTCTTACTTTGTGCGGTGAACGCATTGCGATGTTACAGATCAGATTGAATGGGCTGCTGCATAGTGATGACAACTATGCTCTCAAGGTTAGATCTTTTCGGCACTGCATTTCTCGCCTTCAACTTAGCGACTAGGTTATTACTGTAGTTGTGGCAAAACTTGTGCATGTACTTTTATGCTTTCTGTCTTTACCTTGCGTCCCTGACTTTTAGTTGTACTGACATTTGCGGATTGGTTTGGAGTTAGAAAACGACACTAACTTATGATAGAGTGGCAAGTAAAGAATGACGATATACGAGTAGTATGAAAACTAGCTGAGATAGAAAGTGGGTGGGTAGGTGTTTCGACACTTATAAAAACAAAATTTCTTTTTGATTAAAGATTCATAGGACTATTCATGCCAACAATCTATTCTGCGTATTGATTATAATGACAAACATACTATTCTAACTCATACCAGAACTCTTCTTGTCTGATAGAATGAGAAGCAATTATATGCAGATCAAACTATTAGATTTAGATATAATTATGTCAAATCTGAATATGATCATAGGAAACTAGGTATAATAATGTCAATTCTGGTTATTGGGAGAACATCTGGATAGGGAAACTTTAAAGAAGATTTGCTGGATCTAGGTAACACTAAATAGGTAGCATTTTAGTGAAAAATTTAATTTAATAATGCATCAAAACTTGGTAGAGTCATATCTACTGCAGCTCCTTTTCTATATTTGACTTTTAGATAGCAAGTGAGAAAGAAGTATGAGAATGATACAGAATAAGTTGTTAAAATTAGAAAGTGCAGACTAAATTGAAATTAGACCTAATAAGACTTGACATAACTCTGCCTTAATTTAACCGTTTGGATTGGATTTGACTCACATTTAGAAGTTTTTTCTTTGATCGTTGTTTAAATTGTTCGCCTTCTTTCCTAATTAGTAGGAAAGTATCCTGAGCTGGTGACTTCTAGGTTGAATATGCCATATAGATGATTTACAATGAAACTGTAAATTAACTATATGGCTTCTTAGGAATCTGAGGTTCGCAGCCTAATCTAAGACCTAGACAAAATGGAGAGTCTTCATTGATATGAAATTTAACAAAGAAAATTCTAATGTTGATTTATGTGGTGTCTGTTTGGCATAGAACCTTCTTTTGCTTTCAGTTGCAACTGCATCTAATAGTGTGCTTGGGCAATTGAGATGTTTCGATCTTCTACTATGATAAGAAGCTGAAATGAGCTTCTAACCCCTAAAGTAGAAGCTCGAATTTGGAACTTTTGCTCTTTCTTCAAAGAGAAGCTATTATAAGGGATTTTAATGGCAAAGCTTTTTGTGCTTCTCTAGATAATGGTAGTCAAACAGCACTAGACCTTATAAGCTCCACCAATTTGGCCTTAAAATTACTTTCTTCAGAAAATTTACAATTGTGTCTTTGAAATTCAATTTGGTCTCCTTCTTACTGTTCTTTGTGGGTTCATGGGCATGATAACATATTCCAAGATTCCAGAAGCTAAAGGAAAAAAAAAAATTGTGAACAACCAATTTTTTCCATGTAATGGCAGAAGCAAAACTTGACTGCAAAGAGGGACTTTGGTTGCAGGTTTCCATTTATAACGTGGAATCATAGTTAGTAATATCTCTTTGGTAGATACTTGATGAAACTTTAGTCGTAGTTTGTTATGAAGTCCTTTCTTGCGGTAAATTAAACTGGTACTAGGCTTCCTTTCCTCATTCTAGGAATTCGTGTGACTCTACTATGATAACCAGCTGTTCTAGCACTTTGTCGGTGAAAGCCAGATTTCCCCCTTGCCAAATGCCCTGATATCAACAACGGGTGTGAGAACTACTAAACAAGTAGTCCTCAGTGGGTATGTCATCGAACCTCCGATCTACCCACCAAGTCTACCAAAAAGGCAAAGTAGGAGATGATAATAAATATGAAAGTAATAGCTGGAATGAAAGCTATACTACTATGCCCAATGCCAAATGTATGATGCCAAATATATATGTGTATGCACCACTGAAAAATAACTACCGAGATATAACCCAATCAAAGGGACCGGTCAACTGAAACCCGGCCCTGCCTGCGCTCACATCACCATAGATCATAAATCGTCCGGTCAACTAAAACCCGGCCCGACCAATAGATCATAAATCGTTCGGTCAACTAAAACCCGGACTCGGACCTGTATAAAACCCGGTCTCGCCTACTTTGGAGTGGCACTCGAGGGGCGCGACCCAACTCGAGTAAAAAAGTATTCATATCGAGTATGTCAGTAAAGTAGGCAAAAGTTGACACTATGCTCAATGTGGAAACTCTATCCACAATGCAATCCCGGCCCAACTGATGCATAACACTAATCGGCCCAACCGCCCACAATCCGCGGTTGCCGAACCAATCCCGAGTCGATAATCCGGTGCTATCCCACCTGACTCGATAACACAGCTATACTAACCCCATCCCTGCTCACTAACCCGAGCAACAAAAACATAAGAGAATAAGCAAAGGGTTTTCTCCTAAATTTTAATCCAACATGATTAGTATAGCTTTATAAAAGAAAGTGTGGCCTAACTAAATGTCCAACAAGCATGGAATGGTTCTCACACATAAAAGATGTAGTTTTCAACATAAGTCTCAAGTTTCAACATGCTTTGATCAAGTATAAATAGTAAACATCATAACCACACAATGCTGAATTTTTGGTTGAGTCGACTTGTAGGCCGCAATTTTGATGTGCTCAAGAACCCACCTATTTGCTCAATGATCCGAAGCCCGATAGGTCTGATTTTTGGCGAGCACGCTCCTCAGGTTCTTAGCTTTCCAACAAACCTGAAAACCCCCCAAAACTCCTGCCGGATTGAAAGTAATTGCAAAAACATCAACCGCTGTGCAGAATTTCAGCAATTCGAACAAGTAGTAAAGGAATCGAAAACTGCTATACATGCCTCAATAAACTCCAATATCACAACCCAAAATTGATTCTTAAGTTCTCAAATAACTTAGTAACATCAAGAGGTCCACAAAAACTAACTTTAAATCCCTCAATTTAGCTCATAACAAGAGTATATCAATGCTGTCCAAAAATTCTGCATGTATCCATAAGCTGAATTCAACTTTGCTATATATCCCAAATTAAACATAATTACAAGTTGAAGCCAAAAGAGAAATTGTTCACCATGCTCATAAGATTGCATTCAACCACTTGGATTAACTATAAAACCATAATTAACCACGAAATTATATCCACCATTCAATTAACAAAAAAGGGTGTTCCAACTAAGCATGCAGATTTCAGCATCACAAGGTCTGAGAAGAAAGCTTACTATGGTATATCAATTACCTTTCAAATTTCGAGATTAAGGTGTCAAAATGCTCCTCTTGAAGTCTAGAAGATCACCCAACTTTGAAATTCTCCATTTTATAAAAAGAAGAAAGAGAAATCCCATAATTACTCAAAGCTGTCCAAATTCTGAAAACTGCACACAGGGGCTCAAAGATGGCCATACATACCTAGTAAAATGCAGGAATTGGCCTCTCTCTTCAATATCAAAGTTGTAGAGTTGTAGAGCTTCAAGTCCTGAAGATTTCCCCACAAAAATCAGCTCGAAACTCTAATCCTACTGTCCATAGGAGGGAAAATACTGAGTGCTGTCCAAAACTTCCAGGCTGTGCCCAAGGGTCTCAAAGATGGTTAAAATTACCTGGTTTAGAGTCCAAACTGGAACTCCCTCCAAAAATGAGAGCTGTAGAGCTCGAAGTGCTGAAGAATTCCCCGCAAAAATCACCCCCAAATTCCACTCCTACTGTTCTGGGGAAGCCGTGGAAGAAAAAGTCAACGGAGTGGCCAAATCCAGCAAGCAAGCTTCAAGCTTCAACAATGGTGATCTTGGATGGAGGAAGAAGATGATGTAGCCTTTGCATGCGTTCACAACAGGGATGAAATGGCTAAGGATGGGAAAAAGGCTTCTTTGCTGTCTACTAGGTCCAATTTATTGCTAAAAAAAACTAGTTAAGATGCTCCCAAAGCTCAATTTACCATCTTTGAGACCCTTTGGCACAGCCTGGAAGTTTTGGGCAGCATTCAGTATTTTCCCTCCTCTGGACAGTAGGATTAGAGTTTCGAGCTAATTTTTGTGGGAAAATCTTTAGGACTTGAAGCTCTACAACTTTGATATTGAAGAGAGAGGCCAATTCCTGCATTTGACTAGGTATGTATGCCCATCTTTGAGCCCCTGTGTGCAGTTTTCAGAAGTTGGACAGCTTTGAGTAATTGTGGGATTTCTCTTTTTTCTTTTTATGAAATGGAGAATTTCAAAGTTGGGTGATCTTCTAGACTTCAAGAGGAGCATTTTGATACCTTAATCTCGAAATTTGGAAGGTAATTGATATACTTTATTAAGCTTTCTTCGCAGACCTTGTGATGTTGAAATCTGCTTGCTTAGTTGGAACACTCCTTTTTGTTAATTGAGTGGTGGACTTAATTTCGTCGTTAATTGTGGTTTTATGGTTAATTCAAGTGGTTGAATGCAATCTTATGAGTATGGTGAACAATTTCTCTTTTGGCTTCAACTTGTAATTATGTTTAATTTGGGATATATAGCAAGTTGAATTCAGCTTATGGATACATGCAGAATTTTTGGACAGCATTGATATACTCTTGTTATGAGCTAAATTGAGGGATTTAAAGTTAACTTTTTGTGGACCTCTTGATGTTTCTAAGTTATTTGAGAACTTAAGAATCAATTTTGGGCTGTGATATTGGAGTTTATTGAGGCATGTATAGCAGTTTTCGATTCCTTTACTACTTGTTCGAATTGCTGAAATTCTGCGCAGTGGTTGATGTTTTTGCAATTACTTTCAATCTGACAGGAGATTTTGGGGGGGTTGGGATCATTGAGCAAACAGGTGGGTTATTGAGCACATCGAAATTGCGGCCTACAAGTCGACTCAACCAAATTCAGCATTGTGTGGTTGTGGTGTTTACTATCTATACTTGGTCAAATCATGCTTAAATTTGAGACTTATATTGAGAACTACATTTATCATGTGTGAGAACTATTCCATATTTGTTTGGACATATAGATAGGCCACACTCTTTTATATATGCTATACTATTCATGTTGGAATAAAACTAAGGAGAAAACCCACTTTCTTATTCTATTATGTTATTGTTGCTCGGGGTATTGAGCAGGGTTGGGGATAGTATAGCTGTGTCATCGAGTCGGGTGGGATAGCACCGGATTATCGACTCGGGATTTGTTCGGCAACCGCGGATTGTGGGCGGTTTGGTCGATTAGTGTTATGCATCAGTTGGGTTGGGATTGCATTGTGGATAGAGAGTTTCCACCTTGAGCATAGTGATGACTTTTGCCTGCTTTACTGACATACTCGATATGGTTACTTATTTACTCAAGTTGGGTCGCGCCCCTCGAGTGCCACTCCGGAGTAGGCGGGACCGGGTTGGTGTACCGGCCGGATAGATGGATACTTGAGTATGATTCCACGCCGGTGATACACGGTTGTGATGCCACGTCGTTGATACACGACTGTGAAGGTGATCTATTGTGATGCGAGTGCAGGCAGGACCGGGTTCTATACAGGTCCGAGACCGGGTTTTATACAGGTCTCATAGATTGGGTTATATCTTGGCAGTTTTCTTTCAGTGATGCATACATACCTACACTTGACAGTATACATTGTGGCATTGAGGCATAGTAGTGATAGTATTCATTCCAGTTATTACTTCCTCATTTATTTACCATTTCCTACTTATGCCTTTTGGTAGACTCGGTGGGTAGGTCGGAGGTTCGATGACATACCCACTGAGGACTACTGGTTTTCTAGTAGTTCTCACACCCATTGTTGTTGCTCAGTCTTTTTCAGATTTCTCCGCGGTTGTTGCTGTGCCGGCGGATCGAGGTGAGGGGATCGTGGGCTAGATAGATCTCCTACTACTCTTGAGAGCTAGCAGTGGACCCAGTGTTATTTTATTTTGTTTAGCATAAGGTGTTTATAAAACCCACTCTGATTTTGGATCATATGGAGAAGCAAAAGCCACATAATATAGGCACTTCATAGTACTTCATAGAGGCACATATTTGAGAAGCTGCTACTGTAGTGTATCTAGTAAATATGATAGCTCCATATCTTGTTGAGGACTTATAATTTCTAGAGGGTTTTTTCTCTAAACAAGTTACAGGAGGAATCTTGCAAAACAATCTTGTTCCTATTGATTTGCATGTCTTGACATCTCCATCTACGAAGGTTTCAAGTAGTCAACACATTTTTAGGCCACTTGTTTTTACCCTTTAGTATTGCTACGGTGACATACTTAACCTTTTTTTTTTTATTTGAAGTTCTCAGGTCATGAAAAGGCTCATGAATTTTTTTTTTTCTCCTCTTTTATATATGCTTGTGGTTGCTATAAATTTTCTTTCTTTTAATCGTGTTGGAATGTTCTGGTGGAAAAGCAAAGTACAGATTGTGCAGTTTTTTTTTCCTTTAGATATCACATCTTAACTTTGTTCTTCTAAGCCGATGATTCCAGAGTTTCCCGCGCATGTTCATTCATTTTAACCTTTTTACAATCTGTTCAACTTCTTTTTATCTTGGACATTAGATTCATTTAAAATTTTCTCCTGTCAATCCTTTGTTCTTTGTCTGCTACTGAGAAATCCAACTGTAATGAGGGCAGTCTTTCATTTACTTTTAGAGTTTTAGTTTGACTACGAAAAGATAACTAGTTTATGAGCTCATATATTCTCCTTCCATCATATTTTGCTAAGATTACCTAATGAACATTCTTCATCCATAGTTTCATTACTCAGATCTTTGTTTCTTTGCATTTAATATTGTTGAATATATTCAACTTCAAATCCTTCTGGATTTATTGGTTTTTTTTAATATTTTCTAGGAAATTGCTCGGCAATTATGCTTGGAACACAGATTATTGTTCTCAAAAATGGTAGGTACCTGCCTTTCTTTTGATATTCATTGGTTGGAATATTTTGACTTTTGAATAATACTGTATCACAGAGATAAGAAAGTCTTACTAATCATTATTGTAGGCTTCATCTGATGACAACTCTCAATTCATGATTGACATTCTGCAGTAAGTGTAAAGTGTAAGGAGTGGAGCTTATATGCTTTCAAAAGCACAAGCCCAAAGCCCAATATGCTTGTGATTTTTTTACCATTGGATTTGCATTGAGATCCGTGCTATTGTACTCTCTCTTTCTCTCTCTTTAGTTGACTTTACAATAGCACAAATCTCAATACAAATCCTATGGTAAAAAATTCACAAGCATATTTGAATTTGTGCTTTTAAAAGTATATAAGCTCTACTCAAGTGTAAGATCAATTTTATTGCTGGATTGTTTATGTTGCCTTATTTCTATGCCTTCTTTCTAGGGAGTGTGGTTTGGCTCACAAGACAATAATTTTCGTTTTAGATGAGTTTGACCTCTTCACTCAGGTTGGTCTAAGAAATATATTTTACCTAAGTGCATTATTTGAGTCACATTATCTCACAGTCTGTAGTCTAGTTGTTTATTATTCCCTGGTAGCAGTGTAATTTCATATAGTACTCGTTGAATTAAGCACCATTTTGCTGGGCTTTGAGGAACTAATTAACTCTCGTGTTTTCAAAATTGATGCCCACTTTGTTTTTCACTGCTCAGATGGAACTTCTGACTGATTTTTTTCTTTTATTAGCCAAACGCTAAGCAAAAATCTCTCTTATATATTGAGTATTTCGTAATTTGTAGGGGAAGCAACGATTGCTTTACAGTTTACTAGATGCATTGCACACTTTGACATCACAGGCTTTAGTCATTGGTATGAGTTGTCGCTTGGTATGACATCTTAAACTTCCCTTGTGCCTTTTATTAAAAATGTTTTCGATACTACTTGAAAGTGTGTTTTTTTTTTTTTTTTGAATTTCACCTGTCATAAATCTACACCATCTGTGACTGCTTGCAATTGTTTCCAGACAATAATACTATTAAAATTGCTTATACTATCTTTGGTATTCTGATTGTTTTTTTTCTAGAGGTTAACATAGGCAAACTTGCCTTTTCTTCTAGGATTTGAATTTCACAACAGTATCTACTTAAACAAGCCCTTTTCAGTCCTAATTTCCTTCTTAGGTCATTTGTGATGCAGGAACTAGTAATGTAGGTTCAAGCTTGCTAAGAATCTATTTGCAATTATTATTATTATTATTTTTTACCATGTACAAGTCATTATGTTGGAAGTGTAAGCTGAGAAAGAACATTGGAGGAAAACTTACGACCTAATTTCATTGGGCTGACAGAGAAGTTAGACTTGAGCATAACCAGGACTTTCTTCTATTTCGAACTTTCAGGATCAGATACTCTACTTTATAGCTGATGTATCAAACTATAATTAGGCTATAAAAGGATCGATATCATTCTTTATGTTTTAAGAGAGACTGATTCGTTGTTGTTTTGCTACTTTTACCCTCAATATCAATAGGTTAAACAATCATGCATTGCAATAAAGCTATTTTTAGGTAAATATACTCATTCACTAAATGTTTAATATTAAGGTCTACGTTGTACTGAGTGACAGTAGTTAAGAATTTGCGCTTTAAGCAGGGCACTAGTTGTCGTCCGATCTTGAGCAATTACCGTCAGAACCAATGAAATGCACTCAATCATCATCAAATACAGTGGAATCATCAATCAGGGTTCATTGAATGCTCATGGAGTACAATCAAAGCTATTTAGAGCTGTCAAATCTTGATTAAAAGAATATTTTGCATGAGACTTTGGATTTTTTTTGCCACAAGATATTATGTTAACAAAATTCAAGTGAAACTTTGACTCTTGGGAAACTTTTTGTGTTTAAAAATTTTAATTTTAAACCAAGGAATAAAGTGCCGTGGCACGGGGCCGTGCCGTTGTCCGCCTGGCACGGTACGGCACGGGCACGCTTCCGTGCCGACACGCAAGTGTGCCGATGGATACGCATGGCCTCTCAGTGGCACGCTCTAGCACGTTTTTTTTATAGTTTTTTTGTTCTTAATAAACTTTTATAATGTTATTTTGAAAGATTTAGTCAAATAATTATGAATATTCACTATATATAGCTTACTATACTAATTAATTAATATAGTGGTAAGTTTTTTTAAATGTAAAAAAAAATTATACCTCATAGAGAATAGAAATTAAAATATAATAATAAAATAAACTAGTAAAATTCATTTAAGAAAGTTAGAAAAAGAACAACATGCTGAAAAAGAACAACATGAGCAATAAATTATATGACAAATAAATTAAACAAATTTAAGTATAAATTGATTTAATTTAACTTTTAATTTTATTAGTATTTTTAATTTTTTAAATTAAAAAACAAAATCTTTAAAGTAAAAATTATTTTTATTGCAAATCTTATATAAAATACTAGATCTATCCAAAATAATTAAAAATTTAACTATATAATAATTAAATCAAGTATATCTATTTCAACTTTTTATAAACAACAGATAAAAAATTATCTTATTTTATTTTATTTTTTAAAAAAGCTTTACAAATTAAAAATATTCAAAAAAAAAACTACGTGGGGATACAAAAGCCAATCCCCAAAAAAAAAATCAAAAAAAAAAAAATCGAATGAAGAACATAAGGACCTATCAAAAAAAATGAGAGACACAAAACCCACCAAATAAATAAATAAATAAATCTTCAAAAAAAAAAAACCTAAAAAAAAAAACAATCAAAACTACTTTGAGAGAGAGAGAGAGAGAGAGAGAGAGAGAGAGAGAGAGAGAGGAGGGGGCGGCATAAAAAAAAAAAAAGGAAAAAAAAAAACGGCACGGGTGGAACGTGCCCCCATATAAACTATAATCATTTTTTTGGCTATAAAATTTATCTATTTCCATATATAGTTGTTCGTAATCTTAAGCTCATCTATTTGATTTAAGATTTAATCCGATAAAGCTAAGGTACCTTTAGGAGCATTCAACAATCTCTCATACAACTCGGTCGATGTTCAGCTTCGTGATTTTAGTATTCCCATATGGTGTTCCATTCGGATCTACTATGACAATCTGAGCATCACCTCTCTTGCTGCAAATCCTATTTTACACTCTCGGAGTAAGCACATTGAGAATGACCATCATTTTCTTTGTGAGAGAGTTTAGTTTGGAGACCTCTATCTCTTTCACATCTCTTCTTAGAAACAACTGGCTAATTTTCTAACAAAACTATCACGTCCCGAGACCGCCAATTTGGTCAGTTCAGGCACGCATACAGATCTGCCGAACGGACAGAGTTTCTCCTGTACGTCCAAGGCGTCACAACCAGTACAATTCAATGAGTTCCAATCAGGAACAAAATTCATACACGGATTGCGAAAGGAAAGTACAAAAAATATAAAATATCTATTCTATTACATGCATTCGTCCCATCACATACGTTTACATCACATTTTTCTTTTTTCTTTACAATCCAAATATTAATACAATTTTACATTTTTGCTCTTACAATTTTTTGTTTTTACACTTAGCTAAATCTGTCGAGGGTCACCTCTACATACACTGTAACTGGTAGGGCTTCTAGCTAGCAAGCTACGCTCTGTCTCTCTCTGCCACTGCCGGCTCAGCTGGACCTGTAAGACATGGAGTGAGAACTATAAAATAGTTTCCAGTGGGTACAGCCACCCAAAGGTGAATTCAACTTAATTGGCTAAGTCAACTTCATTGACTCACAAGCCAGACTCAACTTAACTGCTAAGCAGACTCAACTTGACTGCTAAGTCTTTAAACTAAGTAAATTAAAATTAAGTTCATTTTAATTTGACTGTTAAGCAAAGTTCGAAGTGCCGTGGCACGGGGGCGTGCCGCTCGGCGCCTGGCACGGCACCGTACCGGCACGCTTGCGTGCCGACACGTGGCACGCTTGCGTGCCGATGGATACGCATGACCTCCCAGTGGCACCCTCTGGCACGGTTTTTTTGGGTTTTTTTTGTTCCCAATAAGCTCTTATAATATTGTTTTGAACTGTTTATACAAAAAATTATGAATATTGACTATATATAGCTTACTACACTCACCAATTAACATACTGATAATTGTTTTTTATATATAAAGTACAACTATATCTCATAGAGAATAGAAATAACAATATAATAAATAAATTCACAAGTATAATAAGTATTTAAATTTACATATTTATAGAGAGAAGACTGCTTAATTCCACATAGATTGTCGCGGTTGATCATATGGCATAGTGTGATCTGCAGATATCATATTTATTTGACAATGTTGGTATAAATATTCCTGGTATTGTGGAAAAGTCATATATTCGTGATATATGTCATTGTATTGGCGTACGTAATGTCCATATGCAATTGGATCGCTGATATAATCGACAACAGTTACTTGTACTGGCATATGGACTGCAACATCAGAAGGAGCAGTATTATCACTATACGATTCGGCATACGAACTTTCACTATATGAAGGTATGAATGGATCATAATCATATCTCTCTCCATAAAAGCCATGTTGATATGAGGGATACGATGAATCTGAAGTACTATCAAACTGTGTGCGCAAATTATCATCCCTTCGTGGGTGCCCAGTTGACACCGCTTCCAAACCCTCTCTCATCTCCCTATAATCTTGTTGTGAGGGCCTATTACCTTTTCTGCGATCATATACCACTCCAGATGTTTGACGTGGTCTCGACCCATGATCAGCATCTTGAGTGGCATGAGTGAAATTTTGCTCTTCAGTAAATATAAGACCACCTCTGCCCTCATCTCCACCCTCCTGTTGTGTTGGTGGAATGCATTCACCACCATCCCCACCACCATCCCCACTGCTATTGGTGGTGTCATCGTTATCGCTACATTCATTTTTGGACCGTGGTAACTCAGAATCTGATGGTGTCAATGTATCGCTATCTTCATCAAGCGATATTGCATCAGCTGCATCTAATGGATCCTTCGATGTCATAATTTTTTTACCCTTACCACTTATGACTGTTGTTGAAGGTCTCTTTGCGACAGACGATGTCTTCTCTTTTTCTGATTGACTTTGAGCACGACGTGGGCGACCATGTCCAAGTCCCATCATAAGACACTCAAATTCTGCATCAGAGTCATCCACGGGATTTTGTGATGCTTCGCCCAAAGATGCTTGATGAGACCCCTCTATATTCTCATTAGCCCATCTTTCTGCATCACTAACTCCTGCTTCCTCAGCAATTATCCTGAATGGTCGTGGTGGATCTCCAGGCTCATCGAGCAAAGGGTCCTCTTGATTCTCTTTGTCTTGTAGTCAATCAAATATGGGGTCTGATTCATCATTGATAAAGCTTGCATCTAAGGGATCATAAATTTTTAATTCCTTTTCCCTATCATACTCCGCTCGCATGCATCTTAAACGGAGCCTCATATTATAGTGGACATAAACTAGCTTCTCTAATCGAGCGTACGCTAATCGGTTACGCACTTTGGTATGTATCAATGCGAAGGTACTCCAGTTGCGCTCACATCCACTAGACGTTGTTGTTTGAGATAAAACGCGCACAGCAATTTTCTTTAAATGCTTTGCTGATCCACCGTATTGTAGCCACCACTCAGCTGTCCAATTAAAAATTAAAATTATATCAAAATAAGTTTATCGTTAGATATAAAATATGTAAATATTTAGTTACTTACTGGGATCGGTGTTGTGTCCCCCGTTAATTGCACCTGCATCGCCAAAAGTTCCAGTGGATTCACGAAATATTTTTCCCTATATTATAATATTATAATACATTATAATAATGAGAAATTAGCATATTAACATATAATAAATTAATAATATATTAAAAAAACTATTGTACCTCATTTATGGCAAGAGCGGCATGCATTGGATCCATTTCCAATCTATTGATGACATTTCGTAATGCCTTTAATAATTCATCATCATATCCAAGATTATAACGATGGTGGTACGACGGATTAAGATAATAACCTATCATTAAAAAAAAAAATAACTCCATCAACAATGCAAGAATACAATTGAATAATCACTAACAAATAGTTTTGTTATAATTTATACTTGCCTGCTAGGTGCAGATCCCGACCCATCTGAACTTCCCAACGTTTGTCAATAATTTTTACATAAGATTGACATCGCAATGGATTGACTTTCTTGATAGTCTCTTTAGCCATCCTCAGTTTATGATAGACGTGTCCCATTTGAGGTATTTTTTCCTGATCCACCAATCGAAGGACCACGTATAAAGGCTCCACAATATCAACAATCTCTTTCACATAATCCCAAAATTTGGTGGACTGAATTATTTGCTCAATACTCTTTCCATCAGACTTGGAGGCATAACGAGATGTTTGCCACTCATTTGATGCAAACATAGCCTTTAAACCATTTTTATTTTTCAGAAAACTGTTTAGAGCGATAAAATTTGTGGCAAATCGTGTGATACCAGGACGTAAGATCTCTTCTCCAATGAATTTGGACATTAAAGCATTGACCCAATTATGATTATACAGATACTTAGATACACGTTGTGCAGTATCTATAATCTTTTTTACCCGATTTATCGTAGTAAAGTCAGACATCATTAGGTTGATACAATGCGCCGCACAAGGAGTCCAAAATATGTGTGGATGCCTTTGCATCAGTAGTTTGCCAGCTTTCTTGTAGTTTGAACCATTGTCTGACACTACCTGTACCACATTTTTCTCACCAATCTCACCAAGAACTTGCTCCAATAATGCATATATATAATCAGCATCTTCAAATCGACCGGTCGCATCAACTGACTTGTGGAAGACCACCTTGCCATTGCAATAAAATAAAAAATTTATGATGCTTAAATGTGTATGTGATGTCCAACTATCACACATTAAGGTAACACCATACATCTCCCACTGTTGTTTGAAATTTTTTACCCATGTATGGATATCATTGACCTCCGCATCAAGGTATTTGCCGGCGATCTCATACGGTGTTGGGGGTTCAACTCCTGGACCCTCCTTTTGTACGGCAGTGATCATTGATCTATAATATGGACTGTTTGCTACATGGGAAGGAATATGACTAAAGTGAAAAAATTTTGCTATTGCTCGACCAATTGTGCCTTTTTTATCTTTTTTGAGCATTGTATCTATGCGCTGTTGTTGAGCATCTGGACCAGGAAATGCCATTGGGTCTATATCTATAATATTTGGACCTTTTCTACTTTTTTCTTTTGGTATTTTCTTTAATCTGTCGAACATGCGGCCAACAGAACCACTTCGAGATAAACCTGATGGCGTAGAGCCAGATCTAGACCCGCCACCGGCATCAAACTGAGAGGTCGCAAATTGTGTTCTATGTCGTTCGACTTCATCTTGCTGCCATCTTTCCTGTAAAGATGCTTCCATGGCAGCTCTAGTATCAATATCAAATTCATCACCTGTACCTTCATATGGGTCAGCAGAGGGATACTCGGCTGCCCGTTTATCTAGTTCATCTCGATCATCCCTCATTTTTTGTTTTGCTAATTTTGTAGATTCTAACTCAGTTTTCATTGCATGTCTTATTTCTTGAGGAACTTTAGTGCATTTCGATACTTCAGAAAAACCTCCCGCGATATGTTTTTTTAAGCGGGTGACACCTCCACCCATTCCGACCATATTACAGTAATTACACTTCCAATGAAATCTGTTTCCATCAATCATTCGTCCGTGTTGCCAACCATAATCTTCTATTTTC
The DNA here is from genome assembly GCA_029204045.2 of Tillandsia leiboldiana. Taxonomy (NCBI): domain Eukaryota; kingdom Viridiplantae; phylum Streptophyta; class Magnoliopsida; order Poales; family Bromeliaceae; genus Tillandsia; species Tillandsia leiboldiana. The sequence continues at coordinate 11,254,074 of CM055077.1, read as the reverse complement.
TTAGGTGCCATTATGATCTACACAAATTTTTTACATACAAATAATTATTCTAAAATTCATTCAAAATAATAAGAAAAAGAGCTTTATAATTATGAAATATTTAAAAATTCTAAATAAAAACTTAAATTATAACAATTTTTACTTACCTAATAAGTAGATCTTTGATTTCCACTTCCCGTGTCTTTTCTTTAGCGATGAAAAAAGAAAAAAAAAATTGCGAATTGCGTGAGAAAGAAAGGAAAGGAAAGGAAGAAAGAGAGAGAGAGGATAAATCTGCCGAGAATTATGAGGGTGAGGGGAAGGAGAAGATGAGGGGGAAGGGAAAGGGGGAGGGGGGAGTTTAAAGAAAAAAAATTGCGCTCACGGGTGGGAAGAGAATGGAAAAAAACAAAAAAAAAAAAAAATCTAAAGGAAAAAAACAAAAAAAACTGTGCACATGTGATTCAATTTAAAAAAAAAACAAAAAAGTTACTATGCATTACTGTACACATGTGACTAAAAAAACAAAAAAATTACTATGCATTATTGTACACATGTGACTAAAAAAATAAAAAAGAAAAAAAAAAAAAACTAACTATGCCTAAAGAATACTTTTTTAAAAATTACTGTTTTAAAAAAATCTAAAGAAAAAACAAAAAAAAAAAAAAAAAAAAAAAAAAAGAAAACGCGCCGTGCCGGTCGGCACGGCACGCGATACCCACCAGGGTATCGCTCTGTCTCGAGCGATACCCTGGGGTATCGTTCGAGACAGGGGGGTGCGAGACCCCCCCTGTACCGTGCCCCTCTTTGAGGGGCACGGTGCGTGCCGCCCGTGCCGCCGCGGCACGGGTGGCACTTGATTCCTTGCTGTTAAGTCGTTAAATTGAACAAATCAATTTCAACCGACTGCCATGAGCAACCCGATTCCGATCAACCGCCAAGTCCGTAAACTGAGCATTTTAATTTTACAAAATTCATGTACATTGGGGGTATGCCCCTGCTTAAGCCATGTACAAGCAAATTATATTAATAAGATTTTCGTCTTTATGCTTCGGTTTTCTTTTATTATCAGCATTTACATTTAGTCTCTTAATCAAGGGTTCCGTAATACTGCTAGTGTAGGGTAATTAATAGCAGATTCTTAAGTCTGCTGGAAGCCGTGAACCTACAAACCTGATTTCAAATTAAAGTTTAAACAAATTTGATTTGTGCCACCTTTTTCAAGCTTTAGAGAAGATGGATCCGAGCTCCAAGCTCCAACAATGGCAGATCGGTCGTTTTTCTCTTCTAGAGAGAGAGTGAGGGGGAGAGAGAGAGTGGCTGTGGGTTAGGGTTTACAGTGAAAATCCATTTTATAGGGTTGCTACAATAGCAACTAAGCTCCTCAACAATTTCTATTTGCAACAAACAAAACACAGTCTGTTCGTTGGGTTTCGGGCGCCCACTTGACATTTCGAGCGTTCGAACAGAAGGTGTATAGTGCCATTTTAGGTAGTTGCGCCCGGTTCTAAAAACTGGGCGCCCGCTCTGCTGCCCGCTCCATGATTCGGGCGCCCGCAGGACATTTCGGGCGTCCTAAAGGTTGAAATCTCGCGTGACTAGCGCTCTCGGGAAGATGATCCAAAACACATTCCAGACGCCCTCAAGGAACTATCCGAAAGTGATTTCGGGCGCCCGCAGGGCGATTCAAGCGTTCGAATCCTCTGGGCAGTATAACCTCCTCTCGGGTTGGGAGTTTAGAAGTTATTTGAGCGTCCGCAAGTAGGGTCCGAATCAAGATCCAGGCGCCCACAGGGTATTCTGGGCGTTCGAATCCTGGATTCCCGCAAAACCAACTCTCTGGATAAGTGTCCGAAAGATCCAGGCACTTCTAAAGGCCATCCAAAAGTAATTTCGAGCGCCCAAACCCTTGTTCCGGGCGCCTGAATTGGTCTGGAACTCAAATTTTTGAGTTTCGGAACTTTGTTTCGATCTGAATCGCTTTCGATTCGATCCAAACTCGGTCTAAACCCTTTTAAGCTCATTTTAATCATGTGTAGTATGATCAAATCTGCACTTTATCAATTTTGTCAAAGTTTGGTACATTACAATAGATGGAGTGTTTTGGTTCACGAGTGTTTAAATCCTATTTCAGTTTGCTACTGTGAAGCTGCAATCTTTTTTTCTTCTGCAATGCCTTCGTACCTTTCTTTGCAGCAAGCCTTCTGCTTTTTATTTCTTTGTCAAGGATCACTAGTTTCTAGAGTCCTTCCTACTAAATTGTTGAAGATCCAATAAATTGAACTAAGAGATATATCAAAGGCTTTCCGTGGTTTCAGCTCCACCGTTGATTAGTTAACCTCAATAGCTTGACCGTTGACTGTTGCACCATATCAACATGAAAGTTGCCTGCTGGTTGGCCTTCCTTCCCAACTGATTGGTAATATTGGCCTTCAAATTGTCCCGCAGGTGATGCTTATCTACTTGTCCTCCCACTTTTCCAATTCATTTGTCTGCTTTTATTCCTTTTTTTTTTTCTTTTTTTGGGTAGATTGGTTCTTTTCTACCATCTCTTTCTCTAACTACAGCCTATTCCAATAACAAAAATTGTAGAGCTTAGCTTTTTCTTAATTAGTTAGCTTTCTTTCTGTCAAGTTGACTGCTAAAGAGCCTGAAACTTTTGAAATTTCTTACCTAACTCCAAAGCAAACAACATACAATGCCCAACTCTTGCTTAAGTGAGCAGGCACAAATCATCGTGCTGCTACATTTGGTCATTTTTTGTCTAGTCAATATAGAATAGCTGAAATGAGATACAAACAATGAACGAGTAGGGCATATAATAATTTCCACATTAATAGTCTAGTAACATTAGTCTGGCCATCTATTTTGCAGGATGCAGACCAGCTCTTAGAGAAAAGAGTTAGATCTCGGCTCTCTAACAGGAAGCTTCTCTTTGTTCCCCCCTCAGCAGATGAAATGCAAAGGTGGATCTTTTGGCCCTTTCCACCCACTGCCACATCGAACTGTATTATGCTGAAAGCTTTTTTTATTCATCTACCATCTTCTAACTTTTTCTAACTTTTAGATAATATGCAGGTTGATCGAGCACTTGCTCTATTTACCAAAAGATTCGGGTCTTCCTACAAAATTTGTCACAGAGTTCGACTCGAGGCTTTCTGTACCCTTTTGGGAGTTTATTCAGGACATCAGTTGTTTTCTTAAAGAAGATTATCGCTTTAAATGATCATATTTAATATTTATACTTGCAATAGGGATAGCTAAAATATAACTGTAACAAGAATAATCCTCAAAATGATCATATCTAATATTTATATTTGCAATAGGGATAACTAAAAAATAAGTGTGACAATCAAATATACTAAACTGTTGTGAATATTGTAGATCTAATCAGTTAGATTTATTTCAATATTAATGAAAAAGTGTGTTCCTGAGTGAGACCCTGAATTTGGGTAATCATTGATTCTAGTTTCTTTTGACTAGAACATTAATGCTAGTTTAAGTGTCCAGACTGCAGTTAGTCATGTCAAATGCATGGTTCTTTTTACTACACTCGCTGGTTTCCCAACTACTTCATGTAAGGCAAGAGTCTCCGCTCTTGTAAATTGGTATAGTTTTTTTATTAAGCCACATGACCCTTGCCTTCGTTTTAGACTAGCATTTACAATTCTCTTTCAGCGTTATATAGAATGTGCTAAAAGCAGGGCTATAAGTAGAAAGGTTGAAACTACTCTTTGTATTTTGGAATCAAGTGTGTGTTGGCGTTCCTTGACTGATAGCAGAATATAATTAGTGATAAAAAGTTCAAAGAAATTGTCAACTCGATCACAGCTGTGGATGGAACAATCAGCAACCTTTTAAGTTTTCTGTAAGTTCTAAGCATAATGTATATTTTCTTGTAATGTCCTGTATCACTAGTTGAACATCAAAAATTGATGTTGAGAATTATCCCATTCAGATTCAGGGCTGTTTCCTACATGGATGTGGAGTCTGGATTTTTAATGATGGAAAACTTCAAGAGCGCAGAACTGTGTATGCAAAAGCAGCCCAAGATTGACTGCCTACAAGGTTTGTTGCCACTTATGTGACTTGCAGTTTAATCATTTTCTCTTTCCGCTTATAGAAGTTGAGTGCTAATAAAATTTCGAGAAATTAGGTCTATGTTGCACGGATATGAATATGGAACATGGATGCCACACAATAGAGATGCGGTGTTATGACAAATTCTACTGGGGGAGAGGGGAGGGGGGAGCGGGGGTACGATAATAAAAAATTATTATTAATATATATTTATTATATATAACAATAGTTACAATATAAAGTTTTATTTAGCTTATATTATGATTATACGATACTAATATATATTAATAACTATTTAGATAATTTGATAACATAAAGCAATAAGCTCACTAAATTGTGCAAAGGTATAAAAAAGTAGTGTTTCATTCATCAAGAAACAAAATTGCTTAGACCAACTTTAATCATGAGGTTTATCAACCATGAATATATGACTCTAGTGTACAAAATGCAAAATTGATAATTTATATAATAAGATTGTCAATTTGGGCCGTTTAAAAATGACTCCATTAATTAAACCAAAAAAACCATCACTCCATATCCCATAAATATCCCTTGCGCATCCTTTAGGCATATCTGTGCATTTTTGTAAATTTCTAGAATGCCGGTATTCTTGGTAGTTTTTGAATGTATCGGTATTGGAGAGTCATTGCTAAATGAAATGTATCCGATATGGACATAATGGCTAAATTGAAGTATCTGTGCATTGTATAATAAGATTCTATGCTCATCTAACTATTGTACTAAATCAAATCCGCATATTAATTCTTTTTTTAAACTTTTAATATATAAAAATCTCCATTGGCAGGTTGATTAGTGTCTTAATATATGAATATCTCCATTTTAAGAAGTAAGAACACTCAATCTTCAAATTAAGCTTGTTCAAAATATATTTCTGGTGTGTAGATGCATTTGTATAGAAATACAATCATTTTCCTGTTGCATGCTCTCCATAATAACTTACTACGATGATGTGAACTGAAATCTTTGATAGCCTTTATGAATGTGAACATATATTCTCTTATCCTTCTTCCTAGTACCCTTCTTTTTTCAATTTTTTCTTTGAAGACGAACAGAAAGGCCTTGTTCAATTGTATATATTTAAAAAGGGAGCTAAAAATACAAAAGAAGGTCAAAAAGGAGAACAGAACAAACAGAGTAAAAGGAACAAAAACAAAACAAAAGGAAAGCCACAGTCCAATTTCTGCAGGGACGGGACCAAAACAAAAGGCTACATCCGCATTCCTGCAACAGCTTTAAAGAATGTTGACCCAATTTTTAGCTTCAGAATTCGAAGTTTCAGCAATCACGTAAGCCCCAGTAATTTTCATATTAAAGATACTTCATTTTCTTTCCACATGTTCCAGCATCCTGCAGTGAACAAGGCACCAAACTTCGGCGGTTTTCTTTCCCGAAAATAGTTCTTCCTTCGAGCCAATAAGATTGCAATGAGTCAATGTTGGTGTTGTACATCATCTGCCCCTGCATGATAGAATTGCAAACTAGGGAAAAGAAACAACATTGCATAAAAAGGTGCATCTTAGTTTCCGAATCAACTCTGCAACATGGACAACACGGTCACGGCCGGGCCAGCTAGATCTTTTTTATAAGGTTAGCCGCCGTGAGCAGTCGATTCTGACAGGCCAACCACATGAAGGCTTTCACCTTAGGTATGATCATTTCTAGAGCACCTTATACAGACGATTAGTGATGCCTTTGAAAGAAAGGATCTATATGCTGACGCAACGGAGAAGATACCGTTAGGAGTCCATCGCCAAATCAGTTCGTCTCTATTAGTGATTTCTTGCATTTCTGTGAGGCGATTGTTGAGTTCAGCTATTCTGCAGTGAGGAAGGTTGAGGAGTTGGGGCAAAATAGCAAGGTTTGAATTAAAAGCATAGCTCACTATCACCAGCTTGTTAGAAGAATAGTTGTATACAATTGGGTAGCAATCTTTAAGAGTCATTTCATCCTTCCAACTGGAGAGCCAGAAGTCAGTCCTCTCCCCACTGCTAATGTTAAAAAAAATAGAAGAAAAGAAGAGGGGAGCAGACTTGTAAACCCCGCCAGAAAGGCGATGCATTGTGTGGCGTCTTAGTAATTTGAATCATTGGGCTCCACCTTCGGTCATAGCATCTAATGACAAAGGGGACCCATGGTAACTCGTGATTGGTGAAGAGGTGCCACCATCACTTCACGAGTAGAGCTAAGTTGAGTAACCGTCGATTCGGAATTCCAACCCCATCGTATGGCTTAGGCCAACAAATACTCCATGAGGCAACGCACTCCCATGTCATTGTCTACCGCCACGAACGAACCGACCCGTGGCGAGTGGTCATTCATGATACAGATCGAATTTGTTTAAATTTTAATTTGAAATCAGGTTTGTAGGTTCATAGCTTCCGGTAGACTCAAGAATCTGCTGTTAATTACCCTACACTCACAGTATTAAGGAACTCTAGATTAAGAGACCAAATTTAATGCTAATGATAAAAAAAGACCGTAGTATAAAGATAAACTTTTATTGACATAATTTTTAAGTACATGGCTTAAAGAAGGGCACACCCCCACTGTACATTAGTGAAATACTCAGTTTAGGGGCTTGGCGGTCCTTCAAAATTGGATTGCTTAGTTTAACGACTTGGTTGTCCTTCAAAATTGGGTTGCCTAGTTTAACGACTTGGTGGTCAAATTTGAGATCAAGGTGTTCGGTTTAGCGACTTGACGGTCAATTGATTTGAATTTGATTTGCTCAGTTTAACGACTTGGTGGTCAATTTATTTGAATTTGTTTCGTTTAGTTTAACGACTTAGCTGTCAACTTGAAGTTGAGATGCTCAGTTTAACGACATGGCGGTCAGCTTCAAGTTGAGGTGTCGATTTGAGGTTTTGGTGCTCAATTTAACGACATAGCGGCCGGTTTGAATTTGGAGTTTGATTTGATCTAGATTTGCGCAGTTTAACGACTTGGCGGCCAATTGATTTGAATTTGATTTGCTTAGTGTAACGACTTGGTGGTTAAATTTGATTGAATTTGATTTGATTTGCTCAGTTTAACGACTTGGTGGTAGATTGATTTGAATTCGGTTTGCTCAGTTTAGCAACTTGGCGGTTGATTGATTGAAATTTGATTTATTCAGTTTAACAACTTGGCGGTCAATTGATTTGGATTTGACTTAGTTTACCGACTTGGCAGTCAATTGATTTGAATTTGATTTGTTTAGTTTAACGACTTGGCAGCAAGGTTTTAAGTATCCATCGGCACGGGCCGTATCTACCGTGCCGTACCGTGCCAACAAGATACCGGCACGATACAGCTCCCGTGCCGATGACACAGTTCAAAACCCTTTTTTCTTAAAATTACTGAGTAATTTTCTTAATAAAGTTCAAAATATTTGATAAAGATACATAATAAGCAATTAAAAAATTTTGTTGCTAAAGAAATTAAATATTTCATGCCATTATGTGTCGGCACGCATGTATTTTTTGTGACCGGCACTCATCGGCACGGCTCGGTACGCACGGTGCCGTACCGTGTCGGCAAGTTTTCGGCACGACCCCGTGCCACGGCACTTAAATCCTTGCTTGGCAGTCAATTGAATTGAATTTGATTTGCTCAGTTTAATGACTTGGCGGTCAATTGCAGTTGAGGTGCTTAGTTTAATGACATGACGGTCGATTTGGTGTTCAGTTTAAATTTCGAACTCGGATAGTACAGTTTAATGACTTGGTCAATTGATTTGAATTTGTTTTGCTCAGTTTAACGACTTGCCGGTCAATTGATTTAAACTTGATTTTCTCAGTTTAGTGTTGGGAAGTTGAGATGCTCAGTTTAATGACATGGTGGTCGGTTTGAATTTGGTATGCTTAGTTTAACGACTTTGCGGTCATTTGAACTTGGGTTGTTTAGTTTAATGACCTTTCGGTCGTTTGAATTTAGTTCAACGATTAAAGTGTCGTTGCACGGGGGTGTGCCGGCAGTTGTCTGGCACGATACGGCACAGGCACGCTTGCATGCCGACGGACACGCACAACCTCCTAGTGGCACGCTTTGGCACGGTCTTATTTTAATTTTTTTTGTCCAATTAGGCTTTAGAATGTTATTTTAAAAGTTTTAGAGTAATATTTATAAATTTTGGCTATGTATTGATTTGTCTTGATCTAATGTCAATAATAGCTTACTAACTTACTAGTTAATAGCTTAATAAAGTAGTAGTCTTCTTTATAGGTGAAGTTAAATATAACTACAACTCATAGAGAAAATTATTTTTTCTTTAAATTTTTATAAAAATTTGTAAGATCCATTCATACTGAATCGATGAAGGATCATATGATGACTAGACTAAACTAGAATATGACCCCATGTGCACTGATAGTTTCTTTTCATTTTCAAATTTTTATAAAATATTTATGAAAAATTAAAGAAATTTATTTTTTCTAAGTTTTTTTAAAAAATTATAAAATCTGTCCATAAAAATTTAATAATAAACTATACTGTGAATAAATTAAGCAATAATAAAAATTGATTAACTTTTTTTTTATTTATCTTTTATTTATTAGAATTTTTAAAATTATAAAATATAAATCGGACAACATTAATTTTTTTTAAATTTTTATGAAAAATTTGCAAGTTCATCCAAGAAAATTAAAGAAAACCAAAAAAATCACCACCCATTGTCGCAACATCAGTAAAACGCAGGCTAGGTGACATGATTCCGACGGAATAGTCTGAAAAGTCGCAGTCTTAGTCTTATAGCCCAAGCGCGTAGATCCAAAGCTTGACTGTGCTAACTACTCTTCTTCCGCAATCTTCGCTTCGAGTTAGACAATTATCAAAAATTCTTCTATTCCGTTCTTTCCACAATTCCCAACATGCAGCTGCGAAGCAGAGGTCGAAGATACCTTGCAATCGCCCCAGTCGGGTCATCCTAGCTCTACTCCATTGAATTGCTATGTCCCCAGATGTGTTGGAGAGGATGTGGCGTGTGAATGGAATACTTTGAAGAAGCCAATCCCACATGGACCTAGCATAGGTACAGCAGAAGAAAAGGTGGTCCTAGGTGCTCTTCATTGGCGTTGCATAACGTGCCGTGCCAGCCTCGTTTGGCAAGAAGGTCGACTGTGAAGATTCTATGTCTAGCAGCAAGCCACAAGAATAATTTGACTCTAAGGTGATGGATTTTACGGTCATCGACTCCGTCAAAGATTAGAAAGTTATATGCGCTCCAGACTGAGAACCTCCTATTGTTGCTCCATCTCCAGGAGATCGAATCCATAGTATCAGTTAGTGAGACGCTGTGGATCAAAGTGCCTAGTTCCCTCTTACTTGTCTTCTCTGTTTCTCTGTTTCAAATAGGGTATATCCCTGTTTAATCAAAAAAAAAAAATCCAAGAAAATTAATTTTTCTTAAATTTAAATAAGAAAACTTTTGCAATTTATTTATGAAAATTTAACACTAAACCATATGACATATACATTAAACAAATTTAAATATCAATTGCTTCTATTTAGTTTTCGATTTTATTAGAATTCTTATATTTCTAAATCTAATAATAAAATTTTCAAAGTTAAGAATATTTTAAATCTCGCACAAAATACTAAATTCGTACAAAAAAAATTAAAAATGGACCATATAATGTTTAAATCAAGTGGATATATTTTCAGATTTTTGTAAATTATTAATAAAAAATTGTATAATTTCATATTTCTTTACAAAAGGAACTTTACAAGTTAAATATATTCTAAATGTATGGAAAAAAAATTTAAGTTGTAAATTTCTTGACTTACGTAATAAGTAGATCTTCGATTTTACTATTTCTTTACGTTTTCTTTTAAGATCGAAGTTTTAAAAAAAATAAGAGATTGAAAGGAAAAATTTAAAAATAAATTATGAAAAAAAAGGGAAGAAAAAAATAGAAAGGAAAAAATAGAGTAAGAGATGTGAGAGGAAAGAAAAGAAAGTGTAGAATAGAAGAAAAGGTAGAAGTGAAAAGAAAAAAATAGATGAGAGGGATAAAGGTCTATGCAAGAACCAAAAAAGATAAAAGGTCGAAAAAAAAAGAAGAAAAAAGTGTGCCTGTGTGGGCACGCAGCGGCACGTACCGTGATACTCTCTGGTTATCGCTCTATCTCGTTCGATACTCAGAGGGTATCGCGGCACAGGAGGGCTAAGAGAGACCCTCCCTGTACCGTGCCGCCTAATTGGTGACACGATACGTATCGCTCCGTGCCGTAAGACACGGATGAATACTTAATTCTTTGATTTAATTTAACGACTTTGTCGTCGTTTGAATTTGGCTTTGTTTAGTTTAACGACTTTGCGGTCGTTTGAATTTGGCTTTGTTTAGTTTAACGACTTTGCTGACTTTATTTAGTTTTACGACTTTGCGGTCGTTTGAATTTGGCTTATGAGTCTATTAAGTTGACTCGGCCGATTCATTTGAAGTTAGCTCGGTTTGAACTCTTGATTTGTTTTAGTTCGGACGGAGCTGGTTTGCTTGATTTGGATCATCCCTGAAGTTTGGTCTGAACCTTTGTTTAGGTTGGGTTCAGATTGAATTGGTTTGAACCCTTTGTTTTGATTTGGGTTGAGCCGCCTTAGGTTTGTCCCGTTTGAATCTAGTTTGGGTCGAACCGTTATGTTTTGGTTTAGGACTCGTTGAAACTTGGTTTATATTGAACCTTTATGACTTAGTTCGAGACCCTTTGAATTTGATTTGGGTCGAGCCTTTATTGTTCGGCTCAACTTGGACCCTTTCATAGTCCAGTTTGGTTTGGATCGTAATTTTATGGTTTGGTTCAAGATTCGTTTGAGTTTGATTCGAGTTGAGCTCTTATGGTTCGGTTCAAATTGGAATCCCTTTACCTTTGGTTTGGATTAAATCTTTGTAGTTTGATTTAAGACGCCTTTGAGTTTAGCTTGAGTTGCTCCCTTTGCGGCTTGGTTCAGAGCCCTTTGATTTTGATTTGGGGTTGAGCTGGTTATTGATCCGACATATGGTTCCGTCCAGATTTGATTTAGATTGAATTGGCTTATGGTTTGGCTCGGCTTGGCACAATCCTCCGGCGGACCGGTTTGTAGTTCAAGTTGGATCCTTTATGGTTTGGTTTAAGTCGAACCGGCTTGGGATTTGATTTGGTTCTGCTTGAATCCCATATGGTTCAGTTTGGGTTTAACCGGTTTGTAGCTCGAACCTATTGTGATGCAATTTAGATTGAACCCGCTTGGGTCTAAGTTGAATCCTTTATAGTTTGGCTTGGGTTGAACTAGCTTGTGGTTCACGTTGGGTTGAACCGGCTTGTAACTTGGAGCTCCTGTTGTTTGGTTCAAGTCGTACTGGTTTGTAGTTCAGTTCGGTGCAGCTCGGACCTTTTGTGGTTTTGTTTGGATTGAACCGGCTTTGGTTCAAGTTAAATCTTTTGTGGCTCGGTTTAGGTTGAACCGGCTTGTAGTTCGGTTTGACTTGGCTCGGTACTCCTGTGATGCCGTTCATACTGAATCGGCTTGTAATTTAGTTCAGCTCGACTTGAGCCTCATGTGGTTCTATTTGGATTGAACCGACTTCAGTTCAAGTTGAATCCTTTATGGTTTGATTTAAGTGTCGAACCGGCTTGTGGTTCGGTTTGGATTGAACCAGTTTGTAACTCGAAACTTCTGTGGTTCAATTTAAGTTGAATCCGCTTATGGTTCGAGTTAAGTTGAACCGGCTTGTGGTTTGATTCGGTTCGGCTAGAACCTCATGTGGTTTAGTTTGGGTTTATGATTCAAGTTGGATCTTTTATGGTTCGGTTTAAGTTGAACCGGTTTGTAATTCGGTTTTGTTCGTCTAAGACCTTCATTAGTTCAGTTTTAAGTTGAACCAGTTTATGATTCGGTTCAAATTGAGCCCTTTATGGTTTTATTTAACTTAAACCGGCCCATAGTCCGATTTGGTTCATCATTAAGGTTTGGTTCACCATTTATCTCGATTATATTAATCCCAAATTATGTCCATATTGGATTCGGTTGGCGATTCGATTTAAACTGGACTGCGATTTGATTGACTTGAGCCATGCCTATCATGAAGATGGCGATTTGATTGAGTTGAGCCGCGCCGCGCCTATCACGAAGATGGCGTATGGCGCAAACCGTGCCTATCCCAAAGATGACGATTTGATTGAGTCGAGCTGCACCTATCACGAAGATAGCGTATGGCTCGAACCGTGCCTATCACGAAAATGGCGATTTGATTGAGTCGAACCGCGTCTATCATGAAGATGGTGTATGGCTCGAACCGTGTCTAACGATTTGATTGAGTCGAGCCGCACCTATCACGAAGATAGCGTATGGCTCGAACCATGCCTATCACGAAAATGGCAATTTCATTGAGTCGAGTCGTGCTTATCACGAAGATGTTGTATGGCTCGAACCGTGCTTATTATGAAGATGTCGATTTGATTAAGTCGAGTCATGCCTATTAGAAAGATGGCATATGGCTCGAACTGTGCCTATCATGAAGATGGCCATTTGATTGAGTCGATTTATTTTCATTATTTTTATTTTTGTTTTATTATTATTATTATTATTATTATTATTATTATTATTATTATTATTATTATTACGGATTTGTGTGTTGAACCTATCACGAAGATGGCCACACAATCAAATCGGCTGGAGAACCATCGTCACGTTGTTTGTGTGCACGTCTTGGGGAAACGGATGCTTAGTGAATGTGTACGCACGGCGTAGTAACGATCCAATATCGGATTTGATCGGTCGAGCCTATCATGAAGATGATCGTGTGATCAAACCTACAAAAGAATCGCCACTATATTTTTTGCGCACATACACCAATCTGTTCGCTTTCGTCATGGTGCTGGGCTAGTCTTGTGGCCACCATTGTTGCTACTGCCGAAGAAGAAAGAAGAGGCCATGAGACCTTCTCATGCATCGCTGCCGTCGTTATTGTCGCCGTCGCCGCTACCGTCACTGCAGCCGTTGTTGTCGAAGAAGAATAGGCTGTGACGCCCCACTTCCCAGGGGGTCACCCATCCTAGAACTACTCTAGCTCTAGCACGCTTAACTCTCATGTTCCTCTTAGATTTTGCTACCATCCAAAATGCTATAGCCGGGTTAGAGATTTAGTCCTATTATATCATTTATATATAGGACTAATCCAAATTCCGGGGGTGTCACATTCTTCCCCCCTTTAAGCCCTGACGTCCACGTCAGGCTCAAGCACACTCACAAGCACCAGGCGATGTGAGACTCGTCTCGCTAGCCTTAGCCGACCTTGTGGGGAGCTGCACTCCACCCACAACGGTCATTAGCCGGGGAGCCTCGCTCTACCCGCTATATAACCCTAGCTCAGCCGAGACTCATCTCACATTTCCGGCTGGTGAATGGCTCTGATACCAGTTGTGACGCCCCACTTCCCAGGGGGTCACCCATCCTAGAACTACTCTAGCTCTAGCACGCTTAACTCTCATGTTCCTCTTGGATTTTGCTACCATCCAAAATGCTATAGCCGGGTTAGAGATTTAGTCCTATTATATCATTTATATATAGGACTAATCCAAATTCCGGGGGTGTCACATAGGCGGCCATGTGTAACGATCCGACACGCTAGCAATAATAACTCGTTGGGCCCAAACCACAGCCCAAAATACTTAAGCCCAGTTATTATTATTAGCGTGCATGGCCTCATATATCCAATTAGAACCCTTTTTTCATCCGATATGGGACTATTGGGGTGTTACAGACTCCCCCCATTTAGACCCTAACGTTTTCGTCGGGTCCAAAGCAGATCACAGACATAGAACAGATCAGAATTACCAGGCGATGTGAGATTCTAGAGGTGGCTCCTACGGGTTAAAGAGGTGACTCCCACCAAACCTGTGGTGTAGCACTTTGCCCCGCATAGCACTTAGCTCTCACACTTTCGGCTGGTATCCGTCTCTGATACAATTTGTGATGACCCGACCTGCTAGCAATAATAACTCGTTGGGTCCAAACCACCGGCCCAAAATGCTTTAGCCCAGTTATTATTACTAGCGTGTATAGTCTTATATATCTAATAAGAATCTCAATCCCATCTGATGTGGGACTATTGGGGTGTTACAAACTCCCCCCGTTTAGACTCTGATGTTATCGTCGGGTCCAAACCAGATCACAGATAGACATATCAAAATTATCAGACGATGTGAGATTTTAGAGGTGGCTCCCACCAAACCCGTGGTATAACACTTTGCGCCGCATAGCACTTAGCTCTCACACTTCTGGATGGTATTCGTCTCTAATAGTGACGACCTGACACGCTAGCAATAATAACGCGTTGGGCCCAAACCATAACCAAAAATACTTAAGCTCAGTTATTATTACTAGCGTGTATGGTCTCATATATCCAATCAGAATTTCAATCCCATTCAATGTGGGACTATTGGGGTGTTACAACACACCCCCCCCCCCCCCCCCCCCCCGTTTAGACCCTAACGTCCTCGTCAGATCCAAAGCAGATCACACACACAGAATAGATCAGAATTATCAGGCGATGTGAGATTCTAGAGGTGGCTCCTACGAGTTCAAAAGGTGGCTCCCACCAAACCCATGGTGTAGCACTTTGTCCCGCATAGCACTTAGCTCTCACACTTCCAGCTGGTATTCGTCTATGATACCACAATTTCTGTCACGACTCGAACCCGAAGCGTAACAGACGCTGCATATTTGCTAAATAAGCAAATACGCAAGGCTTCAGAACCAAACAGAGAACATGCAGAACGATAATCATAAAAGAACTAACGAATTCAAATAATTGGAAACATGAGGCGACAACAAAATTGAAAGCCAAAATCAAACTAATTCTTATGACTGAAAAACTAAGGTCTACAACGAAAATACTGAAGGAAAATTTGGTTCAACAGAAACAACAAAAAGAAACAACAAAGTAGAAGCGAATAAATTAAATGCTAGATATGAAGTCTAATTAATCACATCTAACTACACTAAATATGAACAAAATAAAAAGAATGACCCAACGACGACTACGTCTACCGTTCACTCGAACCCGTCCTCGCCTGATAAAACAGTCTCGGTATCTGGGTAAGCAACCATACACCATAATAGTCGGATTAAGCACACAACGAAATAAATAACAAAAGTTCTGAAACAAATTAATTTAAGCGACTGGTCTATCATTTGCAAAATTTCAGAAAACAAATATTATTAAATAACAAAGTAATTTTTTTTCGGCAATCAAACAAAATTAAAATAAATAAGTCTCCGGTAACTAACTATATAAAATGATCCGTTGGTGAGATCCAGAGGCACCCGTAGGCTCAAAACAAAACAGAGGCACCCGAAAGTGCAGGCGCTCAAAAGTGCAAATACAGAACAAAGGCGCTCAAAAGCGCAGGCACCTATTGGCGCAATACAAAGACGAAGCTAGCAGCTATAACAGAGTACATATCGACATGACCAACATTAGTATAGCAGAATACCAAGAGACATTATAATTTAAAATACTTACCCAGTCACAAATTTACAGAACAAATTGTCGCATTCAAAATTATTTTACTAAAAGAAACTGTCATCAAATTTGAAACTCAATTTTCAGGGACATATAATAATATGCTTAATTCTTAGTTTTAAAATCTACAAAATAGAAATTTTCTTATAATCAAAATATTTTTCTATACTATATTGCAAGGAACTAACGGGTGTCCGGTCGCTTACCTTAAAGAAATAACTTCTCTGCTAAGGGGCTATCTAGTGGAAAGTGTGCAGAGAGTCAATCGCTGGAACCTAAAATAAAAATTACGATCCTCTATGAGCTATTAAGAAAATAAATACAAAACACAAATTAACAATCTGATGAATGAAACCTAAAATAATAAACGATCAAATTGGATAGGCACACGAAGGTCAATAATATAAATTACATATACTAACAAATAGGTTGAGATTGAGCATGAAAAAGATTAGAATGAAAACTAAATGAAAACTATATTATTAATCAAGAAAAAGGTGGAAGTCTAAGTCTAAACTAATCAAAAGTGCAAGATAACTAGAATAGAATTTAAATATTAAACAATGGTTCTAGTGTCGAAAAGTTGATTTTCAGATGTTGAAACATAGGTTTACAACTAGAAATTAAATGGGATCAAAATTAGGAAAAAAAACGACAGATGTCTTGTCACGCCCCGGGGTCGAAACTTGATGTGCGCGATTCTCAGGTTCCCACGGTTCCAACGAACCAAAAACCACCATAAAGCTCCTCCCGGTCACTGAGATACAAGCCAAAACCGTGGTAAGCAAAAATCCCCAAAACAGTAGCCTCGCAGAATTTCAGTCCAGAAGAAACCAAATTATCACCTTCGAGATGTCCTCCAAAAATTTTAAGAAAACTACGGTTGCGTTCCTCTCGAAGTGTAGATGTGAAACGAGTCCTTAAACGCCAAATTCCGCCATCAAACGGCCGAAAAAATGCAAGATTACTCCTCCGCTGTCCAGAACATGCAACAGCAAAAATGGGGTCTAAAGATGCTGCGAGAAACCCCATAAAAACTCAAAATGGAGAGGGGCAATGAATACCAAGGTCGAAGGCCTACCTCTCAAGGAAACGTCGCCGCAAAAATCCGTGAAAAACTCTAAGAACTCAGCTCGGGGAAACCCGCGGACGAAGAGTCGACGGAAAAGATCGGTGTCGAAGAAACGTCGAAGCTCGCGAGATCGGGGAGGGAAAATATCAAATGATCTCCAAAAATCCTCCAAATCCCCAAGAAGTGAAGAAGACTCGATGAAGAAGCTCTCTGTCGAAAACGGCCGCGAAATCGGATCTGAAAAGCCCTCAAAAGAAGCCCAAGAGGGGCTATTTATAGTCAAAATCCAAAGAAGACCACTATTCGGGTCAAGGGCCAAATTCGGGCGCCCGGATCCGACCCGCCAGCGCCCGGAACACGTGGCACCATCTGAGCGGCTCCCGCTCAGCGCTCGGATCAACCAGATGTCGCCACGTGTCCCGACCCCTTTGCTCCGTGCGCCCGGCGCACGCGCGGCGGCTGGCACCCACCAATGGCTGCGCGCCACGTGGCCAGTCACGATCCACGCGCCGGTCGTCGCGTCGGGTCTTCCGAATGTTGTCGGCCAATCGGAAGGCGCCACGTGGCGCCGCCCCGCCAGTCACGGCGTGATTGGGGCGGCCCGGCCAATCACGTGCTGCCACGTGGATGGGGCGCTCACTTGCTGGTCCCGGTGCACGCGCCTGGGCCGTGGCCCGGCCTGCCCAAGGCCGCCCCGCCGCGCTCCGGCGCCTACCCGCGGCCGCCGGCGCTGCTCGGCCTGCCCGAGCTACAGTAAACCTACCCGAGCTACAGTAAAAGTGTCTGGATCCCGAAAAATACATCCAAATAGCCGATTTTTATCGTTTTTCTGCGCTGAATCCAAATTCGATGTCCGTTTTGTAAGAATCCACTTCCAAAATTCGACGAAGACATCCGGATAAGCAAACTTGATCCAATTTTCGCGCCGGGTCGATTTCGGAGGTCCGATTCGCGCGCAACCATCCTCATCACACAACATAAGCCTTCAGAAGCCGCTGATCACACCGCAAAACTTCCGCGGAGATCCGGATCATCACATGTCTTCTCTCATGTAACACCCCAATAGTCCCACATCGGATGGGATTGAGATTCTGATTGGATATATGAGACCATACACGCTAGTAATAATAACTGGGCTTAAGCATTTTGGGCCGGTGGTTTGGGCCCAACGAGTTATTTATTGCTAGCGGGTTGGGTCATTACAAATGGTATCAGAGACGAATACCAGTCGGAAGTGTGAGAGCTAAGCACTATGTGGAGCAAAGTGCTACACCACGGGTTTGGTAGGAGCCACCTCTTGAATCCGTAGGAGTCATCTCTAGAATTTCACATCGCCTGGTAATTCTGATATGTTCTGTGTTTGTGATCTGCTTTGGACCCGACGAGGACGTCAGGGTCTAAACGGGGGGAGTTTGTAACACCCCAATAGTCCCATATCGGATGTGATTGAGATTCTGATTGAATATATGAGACCATACACGCTAGTAATAATAATTGGCTTAAGCATTTTGGGCCGGTGGTTTGGGCCCAACGAGTTATTATTGCTAGCGGGTCGGGTCATCACACCATGAGACCTCGTTTTTTTTTTTTTTTTTTTTTTTTTTTTTTTGCTTTTCTTTGCTTTCTTTTTTTTTTTCATTCTTTTTTTTTTTATTTGAGAGAGGGGACCCCAACTCCCTTTCTCTCTGTACGGACCAGAGAGAGAGAGAGAGAGGAACGGTCCCTCCTCATTGCGCCCTCTTTTTTTTTTTTTTTTTTTTACTTTGTTTTTTCTCTCTCTCTCCTATTTTTTTTGTTTTTGAATCTTGTAGTCCAATTTATAGTGATTCTAATGTCTCTTTATTTTGGGAAACAATTCAAAAAGATTTCAAAACAAAGCAAAAATACAATTTTATTTCCTTTTCCCTTTTGGTGGTTTGTCACCTAAGGCAAGTACTAATCAACCCCTATTTACATTATTTTCTTCCTCCATTTTCATATTTCTTTTCTTTCCTTTTTCTTTTTCAATTTTGAATTTCAAATTTTTTTTCTCTCAACAGTCCTGAAGCACCATATCCATAGGAAACACCTTCTGGATGAAGTCTTTGCTCTTAATGACCCTAGAAGGGAGATAGAATACAAAAAAAGGTAAAATTCCAGGATGCTGGATAGAACAGTGTCAATAAAAGTTAAATGTGTTAGATGTATGCCCTAGAAGCCAACCAGGCCGACATATGTATTCTTTCTAGGATATAAATTTGTATTTGACTTTTTACATTACAAATGTAATTGGATTTTTATTTCCATTCATGTTGTGTATGCGTCCATGAATTGTTCAAGGAATTAATAAGATGATGATACATATTCTCAAGAGTTGAGAATTTGAGACATGTATCATTGTGATTAATTCGTAAATGCTCCTGATCGATGGATCATCACGGGGACAGTGATTGATCCGGTGAGATTGGTGCACAGGTCTCTTCTTTTTTAGGGTAGACGAGTTTCGAGTCAACAGTGTGGGGACACTGGAGAGAATGTGCAAGTGGTTGTTGAAGAATAAGGTACCGAGCGTGACCAACACGAGAAGTCACTTGGATGTCTACTCACTCGTCAGTAACTTTCTCGATGTTGCAGTAGTGTGACTGGTTCTTTAACCTGCAGTGCCTCGGCTATTCACAATGGGGTTACTATAGTTTGACTGTACATACACTTGGTCCCTAGCCATTTGGGTCCTTGCGGTGCATGTTGGCTGCAATAGGTTCATTGTAGGAATAGAGTGTGCACATTTATGGAATCTATCGCCCTTAGTAGATACGGAAGTTAGTCCTATATGATTTATGAGACCGAGTTTAGAAGACCTTGGCCAGGGCAGAGTAAATAACGGAAAGCGTTTCCGATATTAGAAACTCGAGTCGAATAAATTTGACACATGATAGATGGTGGGGTTTGACGAGCAATTCCATGACCTCCCTCTAGTCGGGACTCTTGATAGAAGAATTGTATCACATGTTAACTGCACCTAGAAGTTTAGTATTCTCCATTCTACTGGAATGCCACTACATGCTGCTAGGCGTCACTGGTGGATTGTCGGACTAATGAGAATTATTTGGATGATCGATAATTATTATTAGGATGAGTTGGAATTGTTCTAACCCACTGAAAAGAGTTTCAGTGATATTGTTAATGGTGATCACAATATATCTCACTACCAGATAGAATAGAACCTATGGGGTCACACACATAAGAGGTTATGACTGATCAGATAGCTGGATCGCGATTTTTGAATCGCCTGAGAATTTAATTATCAATATGTTGATAATTGGACTAATTTATAATTGTTACAAATTAGAAATATTAAAGTGCAAATGTTGCAAGAGGGGACTTACTAATAGTTAGTGAGTTGTGAGAGGACTTAAGTGCAAATGCTGCGTTATTGATTTGATTTGATAAAATGAGGATTGAGTTCAAGTCGAATTAAATTAGGATTTAATCGATTGAACCGATTAGGGATAAGATAAACTTAAATCTAATTTTAAGTTTATCTTAATGATTATAAAAAGGATTATATATATATATATATATATATATATATATATATATATATATATATATATCCCTCTTTATACGTATGAGTTTTTTTTTTTTTTTAAGAAGAAAAAGAAAATCCTAGTCGTCATCTCTTTCCTCTTTCTCTTTTCTAAATATCCACGATTAAAGAAAGAGATTCTCTGCAAGGGAGCTAGCACTCCGGTGAGAACTTCGATCAGATCGGCAACCTCGTGTGGATACCCGTAGAGGCCGGACGCGTGCGGCTTCAAGAGAACCAAATTCCACGATTATCACATTACGGTGTAAATCTCCCCGCGCAAAGGTGAAGATTAGATCTCCATTTTCTTTTAATCTTAAATACATGAGGGATCCTATTTTGCGTGATTTTGAGATCGGATCTCAAGTTTTTAAAATCTCGTTTTATTTGATTTTCTTTTCTGCTGCGTTTTATCTTGCGCAAAATTCTAACAAAATGACCACCCAAAGAAAGCATATTTGCCTTCGAACCTGCCAAACTTTTCTTAATTTCTTCAAGTAAGGAGATAATCTTGTCGTTTGAGGGATTTAGGCGACAAAGGGAGCCCATGGTATGTAATAGGAAAGTCTTTGATTGCACATCGTAAAGTGCCTGCTAAGGCATGGAGAAGGTCCTCATCAATATTAATAGGAGAAATTGAGTTATTGTGGAAGTTAATTTTTAAGAAGGAATTTTAAGATGTAAGCTTCTTGAGCATTAGCTTTGGTTAAGATGGCAGCGTCATCAGCATATTGTAGGAGGCAAAAACCACCCAGGTTCAGCCAGAGAGTCGAGATATGGTCGAGTTTAGAAGCTTTCATAATAATCCTTTGAAGAACATCTACAGCAAGAATGAAAAGGAAAGGTAAAGGAAAGGTGAGAGAGGATCACCTTGCTGCAATCCCTGTTTACATTGGAACCATTTCTTGGGCTTCCTGTTGAGAAGAATAGCGGTTCTGCAAGAGAGAAAGAGACAATGAATCTAGCGAACCCATGATTGTCGAGGCCTCTAGCCACTAGGAGGTTTAGGAGGAAGCTCCAATAGCATAGTCGAAGGCCTTCGAGAAGTCGAGTTTAAGAAGGATGGCCTTAATGTGCATGTTATGGCATTTGTAGACCCACTCGTGTAGACAAATGAAGTTGTCCAAGATGCTTCGATCCCTCACAAAAGCGTTTTCATTGGAACTGATAGGGTTACCAATAATTTGTTGAAGACGACAGGAAAGGAACTTCGAGAAAATTTTTTCAACACCATGAGTGAGGCTAATATGCCGATAGTCTGACGTGAAGGAAGCCTCTCTCCGCTTTGGTAACAGAGTGATCCAGCTATCGTTAAGACCTTTGAGATTATCCAAGCCGGTATGGATGCCATTGAACAGGCGAATGAAATATTGCTTAATGACAGACCAAAACTTTTAATAGAAAGCCATAGGAAAACCGTCTGAGCCTGGGGCATGATCTCCTTCAAAGGAGTTATGGCTGCCAAGATCTCCTCTTCAGAAAAAGGGTCGTCAAGAGGAGCAAGATTGAGGTCAACCTCCAAGTGTAAACTAGAAAAGTTGATGTAAGCAAGAGTAGATATGAAGTGGTCCCTAAGGAGGGCTGCCATTGAATTAAGAGTGTCGTGCATTACATTATTTTCCTGAATCAAGTGAATCCAATTGCGTCGACGTCTCCCATTAGCATATGAGTGAAAAAACTGTGTTTCCATCCCCTTCATTGACCCATTTGATGCAGGATTGTTGTCACCATTTGATTTCTCTAAGTTTAGTCAGCTTCTCAACCTGTTCTCGAAGCTTGCATCTTAAGGCAAGATCTGTATCTACTAAGGGGCCCATATCTTCTGCAGAGTGAAGGATGTTTATCTGTCTCTTGCAAGCTCTAGATGTTTGTTGCAAGCTTCTAGGGGCCCATTTCTTCTTTTTTCAATGTTAATTCAGTTCTTCCAAGTTTTCTGTGTCAACCATCATTCGAGTCAAGAGACTCTTCTTGAGGGATAAATTGCAGCCACATAGCTGGCTTTCTGAAGATGGCCTATTAATATATATTAACAGCTCATGGATTTTCTTATCTCTTACATATCTACGCTTTCTCCCTTATTACCCTTCGATACATTTAGCCTCAACTTGAAATGATGTGGGTGGCATCCTGACATATTGGAATATTCCTTGTATCGTTTCAATTCCTAACATCCAAGTAGACATTGGATGGTGTTAAGCATGTGCTTAGTCTACCCTAAAGGACCTGTATGGATAACTCTCATTGCACTTCTTCATCTTTATACTTGCCTCTGAGTTGTTGTGAACGATCATATTCCATTGTTATTCATGTCACAATTAGCAACAATCTTCTCAATCATTCCTAACCCCCTTTCAGGAATAGGATCCTCTTATGTTGTCAATTAACTTTAACGGCATATGTATAGAAAATCTGTTTTGGGGATAATAACCTGAATATCTGCAGAGAAATAGGCACAAGGTACTTAACCTGAACAGCAGTCGTAACCAGAAAGAACAGGTTTTCTTCCATCTTTTTTGCTGCAAAGTGAAATCTCATTTCTTCACATAAAAAAAAGGGGCTACGGGACTAAAGGAAGCATCGGATGTGTATTTATTTCTTTACCCTGTGTGTACATTGCTTTGAAGTAAGTTAATGTTCCGCATTGGCTTAGACTGGGAAGTTCAAAATTTCAACTGTATTAAACAAAACTACATAAACATTTGGCTACATGAGTGTCACGTGCTTACCTCAGTACTTGTTTAGGCCTTCAATTTGAAGATCAGTATCGCTTTGATGTTGCATATGCTATATTTTGCTAGTGCAAAAGTTAAGCGTACAAGGTTTTTTTTTTTTTTCTCTCCGAAGAAGTTTTCATACAGCTGATATTAAGCAATTTATTAAATACACCCTTTTCATGATTTTTCTATGAACGTGAGACATTTTCGAGCAGGTGCTTCTGTTTTGGAGCTCTATATTTTGGTGTGCATGAACAGGTTAGAAACTAAGGAGCAAAACTCATACAACTTCACATCTATAATGAAAGGTAGAAACTACTCGGTCTCTTTTCTTCGTCTCTCTTTTGCGTTACAATCAGTTTTATGCACAGATTGACTGAATGGATACGTTGTCTCTTCTTTCAGAATATAAAGCAATACATGATGCGTACAAGACATCCGATAATTATGCATTTACAGTTTGCTTACGGGTTAGTGTAATAATTAAAGGGCTAAACTGATCGAATTCATTCATTGCTTCTAATTAAAAAGATGCATAACAATGCAATACTTTTCTGCAGGCTTTTGAACGTCTCTTGGACCAGGAGTTGATAGGCTTCGTAGACAGTAAAGGGCATAATCAATCGATTGATTTTCGTCCGGTGAGACTTTGGATTTCTTCGCGTGAACTCTACGAAGGCTTGAAATCAAACCCTCTCAGCCCCGTGAGTTTTGACATCATCCATTGATAAATTTTTCTCACCATTCATTGGGTTTCATAGCCATAGTATAAATATTACGTTTATAATATCCTGCTTGTTTTTTTTTTTTTTTTATAGGCTATTCTTCTCAAGTTATTTGACCATGAGAGCTACAAATAGAAGTCCACCATGTCCGAATGGTTGTAGGATACATCTAGAGCTGTCTAATTTGTCCAAGTTATTTATTTAGATTTAATTTTTTGTAATGATGTCAATGCTCATGCAGATGATTTGATTGTGACTGCTGAAACAAAAATGGTAATCACATGTGAAAGTCATGAAACATTACTGCATTGCGTAGCAATTCATGGAATTGATAGGAATTTTTTTTAAAATAGCCCTATGAAATTTCAAAATTTGCCAACTAACCCTCCCCAAAATTTTTTTGCAAAACTAACCCTCCTTTTGCCAGCTGGGCGCCACGGAGGCTAGCTGACCTGAAGGCGCTGAATCGTTCAGCGTCTTCACAAAAAACCTGTGAAGACACTGAATGAATCAGCGCCTTCATGCTATATGCTGAAGGCGCTGAAGCGTTCAACGTCTTCACAAAAAACCTGTGAAGGTGCTGAATGAATCAGCGCCTTCATGCTATATGTTGAAGGCGCTGTTTCATTTAGCGCCTTCAGCATAAACTATAAGGCGTTGAGGACTTAGGCATTTTTCGCGAAAATTGGCTAAGTTCTGTTTATTTCTATAGGCGCTGAATGCGCTGATCTACTCAGCGTCTTTAATGTAAAACACCAAACACCAAAGGCGCTGAGTTGCTCAGCGCCTTTAGTGATTTACACCAAAGGCGCTGAGCGACTCAGCGCCTTCAGTGCAGAACACTAAAGGCGCTGAGCCATTCAGCGCCTTTACCTGGACCTACACACATTACTTAAGATCACTTTAAAAAAATCTCAAATTTGTACAACAAGTTGCAAGCAATGACAATTAACATTGAAAAAGCTAAAACAACATTCACAAACACCAAATGAAGGTCCAACAATCATTACATTCATAAATCAGAGTTGAGTAACATCAAAAAATGAACATTACAAAAATGTGTATACGACAACTTCGAACTCAAAAGCTCAATTTTGAGCACGTCCTCGACCTCGACGTCCTCGGCCACGCCCACGCCCTCGCCCTCGCCCTCGCCCACGGGGAACAACAAGGTCGATACTAGGTATATCATCGAGATGCTCGGCTGCTGCCAACTGATCGAGCTCCTCGATGATACCACCCTCATCCTGCTCAGCAATAGTCTGAACCTCCTGTGGCGATGATGACGATGGACGACGGCGTGAATATGTAGAAGTAAATGAAGTCCGTGATACTGGTGGCGGGAGCGACGCTGACGTCGAAGGAAATGTCATCGGGGCCTGAATGGTAGGAGATGGAGATCGTGGCACCTAAAAGAGTGTAAATAGTTTGTTAATTTGAATTTGAAAACTTAATTTGAATTCTATGCTAAATGGTACCTGATGACTCGAGGTCGCTCCCTCATATGAAGGTCCGCCTGACACTCTGACCGTAGGTTCAGATGGTACATGCTGTAGTACCATCTGAATATTGTCGTTCATTTCTCTCAAAGTGTTGGATACGAACTCAGCCGGCGGTTGGTCCTGCAATAACTGGCCGACAATAGTATGCACATGTCGTAGTGTGTCGGCCTGCATTTTAATTTAGAAATTAAAATTAAATTTATATGAGGAAAGTTGAACATGTTAAATTTATATATATAAATTATTATACCAGTCTTTTCTCGTCATGCCCACGAGGATGAAAAGTCGGCGGAGGACGCTGTACTGGGCGAGATATCCATCGTCTCGTAATCGTCCAGTACCACTGCATATATATGGATGCCGCTTGCAGTGGGTCCTCACCAGCAGCCGGGAGTTGATCAAAAATCTGATCTAGCCTCCCGGACCACCTCTCAATGCGGATAGCATGAAATGCGATCCAATTCTCATCCGGACGCCCACGTGATGTGATGCGTTGGATGGACTCCACATTGAGAGGTATATGCTGGAGAAGACCGAACTGCCGCAGGACTCGGTCCGGCACGTGCATCTCGACAATATGAAAGCAAATAAGGACTGTCCTTGCACGCCAGACCGCTGAGCCATGCACACAGAAATCCGGTAATGTATCTATAATCTGATCTGTGTACGGCATCCATATAACCTGTTAATGGACAAAATGATTAGTTAATATAGAAGTGTTGAAGCAAAATATACTTAAAGTATTCAATAAAACATCTACATACCTGCGCCTCTCGCTGCTGATCTAGTTCGTCTCTGTAAAACTCAATGTCACACGTCCTGACATTGGTTCCAAAACGTAGCCCTCCAGTGTTGCCCCATCTAGATTATAAAAAACATATATTAGTTGCAATTACAATTGAAATACAAAAATCTACTATATTAAATAAATATCTTATCGGCAACCCAGAGGTCGATCGATTATATCGGGCAGATCTAGGACGCCTGTAGGTCGGCCGATATGAATATGGTCCCAAGCCCAGATCTATAAATTCACGCCAACGGGTTAATATAATAAATAAAATATACAATACCAATATATAAAGAAAATACTGAAATAAAAAAATTAGATTTTATACCTGCAATAGGGTCCCAAAACAGCAACATTCGGCCTTCCCGTTCAGCGCGGCATCTCCTAGCGCTCGATATAGATAGGCCAGAGTCGCAGCACCCCACGCATAAGCGCCGCAGATATCAAAGTCAGCTTGTGAGGACCTGGATCCCCACGACGAGATTACTGGATCATCTACAGCTCCCGGAGGCCTATGTGGCGTGTTGGTGGGATTTGTGCCCCAATTGGACATTAGTGTTGGGCTCAGTGTGTTAAATGGATCACGTGGGTGATTAGCGGACTCCGTCGGAGTTCCAGAAGTGGTTTCGCGCGCCAAGGATATTTAAATTGGACTCAGTGCGAAGTTTGGACCAAGGATTACCTTTCCGGATGCCTTCGGCAAATTTTGGAGTTGGAATTTGGCGAAATGGACATCAAATTCGGATTCAGCGCGCGAAAACGGTTAAAACGGACTACCCACTTGTCATTTTTGAGCTTCGGGTACTGTTCACGCCGGAACAGTGTTTCCGGCGGCGGCGGCAGCGGCGGAGCGGCCGCAGGCAGCGCGGCGGACGGTGGCGCGGGCCGCCCGGTCCACGCGGCAGGCGTGCGCCGGGGGCGGGACGCGTGGCGGCTCGGGAGTGGGCCGGTCCGCGGGGCGCGGTCTACGGGGGAGTGCGGGGCGCACGGTGGACCGGGGGTGACACGTGGCATCACCCTGGAGGTGGGTTCACGGCGGATGGTCTACGCAGTTTTCGGGATGGCTCTTGGTTTACGGTGCACCGGGCTTGGACACGTGGCAGGTTTGCATTGGTTCGGTCCACATGATTGCGTGCACCGGGTTCACTAGGCAGAGGCTTGACACGTGGCATTCTCCTATTGGTGGGGCTACTGTGCGCGGCAGGGTGGCAGGCGGCGGCGTCAGGCGGGCACGTGGGCGCGGCAGGCGGGCGTTGACCGGGGTGCGTGCCACGTGTCGTCGTCCGCGGGTGGCCACGTGGCGCGACGCGTGCGGCGGGTTCGGCTGTTGCCTGTTTGGCGGGCAACGTGGAGGCCCAGGAAGGTTTCGAGCTGCTACAGTGATCTTTCGGGCTGCTACAGTACGCGCCCGAAAGTTCCCAGCGCCCGGAAACGGGGACATGTTGGGTATTAAGTGATTTGTTTTTCCCAGCTTATTTAGAGGCCGAGTTCTTTTGCAAGAGAGCTTCTTCTCCGCGCGGAATTTCACTGTGCAACCTTCACAAGAAATCTTCCTCTCCCTGTGGCGATTCCATCTGCAGATTTCCAGATTTTTCAGCGGCACGCATCCCGAGGTTACTATTTTTTACGGCGCGGCGCGACGCTCATTCGTTTGTGTTCTTCTTCGTCGCATTTCGGTGCGAGGACTCCCCCGGCTTACTCCGACCTCCGAATGAGGCGATTCTTGCGCCGTTGGCTTCACGACAGGTAGGGCTATGTTTCCCATGTTTACTGGTTTTTCCCATTCCGAGCTTTTCATGGATCTTTCGGATCATCTTGTAACCCCTTTTTCTGGGCGGAGTTTTGGGACAGCGGTGCGGTATTTTGGCGATATCTTCGCGCACAGGCCTCGGATTGGGGCGATTCAAGAGGCGATTTGCATCTACACATCACGAGGAATATGCCCAAATTTTCTTGGAATTTTCTGAATATTTCTCGAAGGTGAAGATTATCTGTGAACAGTATTTGTTGCTACAGTTTTTGAGTGTAGTTTGATTCGGGGTGGTTCCCTTGTCCGAATTGTTTCTCAGTGTAGGAAGCTCGGAATTGGACGTGCAGGTACTCGTTTCGAAGGTATCGACGCGAGGATTACTGTGGTATTTTTATTGGATTTTTCTGGGCACTTGCAGCAGGTGAAATATGCGCGGCTTTGGGACTGATTTTCAGATTGTGTATGTTTGGTTGATTTTGGAATAAAAGTGTAATGTTAAGCCTTATTGTTGTACTCAGGGGTGTTTTCAGCTGTTTGGAGCCAAGGCTTGCGCGAATTGTACCGAGGGTGTTTTGTTGGCAGATTTTGGACCGCGGGCGTCTACCCACTTCACCGACTTCAGGTTTGCCTTGGGTTAAGCGCTTCAGGTGGGTGAGCTTATTATCAGTAATTGTTTAAGGCAATGTTTATGTTGTGGCAAGTATAAGTCCACTTGTGGGGATGTCACCTCTCTATGACTGATGCATGCATGTTTAGGATACATGGTTTATGTTGGTAAGTAGGTAAGCTTGTTAATGATATTGGTATAAATGTTTGCAAGAATAGTATGTATGAGGTATACTGAGGACTTGCATGACTTGGACATCTATGTGATGATTAGTGTAAGCTTACCTAGGATAATGTTACCCTATGAGATTATGTAACATGCCATGTTAGCACATAGCCTTTCTTGTGATGGATTATGCTTTGGGACAGGATCTCGTAGCTATGTGCGGATTTGTACTCTGAGGAGTTATCATGATCATTCTGTTGATGAACCCTGAATTGTGGACAGATCTAGTTTTGGGATTCCGGCATGTTGTTTATTCCTAAAAGAACTATTATTATGCTTTACCCCTTTTATTTCCTTGAGGACAATTGCATGCTTGTATGGTCATGTAGTTAGGCCATCTTTTACTGCTGCACTATTTATGGGAACTTGACTTAGGAGAAACCATGCTTTTCCTTTCTTCGCTTTTGCTAGTCAAGTGTTCAGTGCTGCTCGGGTTCGAGCAGGGGTCTGGATGGGGTAGTCAGGACTTCGTGTCTGGGACAGGTTGGTTTAGTTGTGGGGCTTTGCGGCAACCGCGGATATTGGGCGGTTGACCGGATGTTTCTCTATGCACCTGATTGGGTATCAGTTTCTTTAGTGGATGGAGTTTCCCACTTATCGTTTAGTGCACCCGATTGAGGTCGGGTCTTTCCTTAGTGGTTGAGCTTTCCCACTCTTATCAGAGTCGTGATCTAGTCCTGCGACATTGAGACACTTGACAGAGATACTTGTTACTGAGATGTACTTTACTCGTGTGGGTCGCTCCCCTCGAGTGCCACTCCGGAGGTAGGCTTGACCGAGCCGTGTGCCGGTCTGTTACTTATATTTTTGACCGAGCCGTGTGCCGGTCCGTTACATATCTTGAGATCGAGCCGTGTGCCGATCAGTTACTGAGTTCGACAGCAGAGCAGGCAGTACCGGGTGTCATACCGGTTCATTTGATTGCGTTTATTTCGGTCAGATACTTTTATTGTTACACTCGTGCCTGGGGGCCGGGTGTAGACTGGTAGTTGAGTTTAGATCAGTGATAGTATTGTTGAGAGCCGTCTGGTTGGCGGTGGTCCCGTGTTGTTGCGAGTACTTTGACCGCTGTGTGAGAGGTTGAGCGTCATGATTCTATCCGTCTGTGAGGGAGCGTGGATTTTCACCATAGCCTGCATGTTTCTCTACTCGATAGCGAGCTTGTCCGTTTGGACGCCCTACGTAATTCCTGCCCGTCAGCAGGAGGTGGTTGTAGGTGGGCGCAGGTTTGACTGGACCAGATGTGGCAGTCAGTTCGATTGGGTCGGTGGTGCACTTCATGTGCTAGTGGTTGCATACCACTGTTTGGTTCTCCCCCTTTTAGCCTTTAGTTAGGGGCAGGATAGCTGTTGAGAGTTTCCAGCGTACTCATTTCAGTCTTATGACTTGGGTCAGTTTTTGTCTCTTGAGGACTTGGTGGGCAGACCGTCGGGTCTGGCGGTGGTACCCACTGAGAACTCCCTTTTTGGTGTAGTTCTCACACCCTTTGGGGGTTTCCCCCCTCTTTTTCTCTCCTCTCCTTTGTTTTGCAGAGTCTTAGCAGGTGTTGCCGACTCTGTGGTTGTTGATCGTGGCGAGGGAGTCGCGAGCTAGATCCCTACCCGGCGTTGGAGAGTAGCGGTACCCTTCTGAGGAGATCATCAGTAGATTAGCTGTTTCTTTTTCCTCTTTTGAGAGACTATTGTAGTGAGGATATTTTGTATTGAGAGACTGTACACTGTTGTATATATATTGGAGTTACCTCCCGGTTGGGTTTAGAGCTTGTACTCGAGGATTTGTATTATTATTATTTTGGGAGGCAGACAGTGTTGTTTATTTCCAGTTGTACAGTGATTGATTTTAGTTACAGCAGATTTTTATTTACAGCTCTGATATCTGTTTAGTTATAGTACTTTTCTTGCAGGTAGAACGCTTCGCCTATGCAGGTTGGCATAGGTGGCGGATCTGTTGGCGGGCCCGGGTCGCAGTTTCGACCCTGGGGCGTGACACAGCTAAAAGTGGTAGCCACTTTAGATGAACTTTATATCCGCTGGGGTTTGGAAACAAACTACCCCCGATCTGATATAGAATGTAAGCACGGGCGGTAGCTGCGACTGTTCCGGCAGGGGCATCTAGAGGTATATCATGAAAATGCTGATATAACCAATCTAGAGATACCGTAGACCCCTTGATGTGAGTAGGTACCACCCCTAATAAATCCATACATAGCGCAGGCCAATCGTGAAACGTGGATCCCAAGACCGGCGCACCATGCACACGGAGACCCGAAATAACCGCCACATCCTGGAGTGTGACGGTCATCTCACCGTGGCGGAAGTGGAAGGTCTGGGTCTCCGGTCTCCACCTCTCGGCAAGGGCGCCCAGTAGAGCCTGATCCAGCACCAATCGTCGCAGTCGTGATAACCCGTAAAATCCTGACTGGCGAAGTAGATCTATTACCGCTGGATGTTCAAGCTCCTACTGGTTCATCTTGCGCCCGTGCTCTGCGAACAAGACAGGATGATAACCTTGTGATGCAAAAAAAATATAGTTAGCTCTTACATGAATTCAGCTTATTTATAATATTTCAAAAAAATAAAAATTTATAGCTCTTACCTCAGTCCTGATAAAGGCGGACCTATGGCGATGCTGGTCTACTAAGACAGACGCATCAACTGACCCCGCGTCCTTGTGATCTGCCATCTGCAATAAGCAATCTACATATTAGTTGTCACGCCCCAGGGTCGGAACTGCGACCCGGGCTCGCCAACAGATCCGCCACCTATGCCAACCTGCATAGGCGAAGCGTCCTACCTGCAAGAAAAGTACTACAGCTAAACATAATATCAGAGCTATAAGTAAAAACCTGCTGTATAACTAAAATCAATCACTGTACAACTGGAAATAATACAATAGGTCTGTCTCCCAAAATGATAGTGATACTATATCCTCATATACAAAGCTCAAAACTCAACAGTGAGATATCTCCAATAAATATAAGTGTGTACAATCTCTCGATACATAATATATCCTCACTACATCAGTCTCTCAAAACTGGAAAAATAAACAACTAGTCTGCAGTAGATCTCCTCTGAAGAGGGTACCGCTACTCTTCAACGACGGTTAGGGATCTAGCTCGCGACTCTCTCGCCTCGATCAACAACCGCAGAATCAGCAACACCTGCTAAGACTCTGCAAAACAGAGGAGAGGAAAGAAAAAGAGGGGAAAACCCCCAGAGGGTGTGAGAACTACACCAAAAAGGGAGTTCTCAGTGGGTACCACCGCCAGACTCGACGGTCTACCCACTAAGTCCTCAAAATATAAACAAACTAACCAAATCTATAAAGACTGAAAAAGGAGGAAGCTGGAAACTCTCAATAGCTATCAAGCCTCCAAGTCTGCTATGCCTGCCATGCCTGCCTATGCCACACAATGACCCAGGGACCACCGTACCCCCAAACGGTTCCCAACAACACTAGTACTGGTCTAACACAGCTACCAGACTCCACTCGGTCCCCCCCTGACACGAGTGCAACTATAAAGCAACTGTATGCAATAAACCCCAATCTAATGCCACCAGTAGAACTGGTACTGCCTGCTGTGCCTGCCGCATCGGGTATGCCAGCCTACGCATAACACCGATGCAAAGGAGTCTCAAGGACTCAAGTATCTGCTAACCAATCGGTACTCACTGACCGATGCTCACTGTCTGGCACTCACTGGCCAACAGGTCTGGCACTCACTGGCCAATATGTCAACTGCCTACTCCGGAGTGGCCTCGAGGGGAGCGACCCACACGAGTAAAGTATCACTGTCATCAGTATCATAAATCAGCAGGACTGGATCACGACTCTGATCAAAGTGGGAAAGCCCAATCACTAAAGAAAGCCTCGGTCCTCAATCAGGTACAAAAAAATGCTCAAATAGTGGGAAACTCTGTCCACTAGAGAAATCAGATACCCAATCTGGTGCATAAATAAATATCCGGTCAACCGCCCAATATCCGCGGTTGCCGCAAAGCCCCACAACTAATCCAACCTGTCCCAGACACCAAGTCTCGACTACACTACCCAGAACCCCTACTCGAACCTGAGCCACACAGACCACTTGACTAACAAAGAAGAAGAAAAGAATAACATAGTTTCTCCTAAGTCAAGTTCCAAAAGTAGTGCAGCAGTAAAGTATGGCCTAACTACATGTCCATGCAAGCATGCTTTGTCCTCAGAAACAATAAAAGTGGGTGAAATATATATTAGTGAAGCATGCTACAATATTCCTACTATGGTATACCACTCTCACCCAAGTAGGTCATCCCTTGCTTACCTCTCGCTCATATCTGTTATACAACAGTATACCTGTTATCAATCACAGAGGGGTGATATCCTCACCTGTACACTTACATGCACCAAGATATATAAAAGTTCTATACAGTTACCAAGTTAAGCTTACCCACCTGAAGTGCTCAATCCAAGGCAAACCTGGGGTCGGCGAAGAGCGCAGACGCTCATAGTCCAATTTCTGCCGAAACAGCATCCTCGGTACTTGTCGCAAAAGCCTCGGCTCCCAACAGCGGAAAACATTCAGAATTCACTATCTCCTATGTTCTCCAGTTCCAACAGGTTCAGAAACAGTCGTGAACCTTCCTGGGTACAACAATAAGGTCCAAGATTACATTTTTATTCAAAAATATCCAAGTACACACAGTCTGAAAAATCAGTCCCAAAGATGTAATTATTTCACCTGCAGCGAGAACTCAGAAAAATCCAACATAAATATTGGTCCGTTCCTCGTGTCGATACCTTCGAAACGAGTACCTGCACATCCAATTCCGAGTAGCGTAGACCAAGTTACAAATTCCACAACACAGGGTGCGCAAAACCACACAACAACATAACTGTAAAACTCTGTACAGTAAAGGGGAAGAAGCACCCTTTCGGACAAGCCTCACAAAAATCCAATAAAAATACGGGGACAATCCTAGCGTCGAGTAGATGAAAAGAGTCCAAGGTTCGACTCCATCCGATGCCCGGTTGCGGAGATAAAAATCCGGCAAGGTGTCGCTGTCCAGAATTCCTCACAGAAAATGTGGTCCCAAAGATGATGAAATTCACCAGATTCGAAGCAAGATTTAGCCTTCCTATTAAATATGAAAAATGTAGGTCTCTGAGTCCTGGTGAATTCCCCGCAAAAACCAGCTTAAAATTCAACTTCTTCAGTCCTAGGGAGCAAAAACACTGAACATTGCTCATAACCACAACCAGAATCTCAGCTGTACACAACAATCCCAAAGATGGCTTAAATTACCTAATTTAGAGTCCAAATTTGAAGTTCCACCAAATACGAAAATTGTATCTCTGTAAGTCCTGGAAATTTCCCAACAAAAATCAATTTAAAATTCCATTTGTGCATCCAAGGGGAGTAAAAACACTAACCTGTGGTCGAAATCTCAAACTGAAAACAAGTGTCTCAAAGATTGCTATAATTACCTGGTTTAGAGCTCCAATTAGGTCTCCTCTTCAATACAAACGTTGTAGATCTTGAAGTTGTGGAGAGAATCCCGCAAGAATCATCCCATAATTCCACTTCTACACTTCTGGAGGTCTCCCGGAAGAAAATGCAACGAAGTGGTCAACTCTAATAGTGAACTCCAAGTTCCATTCATGGAGTTCTTGGTGAAGAAGATGATGGAAAACCCCTTAATTTCCTTCACAACAGAGTGGAGATAGGCTGGGGATGTAAAAGGGTTAATTGCTGTCCAAAGGTGCAATTTATAACATCAAATTCCCCTTAAGATGCACCAAAGTTCCATTACAACACACACATAAATCCTCCACCCTCACACCAAATCCCTTGCACCAGATCCAGTGCAAAGCGGGTCGGACCAAAGGGTCCGACCGACGGGCTTCCCCGCCACGCAGCACGGCCCGACCCACGTGCGGGCGCGGGCGCGCGCCACGCGTGCGCGTGCATGCGCGGCGCACGGCTGCGCGGTGCACCGCGCGTGCACCGGCTGCCCGCGTCGCCTCCTGCACCGGGTGTACGCCCACCCCGTGCACCGCGCTGCACCATCGGTCCATGGGCCGTGAGCCAGCCGCCGTGAGCCCGGTCCACCATTCCAGCAACACCAAAAACACCGTTTTAAGCCCAAAAAGTCCAGAAATAGCCTATTTTGCACAGTTTTTCGCCCTGAGTCCGTTTCCGATGTCCGTTTTGCCAAATTCTAATTCTAAAAATTGCCGAAGGCATCCGGAAAGATATTCTTTTGTCCAAACTTCGCGCTGAACCCAATTTTAACATCCATTGCGCGCAAAACCACTTCTAAGCATCCGTCGGGGTCATCGGACTATTCTCGTGATCTATTTAACGCTCTGAGTCCAACACTAGTGTCCAATTGGTGTACAAACACCACCGACGCACCACAAAGCCTCTAACAGCTACTGGTCAACCAGTAGTCTCGACGTGGAAATCCAGGTCCTCACATTAGTAACATGATAGCTAAAAATAATTAAATATTAAGACAAGATAAATATAATTGTGTAAATCATACGCCGGCGTCCTTGTTGCACTATTTCTGTATTTTGTGGACAAGTGCTCCTATAATGGCCTGCCTGCTTACAAATGGAGCATTTTCCTCGTCGGCCACCCCCCTCGTCCATTACATTACGAATACGTGTAGATCGTGGACGACCTTTCTTCCTTCGTATAGGAGGCGGTACAATCGGGGGACCTTGGGGTCGTGGCCAGTGCCGTCTATCAGGAACAGGATGGAATTGTGGTGCGTACGCCGCACGATAGCAGTCTGTACTATACCAGGGTGAAGTAAAATTCTGGTAGGCTAATCTCATATGTGATCTACTACAAACTGCTAAGACATGCGAGCAAGGTATTCCTGTTAGATAAAATTCACAACATGAACATTCGACATTTGTTCCATTGACGATCACTTTGTAGTCGAAATCTCCAGTTTTAACTTCAAATTCTGTGAGTCCAAATCTTTCAACATGATGTCCCCGTGCCGTATCTAAATTTTCAGTAATCTTATTTTTGACTTTAGGGACAAAAGCGTCCGTCGAATGTTCACCGGCCGCACGGCGCTCGCAGAAATACTTATTAAGCTTATAAAAAGTAGCCGCAACAAAAGCCGTGATAGGCAAATCACGAGTGTCCTTAAGAACCCCATTTAACGATTCAGAAAGATTCGTAGTCATCAATCCAAACCGGCGGCCTCCATCAAATGCTCTTGCCCAGTACTCTTTATATCTGTCAAGATTATGGACCCACTCCCAAACATCGTGATCCAACACTTGTAATTCTTCCTTCAGCTGATTATATGCCGTCGGTGTTGCAGCAATTCCGATCTGCCAGAATTTATCTAACAACATGTCGTTCTTAAAGCGCTTTTTCATGTTTGCTTTCATATGTCGAAGACACCAACGATGCGAGTGACCCCCTGCTGGAGGATAGATAGTAGCCACTATTTCCCTCAATCCAGGAAATCGATCAGATATAAAACAAATGGCTCTATCACGGGTAACATACTGACGCAAGTTATGCAAAAACCATCGCCAACTCCCGGTATTCTCTCCCTCACAAATTGCAAATGCCAAAGGATATAATCCATCATTTGCATCTGCAGCCGTCGCTATCAAAGCATGACCTTCGTATTTGCCGTACATATGTGTGGCATCAATACTCACCACCGGCCGACAATGTGTGAATCCATGGATTGAAGGTCCAAATGACCAAAAAACACGACCAAAGGGAAAAATGCCATCAGCGGGCCACCTATGATCCAGACGCCATAAAGTACCATGATTAGAATTCTTTACCATAGAAAGGTAACGAGGCAAGTCAGTGTAAGATTGCTCCCAGCTCCCGTAAATAATTTATAATGCTTTACTCTTTGATTGCCAAGCCTTCCAATATGTTATGTCAGTATGGTACTCTGCTCGCACCGTATCTCGAATTTCTTTTGGCGTCATATTAAGTCTAACCTTTAATGTCGGAAGAATCAATTAACATATAATGGTCGAATTACAATTACGGTGCGCCACATTCAGTATTGGAATTACACAAGTGTGTGAACCAGCATATGTTTTTACCCTAAAATATGTCGTATCTTTGGGTACTGAAGCATGTAATCTCCAAGAACATCCCTCTACTAAGCATTTGACAGTGTAAGTCGTTCTTGTAGATTTCAATACTTTCATTTGTACATTATGCTCAATATGCCACCGGTCTAGAGCATCCAATAAAGATGCCTTATCTTGAAAGACACGTCCAGCCCAACTCCCGTCGATGCTAGGGAGACCAGTATTGATTTGTCGAATATGAAGATCTGTATGATCTACAGCATACTGATTTATCCAATTAGTATCTGAAAGAAAACGTTCCGGATGATCAATAAATTCATTTTCCTCGTCAGGATTGTCTACGTAATCATTGCTGATTTGTGGGTTGTCCATTTGACTGTAAATTGTATTTGCAAGATCATTTAACCCTCCATCATGATTATCATCTATATCTGGAAATAAAACATCCAGTTCGTCATCCTCACTACTATTATGATCATCATTGATTGGTGAATCCTCATGATTAATATCACTATCACCACCCCTGTCAACATTACAATCTCCTTCGTCGATATTATCACCTCCTTCCTCAACATTAGTATCAAATTCATTAATAGCAGTTGGATTCCAATGTTCATAGGAATTAGATAACCTGCAAATTTGGTAAACCTAAAATTCCAACATTGCCATTAATTTAAAACTTAACATTTAATTAGATTCGTACTTACCCCCAATCAGAAGGTTCTAGTTGTAAATGAGACATCCTTGGTTCTATACGGGAGGTCGTGCATTGTTCGCGTGATGTCATGCAGTGTCCGCGTGAGGTCGTGGCTTGCGTGTGTGTGGTCGTAGGTGGCACACATGTGGTCGTTGGTGGCACACTACTAACCGAGCAAGGTACAACACTCTCAATAGGATCATACTCACTTTCTCTGCAATATATACAATGATTAAGCCCATTTAAAGAAGATGCCAAATTACTAAATTATTAGGTTATTTTTCTAACCTTGTCATTCTGACACCACCTTCGTGTGGAATATTTTGATCACTCATTACATTGGCGGAAAGACTCAAATCAATATAATTGTGGAGCATTCTCGTGTAATAACCTTGCGGTTCAAAATTATCCGACGGATGTAGCTCTTTCTCAATGTATACCGTCACAACACCATGATGTTCACATAATCCAATCATCCCTTCCAATGATTCATCATCTACTACTTCGTGAGCTAAATATCCACTACCGATCGTGGGGCAACCAATAGTAAATTTTAAACGAAATTGTTCTCTTGTACAATTTACTAAACGATACATTCTCGTCTCGAAACTAGTATATATAGAATCAGAACGTATCGCGATTAATTTTTTTTGACCGCCGATATATCGTGGACCATTCTCATCGATAACTAACTGTCCATCCCAATGAACAGTTATGGGCATGCGACGATTAGCCATTTCAACTACAAAACAAAATTAACCACTTCAAAAATACTACTTTTAACTTTACAGTCGGAGACCGACAGTGAAACCTCTCACTTTACATGCGACGATTAGCCATTTTAACTATAAAAAAAATTAAACACAGATCTCACTGTGAGAACAGACCTCACTGTGAGAACAGAGGGATCCCTCACAATGAGGGATCCCTCACTGTGAGAACAGAGAATCCCTCACTGTGAGATAACTCTCACAGTGAAGGGATCTCTCACAGTGAGCGATCTCACTGTGAGAGATCACTCTCACAGTGAGATCGCTTCACTGTGAGGTCTCTCACAGTGAGATCGCTTCACTGTGAGGTCTCTCACAGTGAAGCTCTCTCACTGTGAGAGAGTGATCTCTCACAGTGAGCTTCACTGTGAGAGATCACTCTCTCACAGTGAAGCGAGAGAGATAATAAGAGAGAGAGAGAAGAGAGAGGGAGCGAGCTTACAGTGAGAGAGAGAGCGCGAGAGAGACGGCGACGGCGAAGGCGAAGGCGACGGCGACGGCGAGAGGAGATCGGCACTGTGCAGGAGAGGGCGGGAGAGGAGATCGGCACTGTCATTGTGCAGGAGCGGAGGGAGAGATGCGGAGCGGAGCACTGTGCGGACCGGAGCACTGTGCGGGAGAAGAGAAATCGGAGCGGAGCAGAGCACTGTGCGGGAGAAGAGAAGAAATGAGCGCAGTGCTGGCCCGCGCGGGTGGGTATAGTGGTGAAAAGGCGCTGAATCGTTCAGCGCCTTTAACATTATAAGTTAAAGGCGCTGAACCATTCAGTGCCTTTAACATAAATGTTAAAGGTGCTGAACAATTCAGCGCCTCCAACAAATATGTTAAAGGCGCTGAATCGTTCAGCGCCTTTAACATATTTGTTGGAGGCGTTGAAGTAAACAACGCCTTTAACAGCCTATAGGAGTTATACCTAAGGACTTAGCCAATTTTCGAAAAAATTGGCTAAGTCCTCAATACTGTATGCTGAAGGCGCTGAATGAAACAGCGCCTTCAACATTAGCATGAAGGCGCTGATTCATTCAGAGTCTTCACAGGTTTTTTATGAAGACGCTGAACGCTTCAGCACCTTCAGCATATAGCATGAAGGCGCTGATTCATTCAGCGTCTTCACAGGTTTTTTGTGAAGACGCTGAACGATTCAGCGCCTTCAGGTCAGCTGGCCTCCGTAGCGCCCAGCTGGCAAAAGGAGGGTTAGTTTTGTAAATTTTTTTGGGGAGGGTTAGTTGGCAAATTTTGAAATTTCATAGGGTTATTTTAAAAAAAAATCCCAAATTGATATTATGTGGATCTGAAGATGATGAGAGCTCTGCAGTCCAGCCGGAGTGCTCCAAAATTGCGGGGCCTTTCTGCACTGTGTTAGCTTTATGAAATATGATCTATACATATACTAGGATAACTGGTTAAGAGAGTACAAGGGTTGGAACAACAATTT
Organism: Tillandsia leiboldiana; assembly: GCA_029204045.2. NCBI lineage: Eukaryota > Viridiplantae > Streptophyta > Magnoliopsida > Poales > Bromeliaceae > Tillandsia > Tillandsia leiboldiana. Next base: position 11,214,589 of record CM055077.1, on the reverse strand, counting down.
AAATTATTGCTAGTTCTAATTAACTAAGATAAATATTTTATTTATTATGATTTATTAGCTAATTAAAAAATTAATTATTTAGTGGGTTTATATAATAATAATTATTAATATTTACATTGATTAACCAACTAATATTTTGATCAATCATCAATCTAACTATCTAAATAATTAACTATTTAATTTATTAATTTATCAAATTATTTGTGGTTAGTTAAATTTATTAATTTTTAATTAACAGTATTCATATTCATGGTTAATTGATTAACAATTAATATTTATGATTATCTAACCGTATTCATGATTAATTAGTTATTAATTAATTATTAGGGTTAATCTTTTTTAGAATATTAGCTATGAGGGCCTCATCATAGAAATTGAAAGTTCCGGACTAGATTAAAACCACAATAAATTGAATTGAGGGACTATATTAGTTCAGGTAGCTAGGTTCTAATATCTCAACCCCCTCTATTTGCAGCAGAAGATATTGAACAAGTTGGTGTTTATTATTTAGTTGTGGATTTAAAATCTTAGTTTTTTTTTTTTTTTGAGATAAAAGGTAGCACGCTACCCGCTTCATTCAATAGGAAACTGAATTCAACAACAAGGGTGAGACAGCAGGGTCTCTTAAGAGCAAAAAAAAAAAAAAAAAAAAAAAAAAAAAAAAACCAACGCTATCAAGCCAGCTTCAACCAATGTGACAGAGCTCTCCTGACCGAGCTAACAGCGAAAAGTAGATCTGTCATGCCCCGGGTGGAAACCAGAACCCAGGCTCGCCAACAGATCCGCCGTGCACACGAAATTTTTCATGTACACGAAGCGTCGGTAACCTGCTCAGATATAAGATGTACAATAAAAGAGCATAATACAGAGCTGAACTAAAAAGAACTACATAATATCTCAGACTAGAAATAAAATAAAGCTGTTTTAATTTCTATGATGAGGCCCAGCTGGCAAAAGGAGGGTTAGTTTTGCAAATTTTTTTGGGGAGCGTTAGTTGGCAAATTTTGAAATTTCATAGGGTTATTTTTAAAAAAATCCCGAATTGATATTATGTGGATCTGAAGATGATGAGAGCTCTGCAGTCCAGCCGGAGTGCTCCAAAATTGCTGGGCCTTTCTGCACTGTGTTAGCTTTATGAAATATGATCTATACATATACTAGGATAACTGGTTAAGAGAGTACAAGGGTTGGAACAACAATTTAAATTATTGCTAGTTCTAATTAACTAAGATAAATATTTTATTTATTATGATTTATTAGCTAATTAAAAAATTAATTATTTAGTGGGTTTATATAATAATAATTATTAATATTTACATTGATTAACCAACTAATATTTTGATCAATCATCAATCTAACTATCTAAATAATTAACTATTTAATTTATTAATTTATCAAATTATTTGTGGTTAGTTAAATTTATTAATTTTTAATTAACAGTATTCATATTCATGGTTAATTGATTAACAATTAATATTTATGATTATCTAACCGTATTCATGATTAATTAGTTATTAATTAATTATTAGGGTTAATCTTTTTTAGAATATTAGCTATGAGGGCCTCATCATAGAAATTGAAAGTTCCGGACTAGATTAAAACCACAATAAATTGAATTGAGGGACTATATTAGTTCAGGTAGCTAGGTTCTAATATCTCAACCCCCTCTATTTGCAGCAGAAGATATTGAACAAGTTGGTGTTTATTATTTAGTTGTGGATTTAAAATCTTAGTTTTTTTTTTTTTGAGATAAAAGGTAGCACGCTACCCGCTTCATTCAATAGGAAACTGAATTCAACAACAAGGGTGAGACAGCAGGGTCTCTTAAGAGCAAAAAAAAAAAAAAAAAAAAAAAAAAAAAAAAAAAAAAACCAACGCTATCAAGCCAGCTTCAACCAATGTGACAGAGCTCTCCTGACCGAGCTAACAGCGAAAAGTAGATCTGTCACGCCCCGGGTGGAAACCAGAACCCAGGCTCGCCAACAGATCCGCCGTGCACACGAAATTTTTCATGTACACGAAGCGTCGGTAACCTGCTCAGATATAAGATGTACAATAAAAGAGCATAATACAGAGCTGAACTAAAAAAAACTACATAATATCTCAGACTAGAAATAAAATAAAACTGTAATAAATACAATAAACTCCCAGCTCACCAAAATAGTACAACCAGCTGGCCAAAGTCAGACCTCAAAATAAAAGTAAACTACTACAGTCTGGGTAAAATGGGTACAATGTCTGTCTAACAGCGACTCACAGCCTCACAGGAGATCTATCTACTCAGCGATCCCCTTATCTCGATCAGCTACCGATGGCCCAGCAGCTCCCGCAGAAGACTCTGCAAAACAAAGGAAAGAAAGAGAGGAAAACAACAATGGAGGTGAGAACCACTAATAAACCAGTAGCCTCCTCCTGTGGGTAAAGCCTCAAACTCCGACGTACCCACTAAGTCTACCAGAGGCAAAAAGGAAAAGGAAAGTGGTAAGCTATAATGACTGCTGATAAAAGAAAACTACCACTAGTATGCCTCTAAATGCAGTACCGACTAGAAAAGACCATATGCATGCATCAGTAACTGGTATCTGTCCATAAGAACCCAATCTAATCACCAATAAAAATCGGTATTGCCTGCTCTGCTGTCTCAAATATCTGCTCACAGATCGGCACTCACTGACCGGCACTCGGGGTCCGGTACTCACTGGCCGGTGTGTCAGTCGCTAACAGATCGGCACTCACTGACCGGAACTCGGGGTCCGGTACTCACTGGCCGCTGTGTCAGTCGCTAACAGATCGGCACTCACTGACCGGAACTCGGGGTCCGGTACTCACTGGCCGCTGCGTCAATCGCCTACTCCGAAGTGGCACTCGAGGGGAGCTACCCACACGAGTAAAATAGTCAAGTCACAAGTATCATAATATAGCAGGACTGGATCATGACTATGATCAAAGTGGAAAACCCATCTACTAAAGAAATCCCGATCCCAAAATCTGATGCAAAAGATAAACATCCGGTCAACCACCTAATGTCCGCGGTTACCGCAATACCCCACAAGTCCACAATCAAGTACTACCTGTCCCAGACTCCAAGGTCCCGACTACACTATCCCAAACCCCTGCTCGAACCCGAGCAATATGAATCAAAAGTCTAAATGAAAAGGAGAAAAGAAACAATTATGGTTTCTCCTGAGTCAAGTCTCAATATGATAGTGTAACAATAAATAGTGGCCTATCTAGATGTCCATACAAGCATGCAAATGTCCTCATGAAAGATAAAAGAGTGTATCAAATAGTAGCTCCACATAGATATAACCCTCATGTCAAAATCACTAACCGACTACATATGTCTATAATTCATGATCCATAATAAATCATCAAAATAGCACCCGCACATCAATATGTCCTCCTGTTCCATCTAATCATCCATTTTCATGAAAGGTTAAGTGCCAACATGGCATGCTAACATATTACCACCATAGTATATCAATCCCACAAAAATAGGCCAATGATTAATCAGGATCATTTATTTAAGCATGATTTCTAATTGGGTGCAAATAAATTAGGGGTCTCTCTAATAGTCCTAGTGAGTAAATCGCAGTAAGAGGTAAGCAACAACCACCCACCTGGCACGCAAATCCACACCCAAAAAGGCTCCTCACTGTCCACAGTCCTCTAACTGCGCAACCCGCCGAAAACAGTGTACTACAGCACAAAACAACGCACCCGGTGTAAACACAAAATCCAAAATACAGCTTTTGCTGTTTTTCCAAACAGCACGAAAAAAGAGGAGTTTTCACCTCTGTACAGTGCTCCGAAAAATCCAAAAAAAGTACGGTTGCGTTCCTTGCGACGAGTAGATCAAAAACGAGTACTTATACGCCTTAATCCGATGCTCCTAGGCCAAGATAAAAATCTAACAAGCCGGTGCTGTCCCAAAAACATCACAGCAAAAAGGGGGTCAAAAGTGCCTCGGGAACCGTGCCAAAAGTGCGAAATGGAGAGAGAAACGGGGCGAAGTGATCAACACGAAAATCGAAGCCTTACCTCTTAGGAACGCGCTGTCACAGAAATCGCCCAAATATTCCTCCTAGTTTGCGCACAGGAAAATCCCGACTGAAATGCGACGGAAACGGGCCGAAATGGAGAAAAGTCGAGGCCCACTGTAAAATCAAGATCGCTGCTGTCGAGCCTCCAAAAGTTCTGGGAATCCACCACAAGATCAAAAATATCAAGGGGAACAACTTTTGTAGAGAGCTCTCCCTCTCATTCCCTCTCTAAAGCTCGAAAAAAGAGGAGAAATAGAGAGAGAGGTGGAGGTATCTATAGGCCCAAAACACAATTGGAATAATTCCAATTGTGTCCCCAGAACTGGCGCCCGAAAGAATTGGGCCCTGCACAGGGCGGCCCAAAGCCCGGCCCAGCCCGCGCTCGGAAAATCCTGGGCGCGACACATGTCCGCAAAACAGTGGACAGGCCCTCACAGGTCGGCGCCAGCCGCTGGCGCGGCGCCACATGGCGCGGCGCCGCCCCGCCAGCCGGCGTGTCAGCGCGCCGCCCGCGCGGCGTGCGCGTACGGCCGCAGCCGCGCGCCCGCGAGTGCACCGCGCGCACATGCGCCATCCAGTCCAGGGCCGCCACGTGGCGCGCCCCGGTCCACGCACCAGCCGAGCGGTCCCGTGGACCGCGCAGTGCAGACCCGCCAATGGGCGGTTGCTACGCGTCCCGCTGGTCCACCGTGCACCGGCGCCTCTCCTCCGTGGACCGAACAGCGTGCGCCGGCCCAATCACGGCCCGCCACGTGTCCCAGACCGGTCCACGGCCCCCCGTGCACCATTTTACACAGAAAACTTTCGGGTGTCCGTTTTTGGGCGTCCGGACTCAGAAAAATACAAGTAAATAGCTGTTTTCAAGCGTTTTTTCGCGCTGAAACCAAATACGGCCTCCAATCAGCCTGAAACCACTTCTAAAATTCGGCAAAAGCAGCCGAAAGTCAGGCTTGACTCCAAACCCTCTCTGAGTCCATCCAACACATCCCTTTGATGTGTTGTGGGCCCAACACACCAATAACAGGTGTTCCACACTCCGAAACATGGAGGAAAGCTACACGGGAATCTGGGTCACTACAGGATCAGTATTGCGCTATCATGCCAGCTTCAACCAATGTGACAAAACTCTCCTAACCGAGCTGACAGCGAAAAGTGGATCAGTATTGCGATGTTGGAAGATAACTCTGTTTTTGATATTCCATATCACCCACCAATTCGCCGACAGGACAGTAAGCAATCTACTCCGCTCCACCTGTCCATCCCCTCTCAACCCAATCTTCCACACCTTGCTAACACAGCTTCCTAGTTCCTCGAACCCAGGACCTTCCTCACCCGCTCCGATCACAAATCTTGAGTAAAGACAATTCAAGAACAGGTGGTTAACTGTCTCCGGCTGATCTCCACAGAGCACACAATGGTAGTTATCGGACCATCCCCTCTTTCCAAGATTGTCCGCCGTTAGGAGCCTATTCTTGAGGGCCAGCCATACGAAGACCTTGACTTTGGGCAGCATACACAAACGCCACACCGAGAAGAAAATTTACTCTCGTAACCCCCCATCACTAATGGCTTTGTAGGTGGACTTGACGATAAAGGTGCCCTTCTTATGCCATCTCCATACTACCCCATCCTCCCTAAAGCTCGGTGTGACCCCCCCCCCCCACTTCCTCCTTAAGTAACCGCACTCGCTCTCTCCCCCTCTGCCTTCTCGACAGTACTCCTCTTAAAATTTTTCTCCAGTTCCAGCCATTATTGTCAAAGCAATCACTGACTCTAAGCGTCTTTCTGACCACTTCGCTATACAACTCCGGGAACAGTGATTGCAGGATTACCCTGCCGCACCATTTGTCAGTCCAGAAGTTGACTGAGCACCTCTTCCCAAGTCGGTAGGACACCCCCCCTAAAAATCTCTCTGCTACTGGTAACATTCCTCCACCATTGGGATGCTGGCCTGAAAGATCCCCTCCCACCGAGGAATTCTCTTGGAGTAATACAAGCCTCGAATGAGTTTATTCCACTGAAGATTCGGTTCCGTGAAGAATCTCCACCACCATTTGCAGAGAAAAGCATCGTTCATTGCACTATTTGATGGGTTCTCTACTGGAGAATGAATGCTAGCGCACTATTTGATATTATAATGTTTAGCCCTAGATGTGGTGTACGTAGAATAAATGATGATGGCCTCGTCTCTTATTTATTAAGTCACTTGTTTGGGAGATTAAGAAAATGATGCACTTGACTTGTCAGTCCCAAATATATATATAATATTAGTGATGAAACCGCGCTACGCTGCGGATATTTATATTTTTTTTCATGTAGTCTGTTCATGTATTATGCTCATGAGTAACATCAATGTCTTTCTCTCTTTTTATCAAAACTGAAAATGCAGGTAATATGTACATGTAAATACTAGAGAAAAATTTGAGAGAAAATGCAAATAAAATTTAAACAAAAAAGGAATGTGAATAATACATACATATATATACACATGTAGAATCCAATAAAACCCACGTAAAATGTCAAGCAGAACGAAATTTAGAAAAAAAGTATAAACGTAAATATAAAAGGAAACTTTGCACCAGCCTCTTACTATATTTTTTGCCACAATACTGCCGCCTTTACTTATTAAAGCTACAGTTTTTGATGAAGGACAGAATCTGAAACATAGGTATGTGTGAACTGCTACAATAGATAACATCAAGCAACCGAAGAAAGCTAAACAGAAGTATACAAAGCAAGTATTGTGAGCAATTATTTACAACTGAAAGCAACAAAATTGATCAAATTGACCACAAAACAAAGTACATTTATAATCATGTATGAATGAAAATTTAAAACACATCAATAAAGATTATAAATTCTCAGTTTTTTCGAGCCCCCGTGGAGGCTTCTCAGGCATCCCGAACCGACGTGGCGTGCGTTCTCTGCTTCGTGCGTTTGCTTTGGAGTTGCTCTCTTCTTCTTTACTTTACTTTATTGATTTTCTTTCTTCTACTACCTTCTACTACCTTCTATTCATGTGGTTGCACATGAAGTTGTCTGCAGACTTTCCTCTCTCCCTCTCACTCTCTCTCTCTCTCCTCTCTTCTCCCACGCCGGTTTCCCCGCACTCCTCCACATGGGTTCGCCCTGTACCGTACTCCCTCTTCCTCTCCCTCTTTCCCCTTTTGTGATTCTTGGATTTGAGGGTGCCCGCGACCCCCGCTCGTGCGGGTTGATGTGCTCCGACGGTATGATGACGGCGGCCTCTCCCTCTTGCTCCCCCCCTACGGTTCGAGCGCCCTGTTGTTGAGCGGAGCCAGCATCGGCCCTTGGGTGCCTACCGTGCCGTACGCGGAACCACGTGGGTTCGCGTACCTTCTGGGCTGCGTGGCCTCCCTCAGCTGCGGGTCGGGCATCCTTGCCTCCACCAGAACCGGCGGCGTTGTGACCCAGCCTCTGGGTCCGTACGCCGGGCCTTCTCGCCATGCCCTTTCCCCCTGCTTCCCCCCCCCCAAGCCCTACGGTTCGGGTTCCCTGTTATTCAGTGCATTGTTCCTTGCCTCTTGTGAGTCATCGTCGCCGTACGCCGAGCCGCCTACCTGGTACCTCCCCCCCCCCCCCCCCCTATGGTTCGGCCCTCCTGTTCTTCAGCGGAGCAGCCCTTGGGTGCTGTTAGCCCATGCCTCCATACGTCCAGATGCCTACCTGGCGCCGAGCCTGGTCTGTGATGCTGACCCTCTCCATCTTCCCTCTACCTCTGTGTTCTCCTCCTCTCTCAAGGTTTGCCTATAAATAGGACGTAATGGCTGCAGATGGAGTACGCCCCTTCCCTCTCTCTTTGCTCAATTTATTACTTCTTTACTGGTTTCTTACATAATAGCTCTATTTGGTTTTTTACTGCTCTCTTCCCCTACCACTGAGATTAATTCCTACATATATTTCTAGGTAGGAAATATTTGAAAAAGAAAAACAAAAAAAAACAACATATGAACTTTTTAACTTTTCTTGAAGAAAACAAGAAAATATTGGCCTACCTGTGAAAAGCCATTGGACTTATTAGTAGTTACTGGTGGGTTGTGGTCCTTCCCGTAAATCTCCGATTGTTTTTTGCGGCACGTGCTGTAGGTAAGAGGGGAGCATGTAACCTTCCTGTCTTTTAAAAAAATATTTTGGGCTTTGTGTAAAAAAACATCCAGTTCATTAAATGTTGATGGTGGGTTGTTGGCTTTTACGCACATCTTGGGTTGATTCCACGCCACGTGTCGTGCGCTCGAGAAATTTGTTTTGTCTCCCGCGCCACGTGTTGTGCGTTTCAGAAATGTGGGCTATCTTCTGTATACTGGTAATGCAGGCGATACCATCCGTTTCACGATTTCCTCTTCTCTCTCTAAAAAGTTTGTATGCATATAAAAAAAAAAACCCCTCTCGCTCTGAGAACTTCTTATGTTTAGAAGGTGGAAAAAAAAAACTGTCATTCCAGTTTGTTAAATTAAATACTTGCTCTACGTGCTAATGTGTGAAAAAAGAAAAGTCTTAATTTTGTACTTCTCTTCTCTTACAGTGTTTACCTGCATTCCGGTAATTTCAATGCCGATTGTGCAGCTATCCTATAGTAAAATGCTTGATGAGATTGTTGACCTGCTGGGTGTTGAACTTGCTCAATGTGAAGTGACTACTGCAGCTGAGGGTTGGTTTATTGCGTACATAGATGTCGCTATCCCGCGCGACGGTGTAATTATTAATGTTGTTCGGTGTTGGGGCATTCCATGTCTTCAAATAGAAGCTGCAAAGGAAGACGCGGCGCGCGCGGCTATAGTTAAAATGAAATGCGAGTATGATTTGCAAATTAGAGACACAAACTACGAAGATTTCGTTATGTACAGAAATTTGTACGACCATTTGAGTGTGCAACAAACTGACCTCCTGAAACGGTTTAATGATCTTCAGCGGGAATACAATCTGTTGAAGGATTGTTATGTTGCGGGTCTTGCTGAAAAAAATGGCTTGATAGCTGAACAAGCCAGTATGCGCCGCACAATCGATGAATACCGTTCGATTATCGACAATTTACATGCGGGCCATGCTGGTCCTGTTCGTCATACGGCTGAAGCTGGATCTTCTTCTTAATTGAAGATGATATGTCCTTTCCTTACCGTTCCTACAACGTTCCTTCTGAACAAGCTTAGCAACAGAAAGTTAGCATTCACTTGCCGTTGACCTTTTGGTTCTTGCTCTCTACCCGTTCTGCGTATCCTATAATATGTGAAGTTGACTAGAATGTTAAATGTTTTAGGCAATTTGTGAGGTTGGGCTCCATGTTTTGTAGTATATGAAGACTTCCTTCCTTTCCGTCCCATAATATTTCCTCCCAAGTTTATGTTGTTTCTGTAATTAATTTCCACTTTCCTTGACTTGATTTGCAGTTTTTCCCTGGTTAATGTTTATTCCCCGAATCTGCGGGCTTTGTTTGAATGTTAAGTAATGTAAGAAATTTGTTATTTTCTGTTCTTCTAAGTTTTCATTCTTTTTTTGTGCTCTCTGTTTAATTAATTTATGATGTGTAATTTAATTTATGTTAATGGCATAATTTTCGAGCTTGCTTTCATTTATTATGTTAGGTAATTTAAACTTGTTTTCATTTGCTTTCGTTTTTGTGGGAGACGAACATAATTAATTTATGATGTGTAATTTAATGGCATAATTTTCGAGCTTGCTTTCATTTATTATGTTAGGTAATTTAAACTTGTTTTCATTTGCTTTCGTTTTTTTGGGAGGCGATGATGATACATAAAAAAAAACAATATTGTCTGAAGGCCTTAAGACGGTTCATTCCTGAGTTGACCCTGTTCATGCATCAAAGGGTAGCTATATTTGATGGCTTTAGTTGGTAAATCGCTGGTTGGACAGTGTTGGTACATGGATAAAAAACTGATTATCTTAGATGGTTTACTTCGAACTGTTGTTCTTTCATCAACCAGCTTACATTGTTCGGTACTTAGTTCGAAAAGAATGTGTAATACAAAGCTGAGGCTTCGCAATGAGCTTAGACAAGCAACTGGTAATTGCAAAATGACGGTAAATGAGAAAGAACAACGTCTGCTCCGGTTTTCTACTATTCCCTTTGGTTGAGTAAATTTATCTGAGCCCCCCCTTTTCCCTTAATTATTTTTACTTTCCTTCTTTTAAACACTTATAGATTGAGTGAGTATTCCTTACTTAAAAGATCTACTGATTCAAAAAAAATTTTTCCCTCGGTTTGATAATGTTGTTTGTATTTCCTGCAAAAGTACATGGTTGATCTAATTGTTCTTGATACCTACTATTTCCTTTGATTGAGGAGAAAGAGAATCCTTAGTTGAGCATTGTGACGGGCGGTAAAACATTAGTTGGATGAACATCATAATTTGAGAGCAATAATCTTACATGACCCACCTTCCACAGATATGATGCATAAAGAAGACAAAATTTTTTTACTCCCTACTCGGCACCTCTGGTCGCCCTTGGTAACCTCTAATGTTTGAAACTTGAGTTTAGTATTGTGTAATTGAAGAAATTTCTGGGCCTGAGGTTAATGTGAGGTAATGTAAGAGATTTCTCATTTCTTACTATGGAAACTTGGTGTCCAGATGTTGTTTTCCATGACTTCTCCATTTCTTGCGCATTTCAAAATTTCCTACATTACTTAACATTCAAACAAAGCCCGCAGATTCGGGGAATAAACATTAACCAGGGAAAAATTGCAAATCAAGTCAAAGAAAGTGAAAATTAATTACAGTAACAACATAAACTTGGGAGGAAATATTAGGGGACGGAAAGGAAGGAAGTCTTCATATACTACAAAACATGGAGCCCAACCTCACAAATTGCCTAAAACATTTAACATTCTAGTCAACTTCACATATTATAGGATACGCAGAACGGGTAGAGAGCAAGAACCAAAAGGCCAACGGCAAGTGAATGCTAACTTTCTGTAGCTAAGCTTGTTCAGAAGGAACGTTGTAGGAACGGTAAGGAAAGGAAATATCATCTTCAATTAAGAAGAAGATCCAGCTTCAGCCGTATGACGAACAGGACCAGCATGGCCCGCATGTAAATTGTCGATAATCGAACGGTATTCGTCGATTGTGCGGCGCATACTGGCTTGTTCAGCTATCAAGCCATTTTTTTCAGCAAGACCCGCAACATAACAATCCTTCAACAGATTGTATTCCCGCTGAAGATCATTAAACCGTTTCAGGAGGTCAGTTTGTCACTCAAATGGTCGTACAAATTTCTGTACAGAATGAAATCTTCGTAGTTTGTGTCTCTAATTTGCAAATCATACTCGCATTTCATTTTAACTATAGCTGCGCACGCCGCGTCTTCCTTTGTAGCTTCTATTTGAAGATATGGAATGCCCCAACACCGAACAACATTAATAATTACACCGTCGCGCGGGATAGCGACATCTATGTACGCAATAAACCAACCCTCAGCTGCAGTAGTCACTTCACATTGAGCAAGTTCAACACCCAGCGGGTCAACAATCTCATCAAGCATTTTACTATAGGATAGCTGCACAATCGGCATTGAAATTACCGGAATGCAGGTAAACACTGTAAGAGAAGAGAAGTACAAAATTAAGACTTTTCTTTTTTCACACATATAGCACGTAGAGATAGCACGTAGAGCAGGTATTTAATTTAACAAACTGGAATGACAGTTTTTTTTTCCACCTTCTAAACATAAGAAGTTCTCAGAGCGAGAGGGGTTTTTTTTTTTCTGCATAAAATCTTTTTAGAGAGAGAAGAGGAAATCATGAAACGGATGGCATCGCCTGCATTACCAGTATACAGAAGATAGCCCACATTTCTGAAACGCACAACACGTGGCGCGGGAGACAAAACAAATTTCTCGAGCGCACGACACGTGGCGTGGAATCAACCCAAGATGTGCGTAAAAGCCAACAACCCACCATCAACATTTAATGAACTGGATGTTTTTTTACACAAAGCCCAAAATATTTTTTTGAAAGACAGGAAGGTAACATGCTCCTCTCTTACCTACAGCACGTCCCCTCTTACCTACAGCACGTGCCGCAAAAAACAATCGGAGATGTACGGGAAGGACCACAACCCACCAGTAACTACTAATAAGTCCAATGGCTTTTCACAGGTAGGCCAATATTTTTTTGTTTTCTTCAAGAAAAGTTAAAAAGTTCATATGTTGTTTTTTTTATTTTTTTTTTCAAATATTTCCCACCTAAAAATATATGTAGGAATTAATCTCAGTGGTAGGGGAAGAGAGCAGTAAAAAACCAAATAGAGCTATTATGTAAGAAACCAGTAAAGAAATAAATAAATTGAGCAAAGAGAGAGGGAAGGGGCGTACTACATCTGCAGCCATTACGTCCTATTTATAGGCAAACCTTGAGAAAGGAGGAGAACACAGAGGTAGAGGGAAGATGGAGAGGGTCAGCATCACAGACCAGGCTCGGCACCATGTAGGCATCTACAGAAACGAAAGCAAATGAAAGCAAGTTTAAATTACTTAACATAAAATACCAGATTTTTTAAATCAGTTCACATTAAACGCAAGGACAGGAAATTTTGAAATGCGCAAGAAATAGAGAAGTCATGGAAAACAACATCTGGACACCAAGTTTCCATAGTAAGAAATGAGAAATCTCTTACAATACCTCACATTAACCTCAGGCCCAGAAATTTCTTCAATTACACAATACTAAACTCAAGTTTCAAACATTAGAGGTTACCAAGGGCGACCAGAGGTGCCGAGTAGGGAGTAAAAAAAATTTGTCTTCTTTATGCATCATATCTGTGGAAGGTGGGTCATGTAAGATTATTGCTCTCAAATTATGATGTTCATCCAACTAATATTTTACCGCCCGTCACAATGCTCAACTAAGGATTCTCTTTCTCCTCAATCAAAGAAAATAGTAGGTATCAAGAACAATTAGATTAACCATGTACTTTTGCAGGAAATACAAACAACATTATCAAACCGAGGGAAAAAATTTTTTGAATCAGTAGATCTTTTAAATAAGGAATACTCACTCAATCTATAAGGGTTTAAAAGAAGGAAAGTAAAAATAATTAAGGGAAAAGGGGGGGCTCAGATAAATTTACTCCTCAACCAAAGGGAATAGTAGAAAACCGGAGCAAACGTTGTTCTTTCTCATTTACCGTCATTTTGCAATTACCAGTTGCTCGTCTAAGCTCATTGCGAAGCCTCAGCTTTGTATTACACATTCTTTTCGAACTAAGTATCGAACAATGTAAGCTGGTTGATGAAAGAACAACAGTTCGAAGTAAACCATCTAAGATAATCAGTTTTTTATCCATGAACCAACACTGTCCAACCAGCGATTCACCAACTAAAGCCATCAAATATAGCTACCCTTTGATGCATGAACAGGGTCAACTCAGGAATGAACCGTCTTAGGCCTTCAGACAATATTGTTTTTTTTTTATGTATCATCATCGCCTCCCAAAAAAACGAAAGCAAATAAAAGCAAGTTTAAATTACCTAACATAATAAATGAAAGCAAGCTCGAAAATTATGCCATTAACATAAATTAAATTACACATCATAAATTAATTATGTTCGTCTCCAACAAAAACGAAAGCAAATGAAAGCAAGTTTAAATTACCAAACATAATAAATGAAAGCAAGCTCGAAAATTATGCCATTAACATAAATTAAACTACAAATCATAAATTAATTAAACAGAGAGCACAAAAAAAGAAGGAAAACTTAGAAGAACAGAAAATAACAAATTTCTTACATTACTTAACATTCAAACAAAGCCCGCAGATTCGGGGAATAAACATTAACCAGGAAAAAACTGCAAATCAAGTCAAGAAAAGTGGAAATTAATTACAGAAACAACATAAACTTGGGAGGAATATTAGGGGACGGAAAGGAAGGAAGTCTTCATATACTACAAAACATGGAGCCCAACCTCACAAATTGCCTAAAACATTTAACATTCTAGTCAACTTCACATATTATAGGATACGCAGAACGGGTAGAGAGCAAGAACCAAAAGGCCAACGGCAAGTGAATGCTAACTTTCTGTTGCTAAGCTTGTTCAAAAGGAACGTTGTAGGAACGATAAGGAAAGGACATATCATCTTCAATTAAGAAGAAGATCCAGCTTCAGCCGTTTGACGAACAGGACCAGCATGGCCCGCATGTAAATTGTCGATAATCGAACGGTATTCGTCAATTGTGCGGCGCATACTGGCTTGTTCAGCTATCAAGCCATTTTTTTCAGCAAGACCCGCAACATAACAATCCTTCAACAGATTGTATTCCCGCTGAAGATCATTAAACCGTTTCAGGAGGTCAGTTTGTTGCACACTCAAATGGTCGTACAAATTTCTGTACAGAACGAAATCTTCGTAGTTCGTGTCTCTAATTTGCAAATCATACTCGCATTTCATTTTAACTATAGCTGCGCGCGCCGCGTCTTCCTTTGCAGCTTCTATTTGAAGACATGGAATGCCCCAACACCGAACAACATTAATAATTACACCGTCGCGCGGGATAGCGACATCTATGTACGCAATAAACCAACCCTCAGCTGCAGTAGTCACTTCACATTGAGCAAGTTCAACACCCAGCAGGTCAACAATCTCATCAAGCATTTTACTATAGGATAGCTGCACAATCGGCATTGAAATTACCGGAATGCAGGTAAACACTGTAAGAGAAGAGAAGTACAAAATTAAGACTTTTCTTTTTTCACAGATATAGCACGTAGAGCAGGTATTTCATTTAACAAACTGGAATGACAATTTTTTTTTTCCACCTTCTAAACATAAGAAGTTCTCAGAGCGAGAGGGGTTTTTTTTTTATCTGCATAAAAACTTTTTAGAGAGAGAAGAGGAAATCATGAAACTAATGGTATCGCCTGCATTACCAGTATACAGAAGATAGCCCACATTTCTGAAACGCACAACACGTGGCGCGGGAGACAAAACAAATTTCTCGAGCGCACGCCACGTGGCGTGGAATCAACCCAAGATGTGCGTAAAAGCCAACAACCCACCATCAACATTTAATGAACTGGATGTTTTTTTACACAAAGCCCAAAATATTTTTTTAAAAGACAGGAAGGTAACATGCTCCCCTCTTACCTACAGCACGTGCCGCAAAAAACAATCGGAGATGTACGGGAAGGACCACAACCCACCAGTAACTACTAATAAGTCCAATGGCTTTTCACAGGTAGGCCAATATTTTATTATTTTCTTCAAGTAAAGTTAAAAAGTTCATATGTTGTTTTTTTTTGTTTTTTTTTTTCAAATATTTCCCACCTAGAAATATATGTAGGAATTAATCTCAGTGGTAGGGGAAGAGAGCAGTAAAAAACCAAATAGAGCTATTATGTAAGAAACCAGTAAAGAAGTAAATAAATTGAGCAAAGAGAGAGGGAAGGGGCGTACTCCATCTGCAGCCATTACGTCCTATTTATAGGCAAACCTTGAGAGAGGAGGAGAACACAGAGGTAGAGGGAAGATGGAGAGGGTCAGCATCACAGACCAGGCTCGGCACCAGGTAGGCATCTGGACGTATGGAGGCATGGGCTAACAGCACCCAAAGGATGCCCCGCTGAAGAACAGGAGGGCCGAACCATAGGGGGGGGGGGGGGAGGTACCAGGTAGGCGGCTCGGCGTACGGCGACGATGACTCACAAGAGGCAAGGAACAATGCGCTGAATAACAGGGAACCCGAACCGTAGGGCTTGGGGGGGTGACCCGGCACGGATTTCGAGGTTCGACAGCACTGTTCCGGCGGCCGGAGAGGTGCCGGCGGCGGCGGCTGGCGGCGGAGCGCGGCAGCGGGCGGAGGCGCAGCCGCGCGGTCCACCGCGGAAGCGTGCACCGGGCGCTGGCCACGTGGCGCCTTCCGATTGGCCGGCGCGATCCATGGAATAGCGCGGGTGCACGGTGGACCAGGAGCGGGGCACGTGGCGGCTTTCGGTTGGCGGGTCTTGGTGCGCGCGGTCCACGCAGCAGCAGCAGCAGGTGGTCGTACGTTGGTAGTTGGGGAGCGACGTGGGGGCGCCACGTGGCGCCCCGCAGTTGGCCGGGCGCAGCCGCGCACGCCCGCGTGTCGGGACACGCGGCGCTGCGCGGTTGGCGGGCGCGCGTGCGCCGGGCGCGGGCTGTGTCGGCGGGCCACGTGGCGGGCTCTCGGGATTTCGGGCGCGCACAGTGTTGGGCCGGGCCCAACACTGTAGCGGCCCGAATGTACCGGGCGCCCGGATTTTTGGGCCAAAAGTCCAAGTTCGGATTTTTTCGAGCTGGGCCTATAAATAGCCATTTTACTCGGGCTTTTTGACCCTTTTCCCGAACCCCTCTGCCCTTGGACCCTTCAGCAAAGTTGGAGATCTTCGTGTTGCGCATCTTCTGGCAGAGGCCCGGAATTTTTGGAAGCCGCGGTGTCGACGACTTCGGCATCGGAGCACAGAGCGACGATCTTTCATCGGAGACCCGTTATCGTCGCATTTCGGTCTGCGAGGTCCACAGAGCTGCTCCGACAGTATTTTTGGACGATTTTCACGACTTTGGATTCACGAGAGGTACGTCTTCGATTTCCGTGTTGATCACCTTATTTGATTCTGAGTTCGTGGCACAGTTTTCGAGACTTTTCTAAGCCGTTGTTTTGCTGGTAGAGTTTTGGACAGCAGCCCCTTGCCGGAATTTTATCTCCGCGCTCGAGCGTCGGATCGAGACGAGCCTATACACTTTTTGCATCTACTCGTCGCGAGGATTACCATCGTATTTTTTCAGAATTTTTCTGAGGCTTGCCCGAAGGTATATTGTTTCCCCTTTTACTGTGCAGATTATTACAGTTGGGTGGTTGTGAGTTTTTGCGCGCCTGTACTGTGGAATTTGTAACTCAACCTACGGGACTCGGATTTTGACGTGCAGGTACTCGTTTCGAAGGGCTCGACACGACGATCGTGACTGTATTTTTGTCGGATTTTTTCGGAGTTCTTGCTGCAGGTGAAAAATCCGCATCTTTGGGACTGTTCCAACAGATTTGTATTTACTTGGATATTTTGGAATAAAAGTGTAACTTTGGACCTTATTGTTCTACCCATGAAGGTTTGCTAGTGTCTTTGAACCTGTTGGAACTGGAGATGATGGTTTCCGGGTATTTCAGCTATTAGGGGTCGAGGCTGGCGCGACGTGTACCGTGGGTGCGGGTTCAGCAGTTGTTGTTGGCAAATGGTCACGCTCTTCACCGACCTCAGGTTTGCCTTGGATTAAGCTCTTTAGGTGGGTAAACATAATATTGGTAACTGTATAAGAAAATGATAGGGTTGTTATGGTTAATGTAAGTATACCTGTGGGAATGTCACCCCCCCTATGATTGATAGCATGCAGAACTAATGTTCAACTGATATGAATGAGAGGTAAGCAGGGAATGGCCTAGATTTTGGGGATTGATGCATACCTGATCATGGTTCACGTTTGGTGAATTAGAGTCTTATCTCTGACAGACGGCTTTATTTATTCCCACACTAGATGATATAGAGATCATGCATGTTCATGTATTGGCCTACTTATTTGATATTGGTGTATCATAGTAGAAATGTTTTAGCATGCTATGCTACTCTATGTTTCACTCTCTTTCATCGTTCCTGAGGATAAAAGCATATGCTTGTATGGACACGTAGTTATGCCATCTTTTACTGCTGCTCCTTCTTGT
Source organism: Tillandsia leiboldiana (assembly GCA_029204045.2). Taxonomy (NCBI): domain Eukaryota; kingdom Viridiplantae; phylum Streptophyta; class Magnoliopsida; order Poales; family Bromeliaceae; genus Tillandsia; species Tillandsia leiboldiana. The sequence continues at coordinate 11,196,839 of CM055077.1, read as the reverse complement.
TAGTCAGGCGGTCTGTGTTGCTCGGGTGCGAGCAGGGGTCTGGGGTAGTGTAGCAGGGACATTGGTGTCAGGGACGGGTTGTGCTGGATTGCGGCTGGCAGGGTTTTGGCGGTGACAGCGGACTTTGGGCGGTTGACCGGAGGTCGGTTATAGTACTTGGTTATGGACGGCAGGGTATTGCGGCAACCGCGGATATTGGGCGGTTGACCGGATATTTATTTATGTATCATATTGGGTATTAGACTTTCCTCTAGTGGATGGAGTTTCCACTTATCGTTTACTGTTGTATCAGTTTGGGGATCGGGTTTCCCTTTAGTGGATGAGTTTTTTCCACTTTGATCAGAGTCGTGATCCAGTCCTGCTATCTCGTGATACTTGTTACAGTGAGACTTGTTACAGTGATACTTTACTCGTGTGGGTCGCTCCCCACGAGTGCCACTCCGGAGTAGGCGATTTATATATGGCCAGTGAGTGCCAGACATTGACTATGGCCAGTGAGAGCCAGACCTTAAGTATCGGTCAGTGAGTACCGATTTGTTAGCAGATACTTGAGACAGTTTGAGCAGGCAGTGCCAGTTTTTACTGGTCCATCGATTGGGTTTATTCAGGCAGATACTTTTTGTTACACTCGTGCCTGGGGGACCGAGTGGAGTCTAGTAGCTATGTTTAGACCAGTGCCGGTGTTGTTGGGAACCGTTGGGGGATTGACGGTGGTCCCGAGGTCGTTGTGAGTTAGTCGACCGTTGTGCGAGAGGTTTGGTGATCTTGAGGCTATCCGTTCTGAGAGAGAGAGTGGATTTTGACTATAGCCTGCATGAGCCACTACTCGATAGCGAGTTAGTCCGTTTGGACGCCCTACGTAATTCCTGCCCGTCAGCGGGAGGTGGTTGTAGGTGGGCGCAGGTTTGACTGGACCAGGTATGGCAGTCAGCTCGATTGGGTCGATTGTGCACTTCATGTGCTGGTGGTTGCATATCATTCTTTGGTTCTCCCCTTTTGAGCATTTAGATAGAGACATGGTAGCTGTTGAGAGTCTCCAGCTTCCTTATTTCAGTCTTTACGACTTTGGTTAGTTTATGTCTCTTGAGGACTTGGTGGGCAAGACGCCGAGTCTGGCGGTGGTACCCACTGAGAACTCCCTTTTTGGTGTAGTTCTCACACCCTTTGGGGGTTTTCCCCCTCCTTTTTCCTTCCTCTCCTTTGTTTTGCAGAGTCTTAGCGGGTGTTGCTGATTCTGCGGTTGTTGATCGAGGCGAGGGAGTCGCGAGCTAGATCCTACCCGTCGTTGGAGAGTAGCGGTACCCCTTCAGAGGAGATCTTCCGTAGACTGGTCTTTTTATTTCTCTTTTGAGAGACTGATGTAGTGGGTTATGTTTTGTATCGAGAGACTGTACACTGATGTATTTATTGGAGATACCTCCCTGTTGAGTTCTGATTTGTATATGAGGATTTGTATGATTATCATTTTGGAGATGGACATTGTTGTATTATTTCCAGTTGTGCAGTGATTGATTTTAGTTATACAGCAGATTTTCATTTATAGCTCTGATATCTGTTAGCTGTAGTACTTATCTTGCAGGTAGGACGCTTCGCCTATGCGGGGTTTGGCATAGGTGGCGGATCTGTTGGCGAGCCCGGGTCGCAGTTTCGACCCGGGGCGTGACAGATTAGGTGGTATCAGAGCCTAGGTGGTAGGTCATGGTGGACTTAGAAACCCTAGGCTTATGGTTTGACCCTTGGATGACTTCGTGAGAGTCGTGACTTGTAGCGAGAGTCATGATTGAGTTTTATACCTCCCAAGGGACGGGATGAGTTGATTGGCATGTTATTCTCCCAAGTGATTATGTTGGCTGCAGACAACATAATGCTGTGGAATGGTGACATGCTTCTAGACTTTCGCTGGATTGGTCGAGCGTTGTTGTGTGCTGATTTCTGGTTTCGTCGTGGTGAGTGGTGTCTCCCCGACGCTGGGTTTTGACCCCTTGTGCATCCTTAGCAGCTGTTGAGCTTGAGCGGTTGGTTTGGGCCGGATACCCGAGTGAGGTCAGAGAGCTCCGGACCCAGATGACAGGTTTGTCAGAGGCTTACCAGCGGCTGAGTGCGCAGCTGGTCTTGGTGACACAGTTGTCGGAGCAGTGGGTAGCCCGACAGTGCTTTCCTCATGAGACCACCTAGTTGCAAGTATCCTCAGCCGGCAGTGATTTCTGTGGGGCCGATGGAGCGAGTAGCCCCCTCCGTGCCAATGTTTAGTGCCGAGGCACCGAGGCAGGGTGGATAGCTTAACAACGGATTGAGCTGTGGGGCATGATCGGTTTATTGAGCCAGTTTTGGCAGTCGAAACCACCCCCGATTCGTAGGTTTGAGTTTGGAGCCTTGGAGGCTGAATCGTGGGTTGGTGTGATGGAGAAACTATTTGAGAGCTCCTTGTTGCGAGAGTTTATGCAGTTGTTGAACTGCGCGCTCCATTTAGAGGGACGGGCGCATGAGGATTTGTGTGACTAGGATAGTGGATGGCGCAAGGATATCTTTCATTGATTTAGTCCCTCCTGTTCAGATTTTGGATTTTGGATGCCTCGATAGAGTAGGCACTGTGTGTTGGAGCTGGCGCTGCAGTCCCTTTGGATAGGGATCTGGCCACCAGAGGCGAGTTCGGGATATTGGCGTTGCGCTAGGTGATGGAGGACAGATCGGCGGGCAGAGGTATTTTCGTTTTGCTTCCTGGTTGGTGTATATCTTGTGGGATGGTTAATGTAGAGCTTACCCAAGGGGAGTGTTACCCTTTGGATTGATAACATGCATGTTTGGAATTTATTATATGGGATTGAGGGTGTGCCTAGTAAGGATAATGTATAAGGAATGGCATGGATTAATTGTGTTTTGTCATATGACGGTTGCAATAATGGATTTCTGAGATGTCGGAGATCGGGTGGACCCCGATGGCAGCCATCAAACCCATATCAGAGTAGCGCAGCGGTAGCGTGGATATGTTATCTGCTGAGGGCCACAGTTGTCGCCTCAGCGTGAGCAGAGACAGAGGTCGTGCTCCCTTTGTGATTGGTTTGGATATTTTTGGCAGATGAGCGGCAACCGCTTGCATCGTGTGGATGAGTTGTGCCGCTTGTTCGGAGGGCGCCACGGCAGTGGATCGGGTTGATGCAGGTGTGATTTCTTCACAGCAGTCGTAGTTAGTGCACTTCGCGTTCCGGCATGGACTAGAGGCAGAGTTGATACCACGCGCACTTGAGATACAGGTTACTGTTGGTGTTGTGCATGTGGATGAGGCTTGTGGATTATGTGCAGCGCAGTTGAGCCGTGAGTTGTATCGGCAGACTTTTTGGTATTCGTGTCAGTTTGGTGTTTTGACCCAGTGCTTGGGATTGGTTGGCACAGTACCACATGATGTTTGACTACGGGAGAGAGAAGCTATGACCTTCTGCGAGGTAGACAAGCGAGGCTTGTTTGTTGAGACAGTAAGAGCACACAGGTTGTGCGACCGGGTGAGAGGAGCTTATGGCGGCACCGGGATTAAAGGATATTTCTATCGCTGCGAGATCGGGGTGTGAGTCCACTCGAGCCGATGATTATGCCGCCAGTTAGGGAGATTGAGATTGCGATTGACGTGGTTCTGGAAGGAAACCGCGCCAATCTCAACCGCACCCTGGATATTATCTGTAAGAGCTGGGGAAAGTTGATGGCACAGGTGCAGGGATCTGATGGATCGAGGGTCTTTGACCTCGTGCCACGCCGTTGATACCGGTAGTGATGCCACGTCGTTGATACACGACTGTGAGAGCTCTTTTGTGGTTTGAGCACAGGCAGGTCGAGTATTATTCTAGACCTTTTGATGGAGTTATACTCCGGCAGTTGTTCGACTGATGCATGTACAGATTTTGGAATCAGACAGCCGAGGGCTTGCCTAGATGGCGTTCAGGACACGTCTTAACGGCATTATGAGTGTAGGGGGGGTCGAAATGGATGATTAGACTGATACCAGCGCCGATTTTAGCATCGCCAGTGATGGGAGATGGATTTGCGAGATGCGGTGATGCCTCCCATGTGGCCTTTGGAGTTACAGTTGGATTATTGATGAGCATTCAGTATCACCCCGACAGGGCCACCGTGGTGGCGGATACCTGAAGAGGAGAACTTTTTGGGTTGAGTTGATGATTCCACAGCTGGCGATGTGTGGGACCATTATGGTATACCGGGTTGAGTTTGTCCCGGAGGATCCTTTCGATGATTGACTGCGCTGAACAGTCCCTCGGGTAGTCGGTTTTGAGAGTGACCGAGTGAGAACCCCAGCTTATTAGGGCCTTTTCTTTTGGTTGCTGGTGTGGGTATTTTCGGATCGCCTAGTTGTGCTGGCACCAGGGACGGTTTTGGGTGTGTGTTACACTGGTTGTTCTTCTTTTCCCCCAGCCTTTTGTTGGAGTTCTGTTGGTCTTCCACGTCTCAGCTCAGGAGCGTTAGGCTTGTGGATTCTCGCCCGTGATGGACTCGTTTCTTTGAGATCTGCGAGTATTTGTGGTACGAGGGACGCTGTTGCGAATTCTGGCTCGTGAGATGAGAGAATACGCAATTGGGCCATGCCGTACCGGGTGTTGTTGTTGTTGTTGTTGAGGAGTAATCACGGGGAGGACGGTGACTTGGGAGTTGAGACGGCGGTGTTGAGTACTATCCTTGGTTCTGAGACTCCGTGTAAGTTGCTTTAGTTCGAGGACGAAACTTCTTTTAGTGGGGAGGATGTGGTGACCCAGATCTCTGCAGGGCTTCTACAGTGCGATCAGCAGCTTCTGGAGGCCTATGTGGCGTGTCGGCGGTGTTTCTGCACCAATTTGGACACAAGTGATGGACTTCGGGTGTATAATGGATCACGTGGGTAATTGGGGGACCCCGTCGATTGTTTAGAAGTGGTTTCGCGCGAATCGGGCATCAAAATTGGACTCAGTGCGGAATTTGGATTAAAAACGCCCTTCCGGATGCCTTCGACAAATTTTGGAATTGAAATTTGGCCAAAATGGACATCGATTTGGATTCAGCGCCGAAAACGGTCAAGAAGAGGCAATATATGACATAGCCAACATAGAGTATCAAGGAATACCATGAATAACATAAAAAAACCTGATTTCTTAAAGAGTTGCATATTGCTTTCTTTTCTTTACCGTATGAGGGGGAAGTTGAGAAAAAAAGGGACATACCTTTTAATAGAGAAGAAACAAAATCAACCATTGAACTTAAATATATTTTGCTTACACTCGATTAATAATCATATTAATTTCAAAAGGATCTCTGCCAAATCATGTTCTCTTTTTTTCCACATTTTCCTTTTCTACTGAAGGGGAAAATGATTACCATATCAAAAGGAAGTACATGCACACTTACTCAAA
>CM055077.1:11143303-11191352 GCA_029204045.2 Tillandsia leiboldiana | reverse complement strand
TGGATTAAGCTCTTAGGTGGGTAAACATAATATGGGTAACTGTATAAAAAATGATAGGGTTGTTAGGTTAATGTAAGTATACCTGTCGGGAATGTCACCCCCCCTATGATTTGATAGCATGCAGAACTAATGTTTCAACTGTTGAATTAGAGGTAAGCATGGAATGGCCTAGATTTTGGGATGATCATACCTGATCATGGTTCACATTTGGTGAATTAGATTCTTATCTCTACAGAACGGCTTTATTTTTCTCCCCACTAGATGAGATAGAGATCATGCATGTTCATGTATGGCCTACTTATTTGATATTGGTGTATCATAGTAAGAAATTTTTTAGCTGCTATGCTACTTATGTTTCACTCTCTTTCATCGTTCCTGAGGACTAAAGCATATGCTTGTATGGACACGTAGTTATGCCATCGTTTACTGCTGCTCCTTCTTGTTAGTCAGGCGTCTGTGTTGCTCGGGTGCTAGCAGGGGTCTGGGGGTAATGTAGCAGGGACATTGGTGTCAGGGAAGGTTGTGCTGGATTGCGGCTGGCAGGTTTTGGCGGGTGACAGCGGACGTTTTGGGGCGGTTGACCGTGAGGTCGGTTATATACTTGGTTATGGACTGGCAGGGTATTGCGGCAACGCGGATAGTGGGCGGTTGACCGGAGATTTATTATGGATCATATGGGTTTAGACTTTCTCTCAGTGATGGAGTTTCCCTTATCGTTTATTGTATCCGTTTGGGGATCGGGTTTCCCTTTAGTGGATGAGTGTTTTCACTTTGATCAGAGTCTGATCCATTCCCTGCTATATCGTGATACTTGTACTGTGAGACTTGTTACAAGTGACTACTTTACTCGTGGGGTCGCTACCCCACGAGTGCCACTCCGGAGTAGGCGATTTATATATGGCCAGTGAGTGCCAGACATTGACTATGGCCAGTGAGAGCCAAGACCTTAAGTATCGGTCAGTGAGTACCGATTTGTTAGCAGATACTTGAGACAGTTTGAGCAGGCAGTGCAGTTTTTACTGGTCATCGATTGGGTTTATTCAGGCAGATACTTTTTGTTACACTCGTGCCTGGGGGACCGAGTGGAGTCTAGTAGCTATGTTTAGACCAGTGCCGGTGTTGTTGGGAACCGTTGGGGGATTGACGGTGGTCCCGAGGTCGTTGTGAGTTAGTCGACCGTTGTGCGAGAGGTTTGGTGATCTTGAGGCTATCCGTTCTGAGAGAGAGAGTGGATTTTGACTATAGCCTGCATGAGCCACTACTCGATAGCGAGTTAGTCCGTTTGGACGCCCTACGTAATTCCTGCCCGTCAGCGGGAGGTGGTTGTAGGTGGGCGCAGGTTTGACTGGACCAGGTATGGCAGTCAGCTCGATTGGGTCGATTGTGCACTTCATGTGCTGGTGGTTGCATATCATTCTTTGGTTCTCCCCTTTTGAGCATTTAGATAGAGACATGGTAGCTGTTGAGAGTCTCCAGCTTCCTTATTTCAGTCTTTACGACTTTGGTTAGTTTATGTCTCTTGAGGACTTGGTGGGCAGACCGCCGAGTCTGGCGGTGGTACCCACTGAGAACTCCCTTTTTGGTGTAGTTCTCACACCCTTTGGGGGTTTTCCCCCTCCTTTTTCCTTCCTCTCCTTTGTTTTGCAGAGTCTTAGCGGGTGTTGCTGATTCTGCGGTTGTTGATCGAGGCGAGGGAGTCGCGAGCTAGATCCCTACCCGTCGTTGGAGAGTAGCGGTACCCCTTCAGAGGAGATCTTCCGTAGACTGGTCTTTTTATTTTCTCTTTTGAGAGACTGATGTAGTGAGGTTATGTTTTGTATCGAGAGACTGTACACTGATGTATTTATTGGAGATACCTCCCTGTTGAGTTCTGATTTTGTATATGAGGATATTGTATGATTATCATTTTGGGAGATGGACATTGTTGTATTATTTCCAGTTGTGCAGTGATTGATTTTAGTTATACAGCAGATTTTCATTTATAGCTCTGATATCTGTTAGCTGTAGTACTTATCTTGCAGGTAGGACGCTTCGCCTATGCGGGGTTTGGCATAGGTGGCGGATCTGTTGGCGAGCCCGGGTCGCAGTTTCGACCCCGGGGCGTGACAGATTAGGTGGTATCAGAGCCTAGGTGGTAGGTCATGGTGGACTTAGAAACCCTAGGCTTATGGTTTGACCCTTGGATGACTTCGTGAGAGTCGTGACTTGTAGCGAGAGTCATGATTGAGTTTTATACCTCCCAAGGGACGGGATGAGTGATTGGCATGTTTATTCTCCCAAGTGATTATGTTGGCTGCAGACAACATAATGCTGTGGAATGGGTGACATGCTCTAGACTTTCGCTGGATTGGGTCGAGCGTTGTTGTGTGCTGATTTCTGGTTTCGTCGTGGTGAGTGGTGTCTCCCCGACGCTGGGTTTTGACCCGTGTGCATCCTTTAGCAGCTGTTGAGCTTGAGCGGTTGGTTTTGGGCCGGATACCCGGATTGAGGTCAGAGAGCTCCGGACCCAGATGACAGGTTTGTCAGAGGCTTACCAGCGGCTGAGTGAGCAGCTGGTCTTGGTGACACAGTTGTCGGAGCAGTGGGTAGCCCGACAGTGCTTTCCTCATGAGACCACCTAGTTGCAGTATCCTCAGCGGCAGTGATTTCTGTGGGGCCGATGGAGCGAGTAGCCCCCTCCGTGCCAATGTTTAGTGCCGAGGCACCGAGGCAGGGTGGATAGCTAACAACGGATTGAGCTGTGGGGCATGATCGGTTTATTGAGCCAGTTTTGGCAGTCGAACCACCCCGATTCGTAGGTTTGAGTTTGGAGCCTTGGGAGGCTGAATCGTGGTTGGTGGTGATGGAGAAACTATTTGAGAGCTCCTTTGTGCCGAGAGTTTATGCAGTTGTTGAACTGCGCGCTCCATTTTAGAGGGACGAGGCGCATAGGATTTGTGTGACTAGGAGTGGATTGCGCCAGGATATCTTTCAGTTGATTTAGTCCCTCCTGTTCAGATTTTGGATTTTGGATGCCTCGATAGAGTAGGCACTGTGTTTGGAGCTGGCGCTGCAGTCCCTTTGGATAGGGATCTGCCACCAGAGGCGAGTTCTGGATATTGGCGCTTGGCGCTAGGTGATGGAGGACAGATCGGCCGGCAGAGGTATTTTCGTTTTGCTTTCCTGGTTGGTGTATATCCTTGTGGATGGTTAATGTAGAGCTTACCCAAGGGAGTGTTACCCTTTGTGATTGATAACATGCATGTTTGGAATTTATTATATGGGATTGAGGGGTGAGCCTAGTAAGGATAATTGTATAAGGAATTGCATGGATTAATTGTGTTTTGTCATATGACGGTTGCAATAATGGATTTCTGAGATGTCGGAGATCGGGTGGACCCCGATGGCAGCATCAGCACCCATATCAGAGTAGCGCAGCGGTAGCGTGGATATGTTATCTGCTGAGGGCCACAGTTGTCGCCTCAGCGTGAGCAGAGACAGAGGTCGTGCTCCCTTTGTGATTGGTTTGGATATTTTCTGGCAGACTGAGCGGCAACCGCTTGCATCGTGTGGATGAGTTTGTGCCGCTTGGTCGGAGGGCGCCACGGCAGTGGATCGGGTTGATGCAGGTGTGATTTCTTCACAGCAGTCGTAGTTAGTGCACTTCGCGTTCCGGCATGGACTAGAGGCAGAGTTGATACCACGCGCACTTGAGATACAGGTTACTGTTGGTGTTGTGCATGTGGATGAGGCTTGTGGATTATGTGCAGCGCAGTTGAGGCCGTGAGTTGTATCGGCAGACTTTTTGGTATTCGTGTCAGTTTGGTGTTTTGACCCAGTGCTTGGGATTGGTTGGCACAGTACCACATGATGTTTGACTACGGGGAGAGAAGGCTATGACCTTCTGCGAGGTAGACAAGCGAGGCTTGTTTGTTGAGACAGTAAGAGCACACAGGTTGTAGCGACAGGGTGAGAGGAGCTTATGGCGGCACCGGGATTAAAGGATATTTCTATCGCTGCGAGATCCCGGGTGTGAGTCCACTCGAGCCGATGATTATGCCGCCAGTTAGGGAGATTGAGATTGCGATTGACGTGGTTCTGGAAACCGCGCCAATCTCAACAGCACCTCATGGATATTATCTGTAAGAGCTGGGAAAGTTGATGGCACAGGTGCAGGGATCTGATGGATCGAGGGTCTGTTTGACCTCGTGCCACGCCGTTGATACACGGTAGTGATGCCACGTCGTTGATACACGACTGTGAGAGCTCTTTTGTGGTTTGAGCACAGGCAGGTCCGAGTATTATTCTAGACCTTTTGATGGAGTTATACTCCGGCAGTTGTTCGACTGATGCATGTACAGATTTTGGAATCAGACAGCCGAGGGCTTTGCCTAGATGGCGTTCAGGACACGGTAAGGGCATTATGAGTGTAGCGGGGTCGAATGGATGATTAGACTGATACCAGCGCCGATTTTAGCATCGCCAGTGATGGGAGATGGATTTGCGAGATGCGGTGATGCCTCCCATAGTGGCTTTGGAGTTACAGTTGGATTATTGATGAGCATTCAGTATCACCCCGACAGGGCCACCGTGGTGGCGGATACCTGAAGCAGGAGAACTTTTTGGGGTTGAGTTTGATGATTCCACAGCTGGCGATGTGTGGGACCATTATGGTATACCGGGTTGAGTTTGTCCCGGAGGATCCCTTTCGATGATTGACTGCGGCTGAACAGTCCCCTCGGGTAGTCGGTTTTGAGAGTGACCGAGTGAGAACCCCAGCTTATTAGGGCCCCTTTTCTTTTGGTTGCTGGTGTGGGTATTTTCGGATCGCCTAGTTGTGCTGGCACCAGGGGACGGTTTTGGGTGTGTGTTACACTGGTTGTTCTTTCTTTTCCCCCAGCCTTTTGTTGGAGTTCTTGTTGGTCCTTCCACGTCTCAGCTCAGGAGCGTTAGGCTTGTGGATTCCTCGCCCGTGATGGACTCGTTTCCTTTGAGATCTGCGAGTATTTGTGGTACGAGGGACGCCTGTTGCGAATTCTGGCTCGTGAGATGAGAGAATTACGCAATTGGGCCATGCCGTACCGGTTGTTGTTGTTGTTGTTGTTGAGGAGTAATCACGGGGAGTGACTGGTGACTTGGGAGCTTGAGACGGCGGTGTTGAGTACCTATCCTTGGTTTCTGAGACTCCGTGTAAGTTGCTTTAGTTTCGAGGACGAAACTTTCTTTTAGTGGGGGAGGATGTGGGTGACCCAGATCTCTGCAGGGCTTCTACAGTGCGATCAGCAGCTTCTGGAGGCCTATGTGGCGTGTCGGCGGTGTTTCTGCACCAATTTGGACACAAGTGATGGACTTCGGGTGTATAATGGATCACGTGGGTAATTGGGGGACCCCGTCGATTGTTTAGAAGTGGTTTCGCGCGAATCGGGCATCAAAATTGGACTCAGTGCGGAATTTGGATTAAAAACGCCCTTCCGGATGCCTTCGACAAATTTTGGAATTGAAATTTGGCAAAATGGACATCGGATTTGGATTCAGCGCGCGAAAACGGTCAAGATGGCAATATATGACATAGCCAACATAGAGTTATCAAGGAATACCAATGAATACATATAATAAAACCTGAGTTCTTAAAGAGTTGCATATTGCCTTCTCCTTTTTCTTTAAGCTCCGTATGAGGGAAAAGGGATAATCCTTTTAATAGAGAAAGAAAAATCAACAATTGAACTTAAATATATTTTGCTTACACTCCTATTAATAAATCATTATTAGATTCAAAGGATCTCTGCCAAATCATGTTCTCTTTTTTTTCCATTTCCTTTTTCTTACTGAAGGGGAAAATGATTACCATATCAAAAGGAAGTACATGACACTTACTCAAACACAGTTAATATGGATCTCTGGTTCAATCTCATCACAGCAACTTCGAAAGGCAAGACAGACATTTTTTACTCTTTGTGCACCAATGCTGTATTAAGGAGAAATCGAAGTACTTCAGTAAAATTTGATCAAAACCGCTTTCTCTCTAAAAAATACTTAAGCAATCATATCATACAGAAAGGAAATTGTGAATATAGGGGAGAAAAGAATGAGAATATAGTAATTGGACGTGGTCCTGTTGAAAACTGCTCCTAAAACGAAAGATGATGCTAAATTCTAGTATGACATAAGAGAATATGAACCTTACATGAACAATGCCATACTTTGAAACATGTATTTGAACCTAAAAAATTTTGCTATCGAATCTTATAATATATTTAATTTCCTTATGTTCCAATCAGCATTTTATGGTATTTCCAACATTTTTGCAAAGAATATGTTGTATTCTAGTACAACATTCTGTTATTTAATGCAATATTCTATAGAGTCCAGCTAGAGTACATGTAGAAGCAGAAAAGCCTACGGGCTTCTAAATTATTTACAATGATGAGACATCTAAATCAATCTACATTAGACATGTTTGTATCTACAAACCAAATTTCGACATCATTTATCTAATGAATGAGCAATCTCAAAATGAAAAGCGGAAAACGAAAATCTCGTAAAAAAAGTAGTAGAAGACCTAATTTTCATCCGATTTAAATTATTTTACACTGTTAACTTACAGACATATCACGTCAGCTATTACAATAATCAATTTTGAAAACTTTTGAAAACTTTTGATCGCTAAGCAAATAATGTTGAAAAATCATAAATTTTTGGGTTTTAGATACTTTCAATAATGTAGATTATGTCTAAAAAGTCCATAGTCAACTCAGATGTTCCATCGTTGAAAATAATTTGAAAGTACGAAGATCTGCATGCTCCCAAAAGCACTCAAGTTGACTTAAGATTTGTAATGCAAATAGTTAAATTCTAACCGAATTTGACAAAGGTTTTTAAGCATGCTCTAGCAAAAACAAAATGAATAATAGGTAGGTAGTAAAATCAACTGAAGTTCAGATAACCATCTCTAATGCCCTATACAGGTGCAAATTTTGCAACTTAATATTAATAATACCTGTCCAATCAGCTCTTCATGTATGGTAAGTCCTACACCTCCAATTCTCTGAACACTTGCGCTTAGCTCATCCAATTCCTCATCTTGTTGCCTGCAGGTCAGGTTAGCCTTTTAATAAGCAATCATAAAATGCGAGCTGTCAATCTTCAATTAATAGTAGTCATAAAGCACATGAAGTACTTCGAATCCCTAAAACCAGATATATTCTTCTCAGTCAAGGATATACACAGTATGCAATAATATATTCATGAAATATCTGTTGAAACATTAGAATGTAAATTGTCCTTTTTTCCTTAATTAGTAAAATCAGTTCATGTATCATCTAGCAGCAATTTAATCTTCAAAGTTTAAATAAAAGGAGGCATATATTGCATGGGATAATATATTCTGCATTATGAAAGGCAAATTACCTTGTAATGAAAGCAGTTGATCAAACAGACTGCTGTTCAAAATTTTAATTTGAGATTTTCTTTATTCTTCTGCCAACTCAGCTCCATAATTCCATCTTAGGGTTTTCTCACCAGGACATGCAGTTTGAAATAGATATTCATCATCCTCATCATCCAAATCAACTTTACTCTCATCAATGACTTCACCAGTGTATTCACAAATAAATGAGCCCGCACGGATCGGGTCCCATGAGCGAAGGCCCCAACCATGTGTCGATGTATCAATTGTTCTTCTAGTTACAATAGCTGGTTAGTTATGTGTTTGTGCGACTAAATGGCCTGTAGATTTGAGTAAGTTGGGTATTCATGAGAATGTCTGTAGATCAAGGGGTGCTTTGGGAATGTATTTCCTACAACCGGGAGTGTAGCAATCCCTACACACGGAATTGATTCCGCTGCTCACTAGCAGCAGGACAAATCCATACCATCCAATGTGAACGGTGCTGCTGCTGCCAGCAGCCTGCAGGGCAGTCAGCAGCAAGCTGCTGCTGCTACTTGCAGGGCAGCAGCAGTCTGGTGCTGCTGCTGCTATCCTGCAGCCTGCAAGGCAGCAGCAGTCTGGTGCTGCTGCTGCTGCCTTGGATTTGCCATGAATTGTGTTTCTCGTGCATAATGAAAACTGTCTATCCAAAAATACCTTCTCAATTTCTTTATAAGCCATATGACTAAGAACAAACATGAAAGTTAAATGTTGGAATTCAACCAAATTCCATTCTTTCTACACAAAAGAATTCAGGTCCAAAATCAATTTACTTGAATTCAGGAAATTGGAAATTAATTTAATTCTATTATGATTTGCTACCAAACAGTGTTAAGTGTAAGCATATCAGTTGGTTTGAGGTTGACATCTTTCCCCTGTAAGAAAAATAAATAAAAAAGCCCTTTCTAATTCTTTATGTTATGTGCATGTGATTTGGGACCCAAAAAAAAAAAAACAATCAAATTCAATTCAAGGTAATTCATCCCAAACAAAAGAACTATATGCATATGACCATCAACAAATGAAACTAAACCAAATCCAAAGCATGCTGCATTATAACCACCAAGAACTATACATAGAAAACCTTCATTAAGTAAAGTTGAATCAAACCTAAGGGACTAAGTTTTGTCATTATAACCACCAATTAAATGCCAATTGTTTCTCTCTTGTTTTATTATATCTTCCCTCAAGAGCCATACGTATATGACCTTCACAAAGGAAACTTTAAGCTAACCCAAGAATACTATATATTGAAGCTTGTTTGTAGAAAAAATGCCAAGGGCACTCTTTTTTGTTTTGTTATAGCTTCATTCAAGAACCTTCATTGGAAACTCACAAATTAAGAACACACATTAAAGGCTTAGGCATTGAAAGTCACAAATTAGGAACATCCAACTTACTTAAAACCATACCTTTTATAACCATTTAAAACTGTGATTAGCCACAATTCGAGAAGCCCTCTAATTAACACTAAAGCATTCAACTCATTAGCTTTCATATAGAGGAGGAATTTTTTCACCTGAGTTCAATCAATGTGATAGGCTCCTAAGGTTAAAGCTGTCAAAGATCAAATAAACAATTGATGTAAACTGTGTATATGATCAACAGGGCCATGGTAACCCAACTTGATATTCTTCATTCTAAATACTCTATTTTTGATAGCAGAAGTCCAATTATTTTGGCTAAATGAAATGACCAAAATATGCCTAGAGTCATATTCAGTTTATCTTCTCAGCATTGGAAGAACCAATGAAGAAAAACAGAAACAAACAAAATGGATCCATATATACACACTTCTAGAATAAACCGTCATGTAGAATCTGCAATTTCAGTTGAATGAAACCAAAAGCTTTGTACAATCGAGAGTCTTTGAAATATATCAAAGAAAAGATGTTAAAAGTACACCACAAAATTTTATTAGCACCCGCAGATAAAATTTAGTGAAACATAATGACGGATATGCATGCCAAACTTCAGTTAAAGGTTCAACCATAAAGTAGAATATGACAACTAAAATATTCTTAAAACAGCATGTGACTAAAAACTTGCACTACAAAAAGAATTCATGATGTTGGAGTTCTTTCTTGCAAATGTGATCTCAAACTCATTACCTATTCAAAAAAGGGAAAGATACGCTAAATCTATATTTTTCTCTTCTCATTATTGCCACAGGGACACTGTTGCTACTGAGAGGAAATGAAGACTTATTTAGTAACAATACGAATACACTTAAAATCGGAAGAAAGTAAGGAGTTCAACATTGTATAATGCGCAATGATGACAGTTTAAAAAATCTAACAATTCGATAATTTGTAAACACCAAATGCTTTAAAGAATTTTTTTTATTATTGAATGCAGCAAGGAAGGTCATATAGCACTAAGACACTAACTACTCTACCATCTCTGTATATTATTGTAGTCCAAAAAGAAGACATATGAGGACATATGTTCAGATAGCATGTAATAAGATCTTTCCAATTAAAGCATTAGAGGACAGGCAATGATATCTTTTCAACTAAAGTGATAATCTTACCAATGCCCAGTATTAAAAATTAGGACATCATAGAACTTGGTGATGTTAACCCAATCATCAGCTGCAACATCGACATTCACCTTATAAAATCCCTCTTATTCCATCTTTAGCTCGAAGAGTTGAATGCTCCACAGGCTGCCACCTTTATATAATTAGTTATGAAGTGAGCACCCGAAATTAAACATATCATAGATAGAAAAAAGCAAGTTTAATCCAAGTTAGAAGGCTATACAGCTTCAATTACAAAATAGGACAAATTCTTATGATCATAGAGACCTACACTTAAAAACTTGTACAGTATACTATTTCGAAATTAAGAAAATCAAGCATCATAGAATTTTTTTCTACTTATCAAGCATTCCAAAAGGCATCCAAAGAATTTACGGTAAGTGTAAGCACATCCAAAGGTACTTTTGAAAAATAATAATAAAAATCCGACAATCCTACAATACAAACAGTCAAAGGAAGAATTTGCATATAATGAAGTATAGTAAACACGGGCATAATTTTTTCACTCTTTTTTGGTTTTTGATCTAGCAAGTATAGGCACGTCCAAGAGCATTTTGGTATAAATATTCATCCCACATATACTGGGAACTATAGATAAGAAGATGAAGCACACACATGTATATGACTTCCAATAACCAAAATATAGATAAGAAGACGAAGCACACACATGTATATATATGACTTTCAATAAGCAAAGTTAAAAATGAGAAACCTATCTAATAAGTTTGGTTTGTTTACTAACTGAAAAGACCCTTATATAAAGTATAGGTTCAGCATATCATATAAGCAAATAGAGGAAAGAATGAAAGAGTATAATTTAGTGCGCTAGGTAAAATTTGCACTACACCTACTGTATATTTTCAATTGACATAATAGGTCAAATGTAGGGAAAAAGCCTTGTTGTTTGAATTCTAGTCTATCACAGTCAATATTTAAATCGAACTTTTAACCCAAGCGAGAATTAAGATTGAACTTAATATATTGAGGATAACTAGGTTAAGAATAAGAATACTCGATATTCCTCATTAGATAAGAAAACATAAGGAGTACCGATAATCTATAAATAAGAATCCTTTTTTCCCTACTAATTCCAACACATTGTATATGTATAGTGATGCATGAAAATTCTGCACTGCATTGAACTTATTTGCACATCTATAAATAAGAATCCTTTTTTGCCTACTAATTCCAACGCATTGTATATGTATAGTGATGTATGAAAATTCTGCACTGCATTGAACTTTATTTGCACAATTTTTGAACTGTACGGTAGACATCATACAACCCCAAAAGCAAAAAATGTATTTGCACAAAAACATCCAAACATCTTAAACATCATCTAATAACTTAAAACAGTTATATGAACAAAGGAACAATAGGATCTATGTACAATTCTCTAAACATCGTCTATCTACAACAAAAAGAAATCTTAAATTCAACTAAATCTTAAATTCTGTGATGTACATATACAGAAACTGGTTTTGTAATAATTTTACATATACACAGTGAGAAATCTCAAAAAACAAAATATACAGAAAGAATTTTTTAGAGCAAAGAGCTAATATCCTCACATAATATTTGAGAATCCTAGTTTTGTAATGAGAAGTCTATCTAATAAGTTTGGTTTGTTTACTAATCGAAAAGATTATCATATAAAGTATAGGTTTAGTATACCACAGAAGGAAATAGAGGAAAAAATGCAAGAGCAAGGAAATGAATTGCACTATGAAATCCATGATGAGAATCTTCATGAATTTCATGTAAATTGCTAGTGTAATGCGTTTGGAAGAAAGAAATTGATTCATAAGGTTCTTGCCAATAAAACTGCACAAAAATATAAGCCATCTTCTGCATTGCATTACACTTGTTTGCACAATTTCTGAGCTGCATAACAGATATCATACAACCCCGAAAGAAAAGGATTTATTTGCACAAAAACATCATAATATCTTAAATATCATCTAATAACTTAAAACAGTTATATGAACAAAGAAACAATACTATCTATGTGCAATTCTCTAAGCATTATTTATCTACAACATAAAGAAATCTTAAGTTCAACTAAATTCTAAGTTGTGTGATATATATATATATGCAGGAACCAGTTTTGTAATAGTTTTACATATACACAGTGAGAAATCTCAGATCATAAGTAGTTCTAGTATTAATCAAATTTGTTATAAGGTTTTGAACAAAATTTGATTGTACTTATCTCAAACCAACATTCATGAGCTCACCAATTCAAACCAACATTCATGAGCTCACCAATTCATACTGTGAAATGATTATGACGTAATAATGCAAATAATTAAATAGAACATGAGATTACCCAACAATTTACATAAATAGGTATCAAATAGGCAAACAGTAAAGAGATCAATTTATTACTAAAGACTGAAGTTATACTTTGGCGCGGTCTCAGAAAGTTGACAGCATAATAAAGAACAAATGATTACTGATAAAAGTCTAGGACTTGGACACATTCATGGATTGATCAGAGTGCAACAAAATTTGAAATTCTTGATGGCTCTCATAATGATGATAAGCATTATGATGGGTTCTTGTGTGAAAATAACACTAACACTTAACAAATTACGGGATTGCATATTCATGTCAACACAAAATCTCATGAGAGCACCTTTGCAGCTGCTTTAAGATGTTTTTAGCTTTCTTGTAGTTCTACAAAGTTATTAGGGCCCAAAAATTCATTCGAATTTTCCAAAAGAAAACAATGTTGGGAACTAGCTCCTACAGACAAAATGAACAATATTTTCCAAGCTGGCTGCAGGAAGATATGGGACAAAGCACCTACAGCGCATAGGATAAATGCATATGATTTTTTCATACCTTCTGAGTAAATCACCATCCGATTTAGCATTGCCTCCAACTCTTGGCATGTGTATGATCTCAGCTAAGCTTGCAAGAAGGCATGGAGTGATATGGTTATAACTCTTGGCACTGAGCTATCTTCGGTATTTTGGACGAAGTACAGAAATCTTGATATGGTTTATAACTCTCCTGCCATTTGGAAAACTGTCTCTTCAGGCAATTATAGATTTTCTGATCACCTGGCTTAAATGTAACACTGGGCGCATCAAAATCTAATTTCACTGGGCTCAGATCAGACACTTTCGATCCAAATAAATCATGCCCATGATCTGCAGAACACACCCTATCTACGATTCCGCATATAAATGTGGCAAAATTTTCATCTTTGTATTGAACCGAACTGGCTTGCATCGTGTTGTCATTTTGTAATTTCTCATCATCGAGCACCTTCGTCATCAAGTTACCAGTTTTATTACAAATTAATTTACTACTGGGTTCATAAACAAAAAAAGGTTTGTCATTTTGCTGCTCTTCCGAAGCAGACCATCCATTGCAGTTTCCAATGTCGGCAATAGAGATTTCAGGGTACACATCCTTAAGAATCTTTTTGCATTGAAGGTTTAACAAGTTGTCACCAGGCTCTTCTCTTGGAACAGAAGAACTTTTCTCATCTATATTCCTTTCTTGAAGGGTAAGAAGAAGAGGAATGGGTATAACCGGGCCAACAAGACCCTCTCCAGGTGATGCTTTACTCGAGGACTTCTCTCCTCTTCTTGAAGGTTGTACAACGAGGAAAGGCCGCACTCCATCACGCTGCAAACAGCTAGGAACTTCAAGAAATTCAAAAGAGTACTCTGCAGAACCACCAAATAGTTCTGAATATTTTGAGAAGGCCAGGGGCAAAAGATCTGGCCGAAGACGACTCAGAATTCTCCGCGATGCCATTTCAAATATGCTAGTTGGGATGCTGGCATCACCTATAAAAGTAGAAAGCGTTAAATTATGGCATCTTTGCGTGTCTCTTGCAAGTTCTTGCATATCACGAACCAAAGTGATTTGCTTGTTTTCCTTGTGATTGGGTTGAGAATAATGCATGGCCAGTGCATCAGAAAGATTGCCGTTCATATATCCATAGAGGTACCGTAAATTCAAGAAATCATATCTACTAGATATTTTACCTTCCTGGCTTGCTGAGCATATGAGTGAATCTCGAAGCTCTGATGGATCTCCTCTTTCACTATAGGACCTCTCGATAGATATATTATATACAGCATTATATCTTTGCAACTCCAACTTTCCGCACGAGGTTACACGAATTAAATCAAAGCCACATGACTCTGTTTTCTCAGAGGAAAGGTCGTATGGGACAACGCAGAAGCCAACAATCATGTCTTTCCTTTTTTGCCAGTCATACTCAGTTGAGAAATTCTCTCGAAAAAATAATTCATTTATAAGACTGGTGCCATCCCCATGGACCTGACCAGTCAAAGAAAAACATGAAGGGAGCTCCCAAGCATATAGGGTAGTATCAGCCAGAGCTCCTTTCTCCTTATGCCCATAGCAGAAGAGATTAAACTCGCCGTTCCAAAAGGAGCCCACCAATATAGCAAACCCCGAATCTGAAGCCCATTTGAACTCATCAGATGGCCTCAATTCTGACAACCTAAACATGGCAATATAGCTAGGGCTCTCGAGGCCATGATCCCATGTCAATACAGGCACTAATGGCTGCCGCGTATCAAAGAGGAGCAATTGGTGTTCGGTCACCAGCGAGAAATGGAAATCATTAGAATTCGCCTTACAGAAAGCAAGGAAACTCCCATTCTTTTCCACTGAAGGAGCAACATCAAACAAACCTGGCATTTCGATCCGAGCCAAAACATTGGGCTCAGAGCCTTCAGTCTGCCTTAGATCAACCAAAGCAACAGCTTTGGAACAAGCGACAATCACAATCCAAGGTTGCCCGCCAAACTCGCAGCTCAGCCACTCGCCAGGATCAAAATCGCCACCCAGAGAAACCCTGATCTTCCCTCCGTGCTTTGAGTCCAGATTAAACCAACAAAGGTCGCCGCTTTCCAGCAGTGCAGCGCTCTCCTCCTCGAAATGTGGGCTCCAGCAGGCATCCACCACCGAGCTATCAAAACCCTGCTTCGCCAAAGGCACGAGGAACGGCATCTCTCGGCCCGAATCCAAAACCCTAGTCTCAACCCTAAACCAATTTACTGAATAGAGAGTGGTGGCAACCAAGAAGCCCTCAACGAGGGGATTACCTGGGGAAGCCGAATCGGCTACGGGGAACCACGAATTGGAGGACGAAGCTGCGACCGCCGACATCTTGATAATTCTATGGCGAGGGTGTTTGAACCCTTCCCTCTGCTTGAAAATGTCCCCATCCTCATCGACACTAACCTCCGGGATCGGGCCCTCGAACGAGAGACCTAGGAAACCGATCGAGTCGGCGTTTTCGCCGGCGGGGAAGAAGACGATAAGCCCGCCGCGGTGGCGGCGCCATGGAAGGACGACGAGGTTGTTGGAAGCGGCGGCGGAGGGGGCAGGGGAAGGGAGGAGGTCGGCGGCGAGGGAGTCGAGGGCGGCGGAAGGGAGGAAGGCGCCATTGGCGGGGGAGCGAAAGAAGGCGCGGAGGGAGCGGAGGTGGGAGGAGGAGGGGGGAGGGGGTTTGGGGAAGGATCGGGGGGAGAGGGAGGGAGAGGAGAAGAGGGGGAGAGGGGGAGAGTGGGAGGGGGAGAAGAGGAGGGGGCCGATGGAGGAGGAGGAGGAGGAGGAGAGGAGGAGGTTGGGGGCGGCGAAGACGGAGGCGACGGGCCATAGGGAGCGCCACTCGTCTGAGAAGTTCATGGCGCTGGGAAATTAGGATTTCGCCTCCGAGACGACGATTCAGGGTATATTTAGTTCGAGGAATAAAGGAGGAAATTTATTTCTCTTATTTTTTTAAATGGTACTAAAAATTATTATTATCTTTTTAGCAAATTATTTTGAAATAGGAGAATAATACTTTGGAACAAACTATTTTCTATAAAATATTAGAGCAACGCTACATGTACACCCCCAAAGGGGGTGTACATCTTACACCCACTCATCTAAGGGTGGGAGGGTCACTTCACAAATTGTGAAGTGATTCCTCACCACACCCCACCCATTGGATGGGTGGGGTGTGCGATGTACACCCCCAAATGGGATGTACAAGTAGCATTTTCCAAAATATTATTAATTATTTTTTTAATAATTAACTAATTAATTATTTTACTTATTAAATTAATAAATATTTAAATAGTAATTAATTTATTATTTATAATTAATTAGATAATTAAATAATTAATTATTTGATATTCTTATTCAATCATTAACTTATATTTATTTATTTATATTATTTAAATAATCAATATTTTAATTTATCTAATTAATTAATGTATTAACTAAAAATATAATTGATTAAATAATTAATCAAACTTAACAAATCCACTTATTTTTTTATGAGCAATGCTACCTGTACACCCCGAAAGGGTGTACATCATACACCTCCACCATTTTAATGGTGGCGATACTTTTTACGGGTCACATCAAGTGACCCATCATCACACCCCCACCCTTAGATGGGTGGGGTGTATGATGTACACCCCGAAAGGGGTGTACACATAGCATTTTTCTTTTTTTATAGTTATTCACTAATAAACGTACTCTTCACCATCTTTTATAGTATTCCTAATTACTTAATTTATTAACTTATTAAAATACTATTTTACTAATATTTAGATGCTTATTATGTAGATAATTTTTTTTTTATTTTCAATCATAATTATTCTTATTTCTATTATTGTAATTCGATCATCCAATTAAACGTAATTTTTTTTATTTCTCAGAATATCTCAATTCTTGTCCAAATATTAAATTAGTCTAATTCCTACTTATTTTAAAAATTATACATATTTCAGAAATAAGCAATCTATACAATACATTAAAGAAGGAAGCATAAACTATTTGGAAGGCTCCTCGCATTTTCCGCTTTGACGTTCCCTCACATTTACTTTCCCGTACATTTGAAGAGACAATTGGGGCTCTTTCTCTTCTCTCTCTCTCTCTTCTCTCTCTCTCCCTCTATCTCTCCCTCTGCTCTGAGGCGATTTTCTCACCAACTCCACCGCGTGGCTCCCCTTCTCTGACCTACCTCCCACCGACTCCGCCGCGAAGCCCGTCCTGTTGCGGAGTTGCCGCCGCGGCATGGCGACTCCAATCGTTCTCACCAACTCCGCCGCGGAGCCTGTCCTGCTCCTGTTGCGGAGTTGGTGTCCTGTTGCGGAATTGCCGCTGCGGCATGGCGACTCCAATCGTTCTCACCAACTCCGCCGCGAAGCCTGTCCTGCTCCTGTTGCGGAGTTGGTGTCCTGTTGCAGAAGGCGGAGTTGCCGCCGCGGCATGGCGACTCCAATCGTTCTCGTGCTCACCAACTCCGCCGCAGAGCCCTGTCCTGTTCCTGTTGCGAAGTTGCTGTCCTGTTGCAGACCGCGGAGTTGCCCTCCTGTTGCAGACCGTTGAGTTGCCGCCGCGGCATGGCGACTCCCCTCCTTCTTCTCTGTGCCATACCCATGACTCTCTGCGCCATACCCATGACCGCGGCAAGGTACAAGGTATATACAAGGTATATACTTACTATACTACCCATGTGTAGAGTTCCGGAGCTTCGGGCAGTGTGCCGACTCCACGTGGCAGCCTGGTATTGTGGGAATACCATCAGCAGTTTCTGTTTGTTTTTACAGAGAGGTTCGGGTGGTCCCGGAGCGACGCGGAAGTCTTTTTGAAGGAAAGTGAGTTGGCGTCGACTTGAAAGCTTGCGGGTCGAGCTTTGGCTTCCTGGATGGTTTTGATGTGAGTTGATCTCGTGGGACATGTGTAATATGTTTTTACAGAGGTGTTCGGTTGGTTTCGGGGTGTTGCGGAGGTTCCGAGGCGAGAAAGTGAGTTGACGGGGCAAATTTGGAGTTTTTCGGGCTGTTCTGGAGTTTTGGGGTGGCTTGGTTCCGGAACCAGCCCTTTGGTTCCGGAACCAAGGCCCTTGTACCGGTACCAAGAGGGTGGTACCGGTACACAAGCCCAGGAATTGCCCATTTTGGCTCGGTTTGGCACAGTAACGAGGTATGGGCTCTTTTGCTATCCCAACCACCCCAGAGAGATATTTATACACCTTGTCCCCTGCTCTCTTATCCTCCCTTCATTCCTTATCTCCTCCTCCATTTCTTGCTGCCAGAGAAGAAGAAGCAGAAGAAGGGGAAGCTGTAGAGGGAGAAGTAGGAGCGTGCTGCTTGTGAGAGTTGACCGGGTCAACGTGCGCGCGCGAGGAGCAATTGAGGTAAATTGATTGTTGGAGTTTGTGGATTTGGATTTGTTTGTTCTCCTCTTGGGTTTTAGAGATGGAATTGATTGAGAATTGAGTTTAATTTTCCATTCTTGCTTCCTTGGAGCTCTCGGATTGCATGCATGCAGTAGGGAGTTACTGTGCAAATCCGCAATCTTCGCGTGCTTGATTCGTGGACTGGGGTGATCGGATTGAGCTGGGATTTTTATGGTGGCCTAGCTGGGTGCTGTGGAGGTTGTGTGGAGCTCCGTGGATTTTTCCGAGACGCGCGACGGCGCGCGCGCGCGCGAGAGGCGCAGTTCAGTTTTTCTACAGAGTGCGCCCGTTTCTTCACCGTTTTCAGCGCGGCCTTCGGAAAGCATTTGAGGTGGGTTGGATTTTTCTTCTAAAAATCGTGGAATGCCCTCTAATGCTTCAGAACGCACTTTGATCATGTCAAAACTGTATATTTTAGCTGTTAAATGATCTGATAGTTGCCTAGAAAATTATAGAAATATTATCTGAACCCCAGAGTATTTTTAGTGGACTCTTGTCACTATATGACACTAGACTGTATACTTGGTTGGCCTCATTTAAGCTCTCGAACCGTTTTAAAAATCCGAAAGCTCGTTTTATTGGAAAACCGACCTTTAAAAATGGTTTTAAATGTCTGAGGGTTCTAGTGATGCTGCATGGGTTCGGGGAGCATGTTCTCTCGTGCCGGGGGGCCGAGGAGAGTTGGGTTGTTTATTAAAGCCTTTCGGTGGCTTTTCGAGATTTACTAGTGTCGTTGGGGGTTCTATGAGAGCACTACAGA
Source organism: Tillandsia leiboldiana (assembly GCA_029204045.2). Lineage (NCBI taxonomy): Eukaryota > Viridiplantae > Streptophyta > Magnoliopsida > Poales > Bromeliaceae > Tillandsia > Tillandsia leiboldiana. Next base: position 11,172,412 of record CM055077.1, on the reverse strand, counting down.
TTGAGTCGTGGAGTTTACTCCGACCTTGACATGAGAGAGAGTTGTCTGTTCACTGTGTTTCCGATCTATTTGATCGTGGATGGTAGCCTGCTGAGCCTGGCATGTTTGCCAGTATTGAGATATTGAGATACTTGAGTTCGGTGGGGTCGCTCCCCTCGAGCTACGCCCCGGGTGCGATGATGATGCCGAGCCTGACGAGGCTGCGATGTGTTACTATTAGTCCTTGAGGGACACCCTACGTAAGTCCGTTCCTCCGGGATGTGCGGCAGTAGATGAGCGCAGGCTTGACTTTATCTTGACTGGTCCAAAGAGGACAGTCATTGAGACTTGGGTGAGATGTGTGAGTGAGTTACACTGCATGTTCATAGATGAGTGTTTTTCCTTTGAGCATATGTAGAGGCATGTAGAGATAGATTTCCAGCTTTCCCTTTTATCTATCTATCTATCTTTTTGTTTACCTTTTGTGCCTCCGGTGGACTTAGTGGGCATACCGTGTGCTTGAGGACGGTACCCACTGGGAACTACCTTTGCAGTAGTTCTCACACCCGCTGCGGTGCAGGTTTTCCTGAGGCAGCTGCTCCGACTCCTTCCCGTGCGGAGTCTTCAGATCGAGGTAAGGGCGTGGCCGACTAGTCGCTTACCCGAGTCAGTTTAGTGGAGAGGTAGCAGTACCCTTTTGAGTTTCCACTTTTGTAGCGTGAGATTTTGAGAGATGTTATTTTTGTATCTTGAGGACAGCTTGTATCTTGGATTTTATTTACTCTAGTACAGTTGTTCTGTTTCCTTTCTATAGCATGTACTTACTTTTGCTCTGATATCTGTTAGCTATAGATTTATTTGCGGGGTAGACGCTTCGTCTGTACGGCAGTTTCCGTACAGATGGCGGATCTGTTAGCGAGCCCGGGTCGCAGTTTCGACCCCGGGGCGTGACAGATTAGAGTGGTATCAGAGCCTAGGTTTATAGGTCATTGAGGACTTAGAGACCCTAGGCTTTTTGGCTGGACAGTAGGTTGATTTCGAGAGAGACGTGATTTCTACGAGAGTCATGATTGAGTTATAACTCCCCCAGGGGTTTGGGGTGGGTAATTTTGCATGCTTATTCTCTAAAGGGGACCTGTCGGCTGCAGACGGCATTACACTTTAGAATGGGTAGCATGTATAGACTCTCGTTTGATTGGGTTGAGCGATTCTTGGTCCTGATGTTCGGTTTTGATTTCAGGATTTGCGATGCCTCCGAGACGTCGAGCTACGACGAGGGCTCACCCAGCCGCGGACGAGGAGCCTGAGCGGCAGGAGGCTCCACCGGTTGATCAGGGAGAGGTTCAGGCGCTGCGGGCCCAGGTGGCCTATTTGTCGGAGGCGTTGCAACGCCAAGATGAGGCGTCCAAACGCCAGGAGGAGACAGCCAGGCGCCAGGAGGAGACAGTTAGGCGCCAGGAGGAGGCAGCCAAGGCCCAGCAAGAGAATGTGGAACGGTTGGTGAGGTTACTCGAGCAGAGGGCACCTCCAGCGATGCCCCCAGTAGCTACCTCGGCGACCTCGTCACAGATTGCTCCTTTGACGGAGGCAGAGCAGACAGAGCTCACGGATCGACTGTCATATATTAGCCAGTTCCATCCCCCGCGGTTCGCTGGTCTGAGCTCGGAGCCGTGGGAGGTCGAGAACTGGATTGCAGCTATGGAAAAATTATTCGAGAATCTTTTCATCAAAGAGGAGCATCAAGTGCACCTGGGAACTCACTTTTTGGAAAAAGACGCCGAGACTTGGTGGCGTCGGGTTCGCCCTGTTGGACCGCCGGGCGTACAGTTGCTGACTTGGCACGAGTTTCGAGCTTTACTGCGCGGGGCTTACTTCCCCGACAGTGCAAAGCAGAAACTCGAAGGAGATCTTCGACGGCTACAGCAGGGTAGCCGACCCCTACAGGAGTATATACGAGAGTTTCAGCGCTTACTGAACAGTGTTCCATACGTCGCCCCAGATGAGCCGCAGAGGGTTGATCTATTTGAGAGAGGATTGCACCAGGATATCTACCATCACGTCCATTCCCATCGGTCACCTACCTTGGACGCAGCTATTGAGCGAGCTCGATGGGTCTCCCGAGGGACCGTTATTATGACAGAGAGGGGCGAGGCGCCAGGGACCAGCTCCGGGGAGAAGCGCCCCACACCTCAGGATTTTGGGCAGTCAAGCAGACCGAGGCCCCCGAGACCACCGCAGCCACAGATTCAGCCTCGAGGCCGCGGGTCACAGAGGAGGCAGAGGCCAGGGGGTCATCGGCCTCCTAGACAGCAGCAGCAGCAGCAGCAGCAGAGGCGTTCCGATCAGTGTGTGATTTGTGGCGGGCCTCACGCACCTCAGCAGTGCGAGCAGCGACAGGGCAGATGCTATCGATGTGGACAGCCGGGACATATAGCTTGGACTTGCCCGAGGGCAGGGTCATCAGCACCGTCGACTACATCGACTTCTCCCTTGCCCCTACAGGCAGTGGGAGCTTCGCCGAGCTTCACCCGGGGGGATCGTGCCACCTCCTCACGACAGTCTGAGAGACGACCTCCAGCGAGCGGGCGAGTGTACGCCGCTCAGGTCGAGGATTCCACAGCAGCGGATCAGGTAGTAGCAGGTATTATTCTTATCTCCTCTACCCGTGCTCGAGCGCTTTTTGATACTGGAGCATCACATTCATTCATCAGTAGTACTTTTGCATCTTCGCATGGGTTTGAGATTGGGCCTTTGACTCATGCATTAGAGGTCCAGGTTCCGGGTTGTGTATTGCTTGTAGATGAGTGCTGTTGGTCCTGCCCAGTGCAGTTAGGACCGTGGATTTTACCCATTGACCTGTTAGTCTTGCGCCGACTTCAGGATTTTATTGTGGTTTTGGGTATGGATTGGTTATCCCGGTTCTATGCTACTATTGATTGTAGAGTGAGGACTGTGACCCTTCGGGAGCCGGGTCAGGAGGAGTATGTGTATAGGGGATGTCAGAGTGCATTGTTTGCAGTGACAGTGTCTTCCGCCAGAGCCCGGCAGATGTTGAGTAGAGGCTGTGTCGCTTTTCTTGCGACTGTTGTAGAGGCGCCTACGGCGATGCCCGGACTCGAAGACATCCCTGTTGTCTGCGAGTACCCGGATGTTTTTCCCTCGGAGTTATCATCTATGCCGCCGGATCGAGAGATAGAGTTTGTGATTGATGTAGTCCCTGGAACTACATCAGTCTCTAAAGCGCCCTACAGGATGGCCCCAGCAGAGTTGAGAGAGCTAAAGGCTCAATTACAGGATCTTTTGGATCGAGGGTTCATCAGACCTAGCGTCTCTCCGTGGGGAGCGCCGATTCTTTTTGTGAAAAAGAAGGACGGATCACTTAGATTGTGTGTGGATTATCGAGAGTTGAATAAAGTGACCGTTCGGAACAAGTATCCTCTCCCCCAGGATTGATGATTTGTTTGATCAGCTTCAGGGAGCTACGGTCTTCTCCAAGATCGACCTTCAGTCCGGTTACCACCAGCTTAAGGTGAGGGCCGAGGATGTGTCCAAGACAGCTTTCAGGACTCGGTATGGGCATTATGAGTTCACAGTGCTACCTTTTGGATTAACTAATGCCCCAGCCGCATTTATGGATCTAATGAACCGAGTGTTTCAGCCCTACTTGGATCGTTTTGTAGTTGTGTTTATTGATGACATTCTGGTTTACTCCCGAAGTGACACGGAGCACGAGGAGCACTTGAGGATAGTGCTGCAGCTTCTGAGAGAGAAGAAGTTGTATGCCAAGTTAAAGAAGTGCGCTTTTTGGCTTCGGGAGGTTTCTTTTCTAGGCCACGTAGTTTCAGCCGCAGGAGTGGCAGTGGACCCGGCGAAGATTGATTCAGTTCGGGATTGGCCTAGACCCACGACGGTGACAGAGGTGCGCAGCTTCTTGGGCCTTGCAGGGTACTACCGTCGTTTTGTGGAAGGCTTTGCGAAGCTTTCTACTCCCCTCACTCGGTTGACTAGGAAGGGGATCAAGTTTGTGTGGACAGAGCAGTGTCAGCAGAGCTTCGAGGAGTTGAAGCAGAGGTTGATTACAGCGCCAGTCCTTTCACTACCAGTTATGGGAGAGGGATTCGTGATTTACAGTGATGCCTCCCACAGCGGCCTAGGATGTGTGTTGATGCAGCATGGTAGGGTAATCGCTTATGCTTCGCGCCAGCTAAAGGACTATGAGAAGAATTACCCTACGCATGACTTGGAGCTAGCCGCTGTTGTCTTTGCCTTGAAGCTTTGGCGGCACTATCTTTATGGCGAGCATTGTGAGATCTTCACCGACCACCAGAGTTTGAAGTATTTGTTCACCCAGAAGGAACTCAACTTGAGGCAACGCCGGTGGCTAGAGCTGCTAAAGGATTATGATCTGAATATTCAGTATCACCCCGGCAAAGCCAATGTGGTCGCAGACGCCTTGAGCAGGCGATCAGGGCAGTCCTTGAGTTTGTTGATTACTCAGCAGATGCCCTTGAGAGAGCAGTTGAGGCGCTTGGATATCGAGGTAGTGTCCCCGGGGGTTTCTGCAAGACTTATGTCCATGGTCTTGCAGCCTACTCTGTTGGACCAGATGAGAGAGAAACAGAGTGAGGACCCCGAGCTTATGAGGATTAGAGATCAGCTTCAGCAGGATCAGGGTGGGGACTTTTCTGTGGATACAGCGGGAGTACTCAGGTACAGGGACCGCTTTTGTGTGCCCGTGGACTCAGAGGTTCGAGAGCTGATTTTGAGGGAAGCTCACTATACACCTTACACCCTCCATCCTGGGGGAACTAAGATGTATAGGGACTTGAGGGCACAGGTTTTGGTGGCGCGGCATGAAGAGAGATATTGGAAGGTTTGTGGCTCGTTGTTTAACTTGTCAGCAAGTTAAAGCTGAGCATCAGGTTCCAGCTGGCAAGTTGCAGAGCCTTCCAATACCTGAATGGAAATGGGACCGTGTCACTATGGATTTTATTGTGGGATTGCCGAGGACTCAGAGTGGTTCTGATGCCATATGGGTGATTGTTGATCGTTTGACCAAATCAGCCCACTTTCTGCCGATGCAGTTGAGTTGGTCCTTGGAGAGGTTAGCACAGTTATATATGGATGAGATTGTGAGACTGCACGGGGTGCCAGTATCGATTGTGTCTGACAGGGACCCGAGGTTTACTTCACAGTTTTGGAGGAGCTTGCAGACAGCCTTGGGGACCCGAGCTTCAGTTTAGCACCGCCTTTCACCCACAGACTGATGGACAGTCGGAGAGGACCATTCAGACTCTGGAGGACATGTTGAGAGCATGTGTCCTGAGCTTCGGTGGCAGTTGGGATCGACACTTGAGGTTAGCCGAGTTCGCGTATAACAATAGCTTCCAGGCGAGCATTCAGATGGCGCCCTACGAAGCATTGTATGGTCGGAAGTGTCGATCGCCTCTATTTTGGAGTGACGTGGGCGAAAGGAAGACTTTGGGGCCAGATTTGCTTGTTGAAGCCGAGGAAAAGGTCAGGATCATTCGGCGACATTTAGAGACCGCTCAGAGCCGTCAGAGGAGTTATGCAGACAGGAGGCGGCGAGACTTGGAGTTTCAGGTGGGAGACCATGTTTTTCTGAAAGTCTCGCCATCTCGAGGAGTTCGCCGATTTGGAGTACGCGGAAAGCTTAGTCCGCGGTTTATCGGGCCGTTTGAGGTGCTAGAGCGCATTGGACCAGTGGCATATCGAGTTGCGCTACCGCCGCGGTTGGCAGGCACCCACGATGTATTTCATGTATCCACCTTGAGGAAATATGTGTTTGATCCCTCACATATCCTGGACTTCACATCCTTGGAGCTAGACGAGGACTTGGGCTATCAGGAGCGACCGGTGCGAATTCTTGCTCGAGAGACGAGAGAATTGCGCAACCGGATCATACCTTTTGTTAAGGTTTTATGGAGTCATCATGAGGAGCGAGAGGCCACATGGGAGCCTGAGGATGAGCTGAGAGTTTCATATCCCCATTTATTTGAGTCGCCCTCCTGAGTTTTGATTTTTGTGGTTTCGAGGACGAAACCTTCTGAAGGAGGGGAGAGTGTAGAGTTCCGGAGCTTCGGGCAGTGTGCCGACTCCACGTGGCAGCCTGGTATTGTGGGAATACCATCAGCAGTTTCTGTTTGTTTTTACAGAGAGGTTCGGGTGGTCCCGGAGCGACGCGGAAGTCTTTTTGAAGGAAAGTGAGTTGGCGTCGACTTGAAAGCTTGCGGGTCGAGCTTTGGCTTCCTGGATGGTTTTGATGTGAGTTGATCTCGTGGGACATGTGTAATATGTTTTTACAGAGGTGTTCGGTTGGTTTCGGGGTGATGCGGAGGTTCCGAGGCGAGAAAGTGAGTTGACGGGGCAAATTTGGAGTTTTTTGGGCTGTTCTGGAGTTTTGGGGTGGCTTGGTTCCGGAACCAGCCCTTTGGTTCCGGAACCAAGGCCCTTGTACCGGTACCAAGAGGGTGGTACCGGTACACAAGCCCAGGAATTGCCCATTTTGGCTCGGTTTGGCACAGTAACGAGGTATGGGCTCTTTTACTATCCCAACCACCCCAGAGAGATATTTATACACCTTGTCCCCTGCTCTCTTATCCTCCCTTCATTCCTTATCTCCTCCTCCATTTCTTGCTGCCAGAGAAGAAGAAGCAGAAGAAGGGGAGGCTGTAGAGGGAGAAGTAGGAGCGTGCTGCTTGTGAGAGTTGACCGGGTCAACGTGCGCGCGCGAGGAGCAATTGAGGTAAATTGATTGTTGGAGTTTGTGGATTTGGATTTGTTTGTTCTCCTCTTGGGTTTTAGAGATGGAATTGATTGAGAATTGAGTTTAATTTTCCATTCTTGCTTCCTTGGAGCTCTCGGATTGCATGCATGCAGTAGGGAGTTACTGTGCAAATCCGCAATCTTCGCGTGCTTGATTCGTGGACTGGGGTGATCGGATTGAGCTGGGATTTTTATGGTGGCCTAGCTGGGTGCTGTGGAGGTTGTGTGGAGCTCCGTGGATTTTTTCCGAGACGCGCGACGGCGCGCGCTGCGCGCGAGAGGCGCAGTTCAGTTTTTCTACAGAGTGCACCCGTTTCTTCACCGTTTTCAGCGCGGCCTTCGGAAAGCATTTGAGGTGGGTTGGATTTTCTTCTAAAAATCGTGGAATGCCCTCTAATGCTTCAGAACGCACTTTGATCATGTCAAAACTGTATATTTTAGCTGTTAAATGATCTGATAGTTGCCTAGAAAATTATAGAAATATTATCTGAACCCCAGAGTATTTTTAGTGGACTCTTGTCACTATATGACACTAGACTGTATACTTGGTTGGCCTCATTTAAGCTCCCGAACCGTTTTAAAAATCCGAAAGCTCGTTTTATTGGAAAACCGACCTTTAAAAATGGTTTTAAATGTCTGAGGGTTCTAGTGATGCTGCATGGGTTCGGGGAGCATGTTCTCTCGTGCCGGGGGGCCGAGGAGAGTTGGGTTGTTTATTAAAGCCTTTCGGTGGCTTTTCAAGATTTACTAGTGTCGTTGGGGGTCCTATGAGAGCACTACAGATTGAGTCGTGGAGTTTACTCCGACCTTGACATGAGAGAGAGTTGTCTGTTCACTGTGTTTCCGATCTATTTGATCGTGGATGGTAGCCTGCTGAGCCTGGCATGTTTGCCAGTATTGAGATATTGAGATACTTGAGTTCGGTGGGGTCGCTCCCCTCGAGCTACGCCCCGGGTGCGATGATGATGCCGAGCCTGACGAGGCTGCGATGTGTTACTTTTAGTCCTTGAGGGACACCCTACGTAAGTCCGTTCCTCCGGGATGTGCGGCAGTAGATGAGCGCAGCCTTGACTTTATCTTGACTGGTCCAAAGAGGACAGTCATTGAGATTTGGGTGAGATGTGTGAGTGAGTTACACTGCATGTTCATAGATGAGTGTTTTTCCTTTGAGCATATGTAGAGGCATATAGAGATAGATTTCCAGCTTTCCCTTTTATCTATCTATCTATCTTTTTGTTTACCTTTTGTGCCTCCGGTGGACTTAGTGGGCATACCGTGTGCTTTGAGGACGGTACCCACTGGGAACTACCTTTGCAGTAGTTCTCACACCCGCTGCGGTGCAGGTTTTCCTGAGGCAGCTGCTCCGACTCCTTCCCGTGCGGAGTCTTCAGATCGAGGTAAGGGCGTGGCCGACTAGTCGCTTACCCGAGTCAGTTTAGTGGAGAGGTAGCAGTACCCTTTTGAGTTTCCACTTTTGTAGCGTGAGATTTTGAGAGATGTTATTTTTGTATCTTGAGGACAGCTTGTATCTTGGATTTTATTTACTCTAGTACAGTTGTTCTGTTTCCTTTCTATAGCATGTACTTACTTTTGCTCTGATATCTGTTAGCTATAGATTTATTTGCAGGGTAGACGCTTCGTCTGTACGGCAGTTTCCGTACAGATGGCGGATCTGTTAACGAGCCCGGGTCGCAGTTTCGACCCCGGGGCGTGACATGTTGATGGCCTTAAGACTAACCTCATAAGCATAAGTCAACTTTGCGACAATGGTTTTTCAGTTAACTTTTCATCTGTTGAATGCGTTGTAACTGATAAGGACCATGTCTTCTTTTTAAAAGGGGTTAGATCTGAAAACAATTGTTATGTTGTTTCTAATAAATTTTCTGAAAATTGTAACTTAGCCACTTTGAATAATGAAACTCTTTGGCATGAAAGGCTAGGTCACTTAAATTTTAAGGAACTTACTAGAATTTCAAACAAGGACGTGGTCAAGGGGGTTCCAAAACTTTTATTTAAACAAAACGTTGTGTGTGGTGGTTGCCAAAAGGGAAAACAGTCTAGGACTGCACACAAGAACTTGAACCACGTTGGTACAAAACGACCCTTGGAACTTTTGCACATGGACTTAATGGGGCCGACCCGTCAACCATCTTTGGGAGGTAAATGGTATATTTTTTTATTGGTTGATGATTTCTCTCGGTATTCTTGGGTAGCATTTTTAAAAGAGAAAGCTGATACTTTTGATTCTTTTCACGAGATTTGCCTTCGTATTATGATTGAAAAGAATGAAAAGATCATTCGTGTTAGAAGTGATAGAGGTGGAGAATTCATTAATTCAAAATTCATTGACTTTTGTACTTCAAACGGTATTAAGCATGAATTCTCAGCACCCTATACACCTCAACAGAATGGTGTTGTCGAGCGCAAGAACAGGGTTGTTCAAGAGATGGCGCGTGTGATGCTTCACAGCCGGAATTTACCGCTACATTTTTGGGCTGAAGCTGTGAACACCGCTGTCTATGTCATTAATCGAGTGTTCTTGCGCCCGGGAACGTTAAATACACCATATGAACTATGGTGTGGTAGAAAACCCAACATCAAATATTTTCGCATCTTCGGGAGTCGGTGTTACATTTTACGTGACCGTGAAAATCTTGGAAAGTTTGACTCTCGAAGTGATGAAGGGATCTTTTTGGGTTATTCTACGAATAGCAGAGCATATCGAGTATTTAACATTGAATCTAAGACGATCGTAGAATCCATAAATGTTAAAGTAGATGAAGCTTTTCACTTTGCATCTGAAAAATCTACCCTCGATATTTCTCTAGATGTTGATACTCCTGCTGTTGCATCTTCTCATAATAATACTTCCAATATTAATGATGCATCTAATGGTTCTTCAAGTTTATCTAATGTGCAGGAATCATCTCATATATCTCCGAGTACTCCGTTTCAACAAACGCTACGAATCTCCAAGGATCATCCGGAATCGAATATTATTGGAGATCCACAAGAAGGAGTTAGAACTCGGAGGCAGTTGGTTTGTGGATTCGCTTGCTACGTATCTTTAATCGAACCAAAGAACATAGATGAAGCTCTTCAGGATGACTACTGGATTAAAGCAATGCAGGAAGAGCTCCATCAATTTGAGCGAAACAAAGTCTGGGAATTAACGAAGCCTCCAAAGCAACATAATGTGATAGGTACCAAATGGATCTTCAAGAACAAGAAAAATGAGGATGGTACTATCATCAGGAACAAGGCACGATTAGTTGCTCAAGGCTACTCTCAAGTAGAAGGTATAGACTTTGATGAAACTTTCGCCCCTGTAGCTAGACTCGAGTCCATTCGTATACTATTTGCTATTGCTTGTCATTTTAAAATCAAATTATTTCAAATGGACGTTAAGAGCGCATTTCTAAATGGGTTTTTAAATGAGGAAGTTTATGTGGCTCAACCGAAAGGTTTTGTAGATCATAAACAACCTAATCATGTTTTTCGTTTGAAAAAGGCTCTTTACGGTCTGAAACAAGCACCGCGAGCATGGTACGAAAGGTTAACAAAGCACCTTTTGGAGAAGGGCTATACTCGAGGGGGAGCTGATAGGACTCTCTTTGTGAAGCATTATCAAAGCAATTTCATTGTAGCACAAATCTATGTCGATGACATTGTATTTGGCGCAACAAGAGATAATGATGCTTCTAAATTCGCGGAGACCATGAAAAGCGAATTTGAGATGTCCATGATGGGCGAATTGACTTATTTCCTTGGATTGCAAATTAAACAAAATGATGAAGGTATTCACTTGAGTCAATCCAAGTATGCAATGGAGTTGGTCAAAAAGTTTGATCTAGAAAATTGTAAAGATTTTCCGACTCCAATGGGAACTAGCCACAAGGGACTTGGAAGTGAATCACATAGTGAGAATGTAGACGAGAAACTGTATAGAAGTATGATTGGAAGTCTACTTTACCTCACGGCTAGTCGCCCGGATATATTCTTTAGTGTTGGGATCTGCGCGAGATATCAATCTGCACCAAAGGAGGTTCACCTGAAAGCGGTGAAAAGGATCATCCGGTATATCAAAGGATCAATTAATTTCGGAATTTGGTGTCCTATGGGAACAAGTTTGGATATTGTTGGATACTCAGATGCCGATTGTGCAGGATCAGTGGATGATCGGAAAAGCACGAGTGGTGAATGCTTCTATCTTGGCCATTGCCTTGTTGCATGGCACTGTAAAAAGCAGAACTGCATAGCACTCTCGACTGCCGAAGCGGAATACATTTCAGCTGGAAGTTGCTCAACTCAACTCATTTGGATGAAAAGCGTATTGAGCGACTTCCGCATTTCAGCATCTTCGGTAACAATTCTTTGTGACAACACAAGTGCAATTAACATTTCTAAAAACCCTGTGTTGCACTCTAGAACAAAACACATTGAACTTAGATATCATTTTCTTAGAGAGCTAGTTGAATCAAATACTCTTCAACTTTCATATATTTCAACTGAGGATCAATTGGCTGACTTTTTAACAAAACCTTTGGATCAAAAACGTTTTATTCATTTACGAAAAGCAATTGGAATGCTTTCCTTGAAATAAACTTCTTTTTGAAACCTTTGCTTAGGATAGGTTTTGTATTTGTTTTGTTTTGTTCATTATCTATGTTTGTACATAGGACATTAATTGAGCATAGATCATAATTGACTTTAATTGCATCTCTTCGCACATTTAGAAATTTATTATGCTTTTGCCATCATAATATTTCACTGTTGCAATGATCATTTATGTTAATTAAATCATCTTCTAAGTGATCAAAGTCAATTTCTCTCTCTCTATGATCTCTTGGTATAGTCATTATCTTATTTGACTGCTTAGTCGAGTATGAAATCGAGATCAATATTTGGTTGAATACTTTATATCTTAAATAATTGATAGCCAATTGAGGGGGAGTCATAGAAAAAGTAAAATGCTCAAAAGATGTGGAAAGAGTTACTCGACACTCCGTCAAATTTCAAGGTTGGTATAAGGTGGGTTTTTAAAGAAAGATGCTCAAAGAGCCACTCTCTTCAACAGATTGTCTAGATACATTATCTACTATATTTGGGATTTCAAACATCTATTGATCTTTGTATTTTATTTTCTTTACTGAATTGATGATTTGATAAAGGCATTACTCATAAGATCAAGTTAGATGTAATTGAAGGTGTTCAACTTTAAGGGATTTAATTCTTGTAAATTCTCGTTTCATTTTTGGATATTATTGATAGATTTGGCATAATCTAATTCTTGTTGTATGAAACGATGATTTTTGTTTAAAGTTGATACACATTTGTGCTTACAATCTTTTTCTGGTTTTTCTTGAATTTCTCTGAAATTTTCTAAAGAAAAAGTTGGAGCCGATCCGGATCGGGCAAGATGATCCGGATCCCGAACGCAGGTTTTCTTCTGCGGGCTGACCACCCGGATTGGACCTGCCGATCCGGATCCCGAACGCAGTTTCTCACTGCGGGTAGCCGATCCGGATCGCAATCATGATCCGGATCGCGGCTAGGGTTTTATAAAGAACAAAAGGGTTTTGATTTCTTTTACTCCAATCTTTTGTTCCAAAGTTTCCAGAGCCTTTCTCTCTAGATTTCATCCTTCTTGGAAGCTTTCAAACTCAAGTTCTTCAACTCCAAGTAAGTTTTATTGATCAAAATCTCAGTTTTTCACCGTTTTTTCTCTATTCCTCCTCAAACGTGTGAATTTCTTGGATCGACTTTGTTTGTGGATGGTTTTTGATCAAATTTCTTTTGAAATAAGAACTCTGGGTAGATTAGTTTTGATTATATGCTAGGTACTCTCCTGATTAACGGATTTTTAGGCTTCGATTTCTAAAATTTCGTTTTTAGGGCATATAATAAGGATTTTCTAAAATCATGCAATTGATCTATTTTTAAAAGTCTTTTTGCAAAACTAATTTGATTCTTAGTCTCTCTACATGATTATGATTGTTTGGGTACAATTTTTTAAATCTTTGAAAATTAACAATTTTCTCATGTGTTCTTGAGTTGTTGCTCACAGGATTTTAATCTTCTTAAAGCACTTGGATCAATGGGATTCTCATGGATCATTCTTTTATTGGTCACCATGGTGCACACTCGGGCCACAAACAAGTTAAAAAGAGCTAAGAAAACACAACAAAATGGTGAGTTTCATGTGATCAGCGATACAGAAGTAGATTGTCACGAGGTAGATTGGACTGAATTGACAGATGATGATGACACATTGCCTGAACAAAAGGCGTCTGATGGTTCAAAAGGAAAAGCGTCCGATGCATCGAAAGAAAAAGCACCCATGGACAAAGGTAAAGCACCTATGACTGCACCAACAATCTCGGTGAAAAGGAAACGACTCGCTCGACGGTTTGGACGAGCACGTGGTTTCATGTCTAACGAACCGATTATTCCGGATTCACCACCTCGTGAGGAACAAGTGTTCGTTAATGCGGATCGCCTAAGGGCATTTGAGAATCGTGAATGCATTGGTGAGAGGCATGTCAATATTGAGGCTCTACGAGATCACTCTCCTGAGTTTGGCGTTCTGATTGAACAAGCAAACCTTATTCAAGTTTGTCGATTTCCAGAAGTGCTTGGATACTGTCTGCATCTTGTAAGGGCCTTCTATACAAATGCACGACACCTTCGTGAAATTGAAAACGGTCCAATGGAATTTTACACGAACATCCAAGGCACAAGATTCAAAATTACTCCACAATTGATTGGCGAGGTTTTGGGAATGCCTGCCAGCAAGACAGGAGTTAATTACTTGAAGGGAAAGGTTTTGACGAACACTGTGTGGCAAATGGTTATAAAGGGAATTTGTTTGGAAGGAACGCAATCAACGGAGAAATCGATCAGATCCAAGGAACTTCGTCTTGAGTACCGATTTCTAAACTTCATCACTTGTTACAATATCCTTCCAAATTTGCAGACGAAAGTCTTGAGATGGGATCGAATGCTATTTTTGTATCTCTTAGGACATCCGTCTGAGGCAATGGGATTGAATATCAACATTCCATACATTATTTGGAATAGAATGACAAGATATGTTGAGCACCCTCATCCCACAGAAAGAATTCCATTTCCACTGATTATAATGAGGATTTTGAAGAAATTTCAGGTTGACATTACCTCACCGACTTATCATCAATGTTTGGGTATGATCGATGAGTCCACCGTTGTGAAGTCACTTCACAAATTGCCCCATGTCACTCCAGTCCCAACGTGCGGAACGAAACCTAGTAGCGGCACTTCCGCGTCACCATCACAACCAGCACCCACACCAGCGGATGAAGCATCAGTCTCATCCATCTACAAAGAACAACAACGATTATCTGTTGAGCAGGAACAGATCTCGAAGGCACAGACGAGAATCTCCAGTGAGCTCGAGCTCATCACGGCAGCTCACATTACCATAACTAAGAAGATCAATTCTATGAACAAGCTGGTGAAAAAGATGTTCTCAAAGATGGGCTGCACGAGCTCTGAAGACTCCGAATCTGATGGCTGATTCCTTCTTTTTATTCTTTTGCAGATTTTTAATCTTTTTGTGCAGGTTTTTCAGTTTTTAGGACTTACTTTTAGTTCTAGTTCTTAAATTTTGGAACATTTTCGTTGATATTTTTTAACTCTCCTTCAATTTTTCAATTTTTTGGTAATTTTGGCTTTGTTTGTGACAAAAAGGGGGAGAGAGTTTAGAGAGAACTTGAACAATGAACTTGAACAATGATGTGATGTGAACATCAAGGTAAGTGAACATCAAGGGAACTTGAACAATGATGAACAATGCTGTCTCGACTTGAACAATGATGAACATCAAGGGAACTTGAACAATGATGAACAACAAGGTAAGTATCACTTCAACTTCAACTTTGGTTTTCATCTTGTGATTGTTTGCATGTCTCTACTAACTATTCGACTAACTATTTGGGCATGTAATATGACTAACAAGTTGATGTTCACTAACATGACATTTGGTTTTTGATTGCATAGAAGATATTTTGGTTTTTTACTATGATTCTCTTACATATCTGAATTCTCAAATGTCATGATGATCAGATAAACTCTATCTCTGTACTAGGTTTTGAATGCTAAATATTCTTGAGGTATCTAACGATCTCTTTTTGTCAAAAATGATTTCTTTGTGCAGAGAGTACAGATGTCTAAGTCTAGAGTCTGTTTTAGGAGTTTATCTCATGTTTTTAAATTTTCGGATCTCCATTGTAAATTTTTGTTGTATGGTGATAGCAACAAAAATATCTTTTTGAATTTTCTTGAGTGGATCTGTATTTTGTCACGAAACCGCCAAAGGGGGAGATTGTTACGGAATTTGAGTTGGCGTAGTTTCGTGAAAGTCTCAAGTCTTGAAGATTGAAGGTGAAGAAAGTTGGATCATTTAACTCAATCTCAAGAAAGAAGAATTCAAAAGGATCAGGTATGTTTAACCTAAGATTTTGTGTGATCCGAATACTGCTTGTAGTGTAGAAACACTTGGAAGAATCTTTCATTGCATAAAAATCAAAAACTGGACTTGGGACATGTTCAGGATCCGGATCAGGTTGTTCGATCCGGATCCCGAAGGTGGTTTGTTCATACACCAGTTCAATCCGGATCGTAGCCTCTCTTGATCCGGATCCCGAACACTGAGTTTACCATCTTCCTTGAACGATCCGGATCAGGCTTCGCAATCCGGATCCCGAACGTTGATGTTTGGTGAACTGTATGAACGATCCGGATCAAGCACTTCGATCCGGATCCCGAACCTTCGTTTTTCTGGAATTACCTGACTCGTTACGACGATCCGGATCACAGCTAATCCGATCCGGATCGCCGTCCGTAAAATTTCCAGAAATGTTAGGTTTTTGATTCTTATCTCCTTCCTAGGGTTTCTAACCTATAAATAGACCCTATGATTCATTTCCTAGGGGAAGCCGATAAAAAGGAAAATAGCCGTCATTTTCATATATCATCTTTTACGGCTCTAGATCCACATATAGAGAAGAAAGGAAATCATTAGAGAACACTCTATGTTTCTTCATCTATATTGATTAGTTTGATTCTAGGTTTTCATACTCACATCTTGAGTTGAATCAAACTAATGAATACTTAGATGGTATTTCTGATCTATCTTTGATCTAAGTATTCGGCGGATCATCACCACCCAAAAACAACGATTTTCCCCAAAAATCGGCGCGTGGATTCGCGTGTCCTTGTGGATTCAAGGTTCAACCGCTCTCGTGGATTCGGAGTGAGGCACGTTCGTGGATTCGAAGGGTGCTATTGGGTGAAGACCGTGGATTCGGTCGGACGTCGTGGATTCGACGTTGGACGCCGTGGATTCGGCGTTGGGCGCAGATCGTGGATTCGAGAAGCGTCGCGGAGCGAGCGGAGAAGATCCTCTAGGAGCATATGGAAAAGGTTGAGTCGTAAGTGTGTACGGTAAATCACCTTGTACGTGTTTTAATTCTAGTGGATTTCTGCCGTGTTATCGGTCCCGTGGTTTTTTACTCCGGTGATGGAGTTTTCCACGTAAAAATCTTGCGTATTATTTTTATTTCCGCATTGGGTTTTTATCGCAACGATTTTTTGAGTGTTTATACGTTTACACCTATTCACCCCCCTCTAGGTATTTTTTCTCCTATTTAGATCCTTATTTCATATAACCCAACAAGAAAGAGAAGGAGATTGAGAGTGAGTTAGAGAGGGAGTGGCTGTGGGTTTTGGTGGAGTTGTTCTTCGCGCCGAAGCTTCTGTTAAGGATTTTAGTTTTGGCGTATTTCGTGAAAGTGTTTAAGTCTTGAAGATTGAAGATGAAGAAACTTGGATCATATACCTCAATCTCAAGAAAGAAGAATTCAAAATGATCAGGTAAGTTTAACTAAACATTAATGGTGATCTGAATACTTCTTCTAATGTAGAAACACTTGGATAGATTTTTAATCACATAAAAATCAAAAACTGGACAAGTTACACGTTCAGGATCCGGAACAGGGGACTACAGTCCGGACCCCGAACGTTGGTAGTTCATGCACAAATCCAGTCCTGAACATCCCTGTTTTGTTCCGGACCCCGAATGTGGATTTTGGTGAAACTGCATGAACAGTCCGGACCATAGGATTTTGTTCCGGACCCCGAACGTGGAGTTTACTGAAACTGCATGAACAGTCCGGACCGTGGATTTCGTTCCGGACCCCGAACCTTGATTTTTTAGGAATTCTCTGAAAAACAACGGCAGTCCTGAACGAGCTAATCCGGTCCGGACCGTCGTGCGGGAAAAATTCTGTTATAATCAGTTTTTGATTCTTGTCCTCTTCCAATGGTTTCTAACCTATAAGTAAACCCTAATTCTATCTTTTAGGGTAATCCACACTAAGTTTTATCTCTTGGAAATGACAGATAAAAATTAACGGAGAAAAACTTAGATATCCACATATAGAGAAGAAAGGAAATAACTAGATTTAATTCTATGTTTCTTCATCTATATTAATTAATTTGATTCTAGGTTTTCATACTCAGATTTTGAGTAGAATCAAATTAATGAATACTTAGATGGCATTTCCGATCTATCTTTGATCTGAGTATTCGGCGGATCATCACCACCAACAAAACAACGATTTTCCCCAAAATCGGCGCGTGGATTCGCGTGGCCTTGTGGATTCAAGGTGCAACCGCTCTCGTGGATTCGGAGCGAGGTACATTCGTGTGATCGAGACGTACTACCTGGTGGAGACCGTGGATTCGGTCAGACGTCGTGGATTCGACGTTGGACGCCGTGGATTCGGCGTTGGACGCAAATCGTGGATTCGAGGCGCGTTGCGGAGCGAGCGGAGAAGATCAACTCGGAGCGTATGGAAAAAGGTTGAGTCGTCTATGAGTGCGTTATATCACCTTTGTATGTGTTATAATCTTAGTTGATTTCACCGTGTTATCGGTCCCGTGGTTTTTTACTCCTGGTTTTGGAGTTTTCCACGTAAAAATCTTGCGTGTTATTTTTCATTTCGGCATTGGGTTTTTAATGCGCAAAGATTTTTGAGTGTTTATTGTTTACACCTATTCACCACCCTCTAGGTGTGTTCTTCGCCTATTTAGATCCATTATAAGCTTAACCCAACAATTGGTATCAGAGAGGGAATAGGGTTGTAAACAATGGTTGAAGGTGGAAACATCAATAGACCACCGTTCTTCGATGGAACAAACTATGCCTACTGGAAAGTACGGATGAAAGCATTTTTAATTTCCATCGACGAACGGGTGTGGCAATCTATCGAGTTAGGATGGTCAAATCCAACTGAAGTTATTGTTGATGTTCACACCATCAAACCTAGGTCGAAATGGACCAAGGAAGAGATTGACTCATCTTCTTACAATGGCAAAGGAATCAACGCCTTATTTAATGCTTTGTCACAAACTGAGTTCTCTCGCGTCTCGGCATGTGAGACTGCGAAAGAAATCTGGGATGTTCTACAAGTTACACATGAGGGAACAAACCTTGTGAAGATTCAAAAACTGCAAATGCTTACGAGCAAGTTTGACTCCATTTTCATGGCAGAAAATAAATCTTTCACAGATTATTATACGCGATTGCAAGACATCGTGAACACATGTGCTAACTTGGGAGAGAAAATTCCAAAATTTAAAATTGTAAGAAAGATTTTAAGGACTCTTCCTGATAGATTTCGTTCCAAGGTTACGACCATTGAAACAATTAAACACCCGGACGAAATCCGTGTAGAAGAATTAGTTGGTGCACTTCAAACATATGAAATGACATTTCCTACTAACTATTCTTCTGGAAAGGCATCTACTTCTAAGTCTTCAGGTTTTGCGTTGAAAACAACAAAAGAAGAAGACACGGATTCATCCTCCTCAGACGATGACGAGAACCTATCTATGGAGGATTTTGAGAAGCAACTTGCTCTCTTGACAAGAAAATTTCGTCGAAACTTTCGAAGGGGTAATTCAAGTAAAACTTCATCCTTCGTAAAGTCGAAGAAAGGCAAAGGTTTTTCAAGCCACAAGTCAAGAAAGCAAGAGAGTTTTTCAAAGGAAAAGAAAAGCTCAGAGGGACAAGTCCAATGCTTCAAATGCCGAGGATACGGCCATATCTCAACGGTGTGTCCCAATAAGAATCCGTCAAAGAAGAAAGCGATGCAAGCCGTCACTTGGGATGACACCTCAACGTCAAATGAGTCATCTTCCAGTGATGAAGAAAATAACGCAACGGCGTTCCACGCGTCCACAACTTCACCCTTCGTATGCTTTATGGCAAGTACATCCGATTCCTTGTCCAACTCCTCCCAAGTTGAAAAGAATGCAACGGACAACGAATCGAGCAACTCCGAAGGTGAAGACTTTGCTTTTGCCTACCATAAACTTTTAAGGGATTCAAAGAAATTGGCAAAGCAAAACAAGGGTTTGAGAGGGAGATTGCAGGATCTCGAAGAAGAAGTAAAAAGGGCAACTTCTCTCTCAAACGCTCTTGAAGTGGAAAGGGATAACCTGATCAAAGCAAATGTTTCCCTTCAAGAGAAAAATGAGCATTTTGAGAAGGAACACGTTAAAATGGTTGATAAAGCAAGTTACTTCTTGAAGCTCTACTCCGAGGCTCGACAGGAAAAAATGGAGATGACGAAGACCATTTTCCAACTCAAGGATAACTTAAAGCAATTTTCTTCGGGAAGGAGCAAGTTCGATAAGATGCTTGGTCTTGGTCAAACAAATCATTTCGGCCTTGGATACAATCGAACTGAAGACAATCTTAGTTCGGTTGGGACAGTTTTTGTGCCCAGTCGGTAACTCCTCCTCCGACGACAGAATTCACTGCAATCAACGACAACAACCTTACCTCACCTACTTCGGGATCGTCAAGTACAAAGGTATGTTTTCGTTGTGGTTATGCAGGGCACATAAGAAGAAATTGCAAGATTGGAGCGAAAAGATCACATCAAGCACCTCTTGTAACGACTACCAAAAAGGTGATTCCTCGGAAATCAAAGGAGAACTTTTCAAAGGAAAAGAGCCTTGGTAGTTCACCCCACAAGAAGACATCGTCAAGAAAAAGCGATGAATCAACCAAGACGCTTTCACCTAGGAGAATAACTACACAATCATTGTCGACGCAGTCCAAAAAGGTTTGGGTGCGCAAAGGTGAATTCTTCCCTTGTCTTTAACTTTTCAGCGATTGAATGTCTTGTAATTTATGTAAATTATTCTTTTTGAAAGGGGTTAGATATGAGAATAATTGCTATGTTGTCTCAATAAAATTTCTGAAAAGTGTAACCTAGTTTCTTTAGATAATGAAACTCTTTGGCATGAAAGACTAGGTCACATAAATTTTAAAGAACTAGCAAGGATTTCAAATAAAGACGTGGTTAAGGGGGTTCCTAAACTTTCTTTTAAAGATAACATTGTGTGTGGAGGTTGTCAAAAGGGGAAAACAATCAAGGGTTGCACACAAGAACTTGAACCACGTTGGTACCAATCGGCCCTTGGAATTACTGCACATGGACTTAATGGGGCCGAGTCGTCAACCATCTTTGGGAGGTAAATGGTATATTTTTCTTTTGGTTGATGATTTCTCTAGATATTCATGGGTAACATTTTTAAAAGAGAAAGTGGATACTTTCGACTCTTTTCATGAGGTTTGTCATCGTATTATGATTGAAAGAAATGAAAAGATCGTTCGTGTTCGAAGTGATAAAGGTGGGGAATTCATTAATTCTAAATTCATTGATTTTTGCACTTCCAATGGCATAAAACATGAATTCTCAGCACCCTATACACCTCAGCAGAATGGTGTAGTCGAGCGCAAAAATAGGGTTGTTCAAGAGATGGCGCATGTGATGCTTCATAGCCGGAATCTCCCGTTACATTTTTGGGCTGAAGCCGTGAACACCGCCGTCTATGTAATTAATCGAGTGTATTTGCGCCCGGAAACTTTAAATACACCATATGAGCTGTGGTTTTGTAGAAAACCGAATATCAAATATTTTCGTATCTTTGGGAGTCGTGTTCTATTTTGCGTTATCGCGAAAATCTTGGTAAATTCGACTCTCGAAGTGACGAAGGGATTTTCATGGGTTATTCTACAAACAGTAGAGCATATCGGGTATTTAACTTGGATTCTAAAACGATGGTAGAATCTATTAATGTTAAAGTAGATGAAGCTTTCCATTTTGCATCTGATAAATCTACCCCTGATATGTCTCTGGATGATGATACTCCTGTAAATGCATCTTCTCATAATAACTCTTTTGATAAAGTTGATGCATCTAATGGTTCTTCTAGTTTATCAGAAATGCAGGAATTATCACATGTACCTCCGAGTACTCCATTACCTCAAACGCTACGGATCTCCAAGGATCATCCGGAATCAAACATTATTGGAGACCCACAAGAAGGAGTCAAGACTCGGAGACAGTGGTTTATGGAGTCGCATGTTACGTCTCCATGGTAGAACCAAAGAATGTCGATGAAGCTCTTCAGGATCACTACTGGATTGAAGCAATGCAGGAAGAGCTCCATCAGTTCGAAAGGAACAAAGTCTGGGAACTAACGAAGCCACCGAAGCAACACAACGTGATTGGTACTAAATGGATTTTCAAGAATAAGAAAAACGAGGATGGTACCATCATCAGGAACAAATCATGCCTAGTTGCTCAGGGCTACTCACAAATTGAAGGTATAGACTTTGATGAGACGTTCGCCCCAGTTCCTCGACTCGAGTCGATTCGTATTTTGTTCGCGATTGCTTGTCATTTTAAAATCAAACTCTTTCAAATGGATGTTAAGAGCGCGTTTTTAATTGGGTTTCTGAACGAGGAAGTTTATGTGGCTCAACCGAAAGGTTTTGTAGACTATAAACAACCTAACCATGTTTTTCGTTTGAAAAAGACTCTTTACGGTCTAAAACAAACACCACGAGCGTGGTACGAAAGGTTAACAAAGCCTCTATTGGAAAAGGGCTATACTCGAGGGGGAGCAGACCGGACTCTCTTTGTGAAGCATTATCAGGATAATTTTATTGTAGCACAAATCTATGTCGATGACATTGTATTTGGTGCAACTAGAGACAATGATGCTTCTAAATTCGCAGAAACCATGGAAAGCGAATTTGATATGTCTATGAGGGGGGAACTAACATACTTTCTTGGATTGCAAGTGAAACAAAATGAAGAAGGCATCCATTTGTGCCAATCCAAGTATGGAAGGGAGTTGGTAAAGAAATTCGATTTAGAAAACTCTAAAGATTTTCTGACTCCAATGGGAACTAGCAATAAGGGATTAGGAAGTGAATCTCTTAGTGAAAGTGTAGACGAGAAGCTTTATCGCAGCATGATTGGATGTCTACTCTACCTCACGGCTAGTCGCCCGGATATATCCTTTAGTGTTGGGATCTGCACGAGATATCAATCAGCACCAAAGGAGGTTCACCTGAAAAGCGGTGAAGAGGATCATCCGGTACGTTAAAGGAACACTGAACTTCTGAATTTGGTATCCTGTGGGAACAACGCTTGACATTATAGGATATTCCGATGCCGATTGGGCAGGATATGTGGATGATCGGAAAAGTACGAGTGGTGCATGTTTTTATCTTGGCCACTGCCTTGTTGCATGGCATAGTAAAAAGTAAAACTGCATAGCACTCTCGACTGCCGAAGCGGAATATATCTCAGCGGGTAGTTGTTCAACTCAACTCATTTGGATGAAAAGCATGTTGAGCGACTTCCGAATTTTCAGCAACTTGATAACAATTCTTTGTGACAACACAAGTGCTATAAAATATTTCTAAAAAATCCTGTGTTGCACTCGAGAACAAAACACATTGAACTTAGATATCATTTTCTAAGAGAGCTAGTTGAATCAAATTTACTTCAAATTCCTATATTTCAACTGAAGGATCAATTAGCTGACATTTTAACAAAACCTTGTGGATCAAAAATGTTTATTCATTTACGTAAAGCAATTGGAATGCTTTCCTTGAAATAACACTTTTTGAAATCATTGGTTAGGTTAGGTTTTGTTTTGTGTTTTGTTCCTTGTCTATGTTTGTACATAGAACATTAATTGAGCATATGTAATTGACTTTACTTGCATCCTTTCATATATTTAGAAATTTATTATGCTCTGGATATCATAATAATTCATTTGATGCAATGATCATTTATGTCAATTAAGTTATCTTTAATTGATCAAAGTCAATTTCTCTCTCATATGATCTCTTGGTATAGTTTTTATCATATTTCAAAATTGAGTTAAGTATGAAACTCGAGATCAATTTTGGTTGAATACCTTATATCTTAAATAATTGATAACCAATTGAGGGGGAGTTGTTAAAATATTTATGCTCATAAGATGTGGAAAGAGTTACATCCCATTGAGGAGTGTGAAAACTACCACCACATGGAGGAAAGAGCTACCACCTCGGTCGTCCGAGTACTGTGTGCAGCTACCACATGTATACCAAGCATGGTTTTTCAAGTTGATAAGATAAAATGCTTTTTGGAATACTTGACTCTGTCAAATTCCAAGGTTGGTATAAGGTGGGGATTTTATTGAAAGATGCTCAAAGAGCCACTCCTTACAATAATTGATTAGATATATTATCTAACTTATTTGGGATTTCAAACATCTATTGATCTTGGTATTTTATTTTCTTTACCATATTGATGATTTGATAAACGCATTACTCATAAGATCATGATAGATGTCATTGAACTTGTTCAACTTTAAAGGTTTTAATTTTTATAAATTTTCATTTCATTACTTGGATATTATTGATAGATTTAGCATAATCTATTTCTTTTATGTGAAATGATGATTTTTGTTTAAAGTTGACATGCAAAAGTGCTTACATATTTTTCTGGATTTTCTGGAATTTTCCTAAATTTTTCTGAAGAAAAAGTTGGAGCCGATCCGGACTGGAATATCCGTTCGGATCCCGAACGCAGAATTTTCTGCGGGTAGCCGTTCCGGACTGGATTCTTGATCCGTTCCGGACCGCGGCTAGGGTTTATAAGAAACAAAAGGGATTTGATTTCTTTTTACAACAATCTTTTGTTTCCAAGTCTCCAGAGCTTCTCTCTCTAGAAATCAAGCGATTTGGAGCCTTTCCAACTCAGTTCTTCGGATTAAAGTAAGTTTCTTTGATCAAAATTTCTGGTTTCCACTGTTTTGCATTGTTCTTCAAAACGTGATGGAAATCATGGGTGGAATCAATTCTAGATGGTTTTTGGTCAAATTTCTTTTGAAATAAGAACTCTGAGTATATTAGTTTTGATTATATGCTAGGTATTCTCCTGATTAACGGATTTTTGGGCTTCGATTTCTGAAAATTCGGTTTAGGGCATATAATAAGAATTTTTGAAAATCGTGGGATTGATCTATTTTTAAAATCTTTTTGCAAAACTAATTTGATTCCTAGTCTCTCTACATGATAATGATTGTTTAGGTAATTTTTCAAATTTTTTGAAAATAAATAATTTTTTCGTGTTCTTGAGTTCTTGCTCGCAGGTTGTTCTTAACTATTGCACTAGCAAGGATGGTTTTTTGCTTGGATTATTGTGCTCATTGTAGCATTAGTGGGAACTCGAGCATCTGTTAAAAAGGAACAAGATGAAACAAATCAAGAAGAAACAAGACTGGTTCCTCAAATGAGTCACATCAGAAGATGAAGAGGATTGGGACACTTTTGTAAAGAAGTACAACAGGCTGTCAATGACGAAGATAGGTTCTATTTAAAGAACAAAAGGTGAATGGAGTCTTCTTCAACAACCAAGCAGTACACTAGGCGAAAGAATTCGAGGGGTAGTGGAATTCAAATTAATGAATCCCTCGCCAGAGCACGCTCTCTGCCTAGAGAATCTCCATGGAATGAAGGTCAAAATGCACCGTCAGCATCCACACAACCTCCTTCTGTTGGGTTATGTATAATTGGATCTAAATAGGGAAAAAAACACCTAGAGGGGGGTGAATAGTGTAACAATAAACACTCAAAAATCTTTGCGATAAAACCCAATGCGGAAAAATAAATAACACGTAGAGATTTTTACGTGGAAAACTCCAAACCGGAGTAAAAAACTACGGGACCGATAACACGGTGAAATCCACTAGAATTATAACACGTACAAGGTGATATACCGTACTCACAGACGACTCAACCTTTTCCATACGCTCCTAGTTGATCTTCTCCGCTCGCTCCGCAACGCTTCTCGAATCCACGATCTGCGTCCAACGCCGAATCCACGGCGTCCAACGTCGAATCCACGACGTCCGACCGAATCCATGGTCTTCACCAGTAGCACGTCTCGAATCCACGAACGTACCACGCTCCGAATCCACGAGAGCGGTAGCACCTTGAATCCACAAGGCCACGCGAGTCCACGCGCCGATTTTGGGGAAATTGTTGTTTTTGGGTGGTGATGATCCGCCGAATACTTAGTGTAGAAATAGATCGGAAATACCATCTAAGTATTCATTAATTTGATTCTACTCAAAATTGAGTTGGAAAACCTAGAATCAAATTAATAATATAGATGAAGAAACATAGAATTAAATCTAGTATTTCCTTTCTTCTCTATCTGTGGAATTTTCTATTTCGGTCGTATTTTTCCATTTTGTCGTACCCTAAAAGATGAATTAAGGGTCTATTTATAGGTTAGAAACCATTGGAAGAGGATAAGAATAAAAAAACTAACCTTTTCTGGAATTTTTCAGGACGGCGATCCGGATCGGATTTCGCGATCCGGATTGCAGTAGCGAGACAGACATTTTCCAGAAAAACAAGGTTCGGGATCCGGATCGAAGTGCCTGATCCGGATCGTTCATACAATTCATCCAAACACCAATGTTCGGGATCGGATTGAAATGTCTGATCCGGATCGTTCATATATTACGGTAAAACCAGTGTTCGGGATCCGGATCAAAGAGGCTACGATCCGGATTGAATTTGCGTATGAACTAACACCCTTCGGGATCCGGATCGAAGTGTCTGATCCGGATCCTGAACATGTCCCATGTCCAGTTTTTGATTTTTATGCAATTAAAATTCATCCAAGTGTTTCTACACTATAAGAAGTATTCGGATCACCAAAGAAATTAGTTAAACATACCTGATCCTTTTGAATTCTTCTTTCTTGAGATTGAGTTATATGATCCAACCTTCTTTATCTTCAATCTTCAAGACTTAACCGAATTCACGAAATGCGCCAACTCAAATTCCGTAACAATCTCCCCCTTTGGCGGTTTCGTGACAAAACACAAATCCACTCAAGAAAATTCAAAAAGATATTTTTGTTGATATCACCATACAACAAAAATTTACAATGAGATCCAAATAAAGATAGATACATGAGTTAAACTCCTAAAATAGACTCTAGACTTAGACATCTGTACTCTTTGCAAAAGAAATCATTCTTGACAAAAGAGTCGTTAGATACCTCAAGAATTTTATGTCATTCAAAACCCACACACAGATGAAGTTTATACTCATTTATACTTACCATGACATTTATACTTCAGATTTGTAATTGGATCATAGTTAAAACCAACGTATCTTCTATGCATTCAAAATCCAAATCCAAATGGGAGATAGCTAAACAGGAAATATAACCATACATAATCAAGCTCCCACAGTCTGGATGGTACATCTACCTCACTCTAAAGTAACAATGCGGTGGGAACTATCACGCGACACCCTGTCCTCGGTCCGTCCAGTCAAGCTCGGCAGGAACGGAAGAAAGCCTCAGCAACCTGTCACCGACAGAGGGTGTGAGAACTACCTACAGTGAATCTCAGTGGGTACCGTCTCCAAGAACCACGGTCTGCCCACTAAGTCTCCCTAGAGGCATAAGATACAAAAATACTGTAAATGAGAAATAAGCTGAAAGAAGAATCTACAGCTATCATGCCTCTATCTACTGAGGCTAACAATAGGAAGAGAATATGGATGGGTTGATAATGGCGCACTCCCTGCTGACAATATGTCCAAGTACTATGCTCAAGAAACTCAACTATGACACATGCTATGCCATCACTCTTCTCAGTGTAACCCAAATCCCTCACGACTGCCACATAGGGTTCCATTCGAGTCAATCCTGCGCCCCCCAATGGTATCAACCAGTGTCCAATCGTGACTATCTCGATCTCACACAAAGTGACCCCATGGGGAGGCTCGCAAGGTATCAGCCCGCTTAATAGTATTAACTAGGCGCATCATCGCAGCCTCGTCAGCTCGGATCATCATCGCACCCGGGGCGTAGCTCGAGGGAGCGCCCCATCGAACTCAATATCACCTCTGTATCACTGTCCTCACCAGTGGCCTCCTGCAGGCTATATTCCACGATCAAACACATCGGTATCACGATGCTCAAGCACAACTCCTTCGGAGAACCCTCCACGACTCAATCTCACCCCTGACCCACTCCAAGAAAGTACTACAGAGCTGGGACCACACGTCTCTCCCAACGGGTCCCACAACAACACCCCACTCATAGGCGAGGAGAAACCGACTGACGCGGTCAAAGATCCGAAAAATCCCATAGACCCGGCCTAAATCCCCAATCAAACAAGAACATCTCTAGGCTCGGCCTATCGAAGCTCTCGTCCTTACCGTGTTAGGGATTCGGCCCCTCTCCTTTAAAGTGGAAACTTCTCAACACACAAACTCCGGCTGGAGATGCTCCAAACGATCCAATCCGCGAAGGGTCCGAAACCCCTTGAGACTAACACCTACATCCCCAATAAAGAAAATAGCTCTTAGAACCCAGATCACCCGAATCATCTCGGTGAATAGTTAATAAGAAACAGTGACGTTTTAATCAGAAAACCCCTTTGATCTGAGAGAAATCCATCTTTTAATGATTTTTAGTCTTTCATGAAACCCTTTGAAAACAGTTTTATGTCCCAAACCGTCGAAGAGCCACTAGCTCCCTGTCCTATCAAACATAATAGACTCAGGCATCCCTGCGAAGCTTGGAACACAACATTGGCTGACTAAATCATGTGTTCGTCCAAAAACAAGTTCTGGGTTTCAAGGTCCTACTAACACACTGCACACCACGATCACAACGTGGTGGGGACGAGAAGAAAATAGCGAAAACTAAAAACCCGGGACCACCGTTATCTGAAACGGTTTCCCAAAACGACCAACACTGGCCTACCCAGCCACCAGACCCCACTCTCCCCCCAGGCCCGAGTGCAACACCCGTCCCACAACACTTCTGACCACTCGGCCCACTACCCGGTCGAAGAACTCTATGTCCAGAAGGATATGCATTATGTGTTTATGTCTAAGCATAAAAGAACCTAGCCCAGATTTACGGTTCTCAATTGGTCTGGTCCACACCATGCACATATGACGGGGGTGCTAGTCAAGTTCCACAGAAAACACTTAAACTAGCATGCAATCCTATCACAGTAGAATTAGAAGAAGTCCGTAGACTTGGAGAGAAAAACACCCACCCTCATACTTGCCACCAATTGCTTGTCGCACTTGCAATTGGCTCATCTGGGATATACCTTGCCCTCCACGAGGTAGCCGCCGCAAACGGGCACGCAGCGTCCTACCACACGGATCGCGGGCGCTCCAGCAGATGCCCCGAAACAAGCCCGCTGGTCCCGCGACGGAAAAACTCACAACCGCGGTCCCGACGGAAGCTAAAAAACCGCACTGCAAGCTGGCCCAGAGCGAAGAATTGCAAAATCAAGTCAAAATGGTCGAAAACCGAGCATCCGGGTAAGGTGAAAAGGCCTCCGTCGGCGAAAATACTGCTCAAAAAAATATCATTTCGAAAAACTCCACAAAAATCTGCTCGCGAAGCTACTTGCGAAAAGCTGCTCGCGAAAAAAAACTGCTCGAAAACCACTCGCAAAACCGCGCGAAAATTGCGAAAACTCCGAAAACTGCTAGCGAAACAGCTTGCGAAAACTGCACGGAAACTGCGTGAAGACTGCTCGAGAACAGCGCGAAAACTGCGGAAACCGCTCCGAAAAACTGCTCAAACCTGCAACGACAAAACAGCGAAAAAAACGGCTTGCGCAACCGCATTCGTGCGAAAAAATCCTGCGAAAACTGCATAGCGAACGGCGTCGCGAAAATCCTGCGAAAACTGCTAGCGAACCGCTCGCGAAATCCTGTGAAAACCGCTAGGCGGAAACCGCTCGCGAAATCCTTGCGAAATTGCTAGCGAAACCGCTCACACGAAAATCCTGCGAAGCAGCAACAGCTTCTCTGCGAAACCAAGCCGCGCCGTGTATGGACCTGCTGCGGCGTGCCGGACGCGCCGCGCAGCGCCCTGGGGC
>CM055077.1:10978094-11143203 GCA_029204045.2 Tillandsia leiboldiana | reverse complement strand
GGGTCAGGAGGAGTAGTGTATAGGGGAGGTCGAGTGCATTTGTTGCAGTGACAGTGTCTTCGCCGAGCCGTCCAGATGTTTGCAGTGACACGTGTCTCCCGCCAGAGCCGGCAGATGTTGAGTAGAGGCTGGGTCGCTTTTCTTGCGAACTGTTGTAGAGGCGCATACTGGCGATGCCCGGACTCGAAGACATCCCTGTTGTCTCGCGGAGTACCGGATGTTTTTCCTCGGAGTTATCATCTATGCCGCCGGATCGAGAGATAGAGTTTGTGATTGATGTAGTCCTGGAACCTCATCAGTCTCTAAAGCGCCCTACCGATGGCCCCAGCAGAGTTGAGAGAGCTAAAGGCTCATTACAGGATCTTTTGGATCGAGGGTTCATCAGACCTAGCGTCTCTCCGTGGGGAGCGCCGATTCTTTTTGTGAAAAAGAAGGACGATCACTTAGATTGTGTGTGGATTATCGAGAGTTGAATAAAGTGACCGTTCGGAACAAGTATCCTCTCCCCAGGATTGATGATTTGTTTGATCAGCTTCAGGGAGCTACGGTCTTCTCCAAGATCGACCTTCAGTCCGGTTACCACCAGCTTAAGGTGAGGGCCGAGGATGTGTCCAAGACAGCTTTCAGGACTCGTATGGGCATTATGAGTTCACAGTGCTACCTTTTGGATTAACTAATGCCCCAGCCGCATTTATGGATCTAATGAACCGAGTGTTTCAGCCCTACTGGATCGTTTTGTAGTTGTGTTTATTGATGACATTCTGTTTACTCCCGAAGTGACACGGAGCACGAGGAGCACTTGAGGATAGTGCTGCAGCTTCTGAGAGAGAAGAAGTTGTATGCCAAGTTAAAGAAGTGCGCTTTTGGCTTCGGGAGGTTTCTTTTCTAGGCCACGTAGTTTCAGCCGCAGGAGTGGCAGTGGACCCGGCGAAGATTGATTCAGTTCGGGATTGGCCTAGACCCACGAACGGTGACAGAGGTGCGCAGCTGTCTTGGGCCTTGCGGTACTACCGTCGTTTTGTGGAAGGCTTTGCGAAGCTTTCTACTCCCCTCACTCGGTGACTAGGAAGGGATCAAGTTTTGTGTGGACAGAGCAGTGTCAGCAGAGCTTCGAGGAGTTGAAGCAGAGGTTGATTACAGCGCCAGTCCTTTCACTACCAGTTATGGGAGAGGGATTCGTGATTTACAGTGATGCCTCCCACAGCGGCCTAGGATGTGTGTTGATGCAGCATGGTAGGGTATCGCTTATGCTTCGCGCCAGCTAAAGGACTATGAGAAGAATTACCCTACGCATGACTTGGAGCTAGCCGCTGTTGTCTTTGCCTTGAAGCTTTGGCGGCACTATCTTTATGGCGAGCATTGTGAGATCTTCACCGACCACCAGAGTTTGAAGTATTTGTTCACCCAGAAGGAACTCAACTTGAGGCAACGCCGGTGGCTAGAGCTGCTAAAGGATTATGATCTGAATATTCAGTATCACCCCGGCAAAAGCCAATGTGGTCGCAGACGGCCTTGAGCAGGCGATCAGGGCAGTCCTTGAGTTTGTTGATTACTCAGCAGATGCCCTTGAGAGAGCAGTTGAGGCGCTTGGATATCGAGGGTAGTGTCCCCTGGGGTTTCTGCAAGACTTAGGTCTATGGTCTTGCAGCCTACTCTGTTGGACCAGATGAGAGAGAAACAGAGTGAGGACCCCGAGCTTATGAGGATTAGAGATCAGCTTCAGCAGGATCAGGGTGGGGACTTTTCTGTGGATACAGCGGGAGTACTCAGGTACAGGGACCGCTTTTGTGTGCCCGTGGACTCAGAGGTTCGAGAGCTGATTTTGAGGGAAGCTCACTATACACCTTACACCCTCCATCCTGGGGGAACTAAGATGTATAGGGACTTGAGGGCACAGTTTTGGTGGCGCGGCATGAAGAGAGATATTGGAAGGTTTGTGGCTCGTTGTTTAACTTGTCAGCAAGTTAAAGCTGAGCATCAGGTTCCAGCTGGCAAGTTGCAGAGCCTTCCAATACCTGAATGGAAATGGGACCGTGTCACTATGGATTTTATTGTGGGATTGCCGAGGACTCAGAGTGGTTCTGATGCCATATGGGTGATTGTTGATCGTTTGACCAAATCAGCCCACTTTCTGCCGATGCAGTTGAGTTGGTCCTTGGAGAGGTTAGCACAGTTATATATGGATGAGATTGTGAGACTGCACGGGGTGCCAGTATCGATTGTGTCTGACAGGGACCCGAGGTTTACTTCACAGTTTTGGAGGAGCTTGCAGACAGCCTTGGGGACCCAGCTTCAGTTTAGCACCGCCTTTCACCCACAGACTGATGGACAGTCGGAGAGGACCATTCAGACTCTGGAGGACATGTTGAGAGCATGTGTCCTGAGCTTCGGTGGCAGTTGGGATCGACACTTGAGGTTAGCCGAGTTCGCGTATAACAATAGCTTCCAGGCGAGCATTCAGATGGCGCCCTACGAAGCATTGTATGGTCGGAAGTGTCGATCGCCTCTATTTTGGAGTGACGTGGGCGAAAGGAAGACTTTGGGGCCAGATTTGCTTGTTGAAGCCGAGGAAAAGGTCAGGATCATTCGGCGACATTTAGAAACCGCTCAGAGCCGTCAGAGGAGTTATGCAGACAGGAGGCGGCGAGACTTGGAGTTTCAGGTGGGAGACCATGTTTTTCTGAAAGTCTCGCCATCTCGAGGAGTTCGCCGATTTGGAGTACGCGGAAAGCTTAGTCCGCGGTTTTATCGGGCCGTTTGAGGTGCTAGAGTGCATTGGACCAGTGGCATATCGAGTTGCGCTACCGCCGCGGTTGGCAGGCACCCACGATGTATTTCATGTATCCACCTTGAGGAAATATGTGTTTGATCCCTCACATATCCTGGACTTCACATCCTTGGAGCTAGACGAGGACTTGGGCTATCAGGAGCGACCGGTGCGAATTCTTGCTCGAGAGACGAGAGAATTGCGCAACCGGATCATACCTTTTGTTAAGGTTTTATGGAGTCATCATGAGGAGCGAGAGGCCACATGGGAGCCTGAGGATGAGCTGAGAGTTTCATATCCCCATTATTTGAGTCGCCCTCCTGAGTTTTGATTTTTGTGGTTTCGAGGACGAAACCTTCTGAAGGAGAGGAGAGTGTAGAGTTCCGGAGCTTCGGGCAGTGTGCCGACTCCACGTGGCAGCCTGGTATTGTGGGAATACCATCAGCAGTTTCTGTTTGTTTTTACAGAGAGGTTCGGGTGGTCCCGGAGCGACGCGGAAGTCTTTTTGAAGGAAAGTGAGTTGGCGTCGACTTGAAAGCTTGCGGGTCGAGCTTTGGCTTCCTGGATGGTTTTGATGTGAGTTGATCTCGTGGGACATGTGTAATATGTTTTTACAGAGGTGTTCGGTTGGTTTCGGGGTGTTGCGGAGGTTCCGAGGCGAGAAAGTGAGTTGACGGGGCAAATTTGGAGTTTTTCGGGCTGTTCTGGAGTTTTGGGGTGGCTTGGTTCCGGAACCAGCCCTTTGGTTCCGAAACCAAGGCCCTTGTAACGGTACCAAGAGGGTGGTACCGGTACACAAGCCCAGGAATTGCCCATTTTGGCTCGGTTTGGCACAGTAACGAGGTATGGGCTCTTTTACTATCCCAACCACCCCAGAGAGATATTTATACACCTTGTCCCCTGCTATCTTATCCTCCCTTCATTCCTTATCTCCTCCTCCATTTCTTGCTGCCAGAGAAGAAGAAGCAGAAGAAGGGGAAGCTGTAGAGGGAGAAGTAGGAGCGTGCTGCTTGTGAGAGTTGACCGGGTCAACGTGCGCGCGCGAGGAGCAATTGAGGTAAATTGATTGTTGTAGTTTGTGGATTTGGATTTGTTTGTTCTCCTCTTGGGTTTTAGAGATGGAATTGATTGAGAATTGAGTTTAATTTTCCATTCTTGCTTCCTTGGAGCTCTCGGATTGCATGCATGCAGTAGGGAGTTACTGTGCAAATCCGCAATCTTCGCGTGCTTGATTCGTGGACTGGGGTGATCGGATTGAGCTGGGATTTTTATGGTGGCCTAGCTGGGTGCTGTGGAGGTTGTGTGGAGCTCCGTGGATTTTTCCGAGACGCGCGACGGCGCGCGCAGCGCGCGAGAGGCGCAGTTCAGTTTTTCTACAGAGTGCGCCCGTTTCTTCACCGTTTTCAGCGCGGCCTTCGGAAAGCATTTGAGGTGGGTTGGATTTTTCTTCTAAAAATCGTGGAATGCCCTCTAATGCTTCAGAACGCACTTTGATCATGTCAAAACTGTATATTTTAGCTGTTAAATGATCTGATAGTTGCCTAGAAAATTATAGAAATATTATCTGAACCCCAGAGTATTTTTAGTGGACTCTTGTCACTATATGACACTAGACTGTATACTTGGTTGGCCTCATTTAAGCTCCCGAACCGTTTTAAAAATCCGAAAGCTCGTTTTATTGGAAAACCGACCTTTAAAAATGGTTTTAAATGTCTGAGGGTTCTAGTGATGCTGCATGGGTTCGGGGAGCATGTTCTCTCGTGCCGGGGGGCCGAGGAGAGTTGGGTTGTTTATTAAAGCCTTTCGGTGGCTTTTCGAGATTTACTAGTGTCGTTGGGGGTTCTATGAGAGCACTACAGATTGAGTCGTGGAGTTTACTCCGACCTTGACATGAGAGAGAGTTGTCTGTTCACTATGTTTCCGATCTATTTGATCGTGGATGGTAGCCTGCTGAGCCTGGCATGTTTGCCAGTATTGAGATATTGAGATACTTGAGTTCGGTGGGGTCGCTCCCCTCGAGCTACGCCCCGGGTGCGATGATGATGCCGAGCCTGACGAGGCTGCGATGTGTTACTATTAGTCCTTGAGGGACACCCTACGTAAGTCCGTTCCTCCGGGATGTGCGGCAGTAGATGAGCGCAGGCTTGACTTTATCTTGACTGGTCCAAAGAGGACAGTCATTGAGACTTGGGTGAGATGTGTGAGTGAGTTACACTGCATGTTCATAGATGAGTGTTTTTCCTTTGAGCATATGTAGAGGCATATAGAGATAGATTTCCAGCTTTCCCTTTTATCTATCTATCTATCTTTTTGTTTACCTTTTGTGCCTCCGGTGGACTTAGTGGGCATACCGTGTGCTTGAGGACGGTACCCACTGGGAACTACCTTTGCAGTAGTTCTCACACCCGCTGCGGTGCAGGTTTTCCTGAGGCAGCTGCTCCGACTCCTTCCCGTGCGGAGTCTTCAGATCGAGGTAAGGGCGTGGCCGACTAGTCGCTTACCCGAGTCAGTTTAGTGGAGAGGTAGCAGTACCCTTTTGAGTTTCCACTTTTGTAGCGTGAGATTTTGAGAGATGTTATTTTTGTATCTTGAGGACAACTTGTATCTTGGATTTTATTTACTCTAGTACAGTTGTTCTGTTTCCTTTCTATAGCATGTACTTACTTTTGCTCTGATATCTGTTAGCTATAGATTTATTTGCGGGGTAGACGCTTCGTCTGTACGGCAGTTTCCGTACAGATGGCGGATCTGTTAGCGAGCCCGGGTCGCAGTTTCGACCCCGGGGCGTGACACCATGACTCTCTCTCTCCCCCTCTCTCCCTTACTTTATTCGGCTATATATACTGTTGGAATGGTGACTTCCTTTGCCCACTTGCTTTAAATCTTGCAACCTGTTCTTCCTTTTATTCTTCTATTGCTGTCTATATACGTGGAATATTGCATCTAAATTTTAAGGTAATTCCCTTTTCTTTCTGTCAGTTTTTTACTTATCTGATTTTTGCTGGTCCTCCTAGCTTTTTACCATGGTTAACTAGGACATTGTGTTTGCTAAATTTAGATTTGCTTTTGTGCCTGATTTTTTTCCTCTCTGGTTTACCTACTTCCCCTCTGGTTTATGCTCTATTTTATTTTCTCTGTGCTTCCCTGGGATTCTCAATACTGCCGATGCAGGCATGGATGTAGTGGCCCAGGTTTCCGTTCTGTTTTTCCCGTGAATCCTGGGTGTGAAACACCTATTATTGGTGTATTAGGTCCACAATGCATCAAAGGGATGCTACGGATGGACACTGTGTGGTATTTACTGTTGGTTTGACCTTCGAAGGTAATTGCCGAATTTTATAGAAAGATTTGGGCCAAGCGGAGGCCGTATTTGGATTCAGCGCGGAAAAACGCTTGAAAACGGCTTTTTATTTGTTGAAAACGGAGTCCGGATGCCCAAAAACGGACCCCCGGAAGTTTTCTGTGAAAAATGGTGCATGGGGGACCTGTGGACCGGCCAGGGACACGTAGCGGCTCATCATTGGGCCGGCGCACGCCCCCGGTCCACGGAAAGGGCGGCCGATGCATGGTGGACCGGCGGGCCACGTGGCGGCACGCGGTTGGGCCGGTGCAAGGCGCGCGGCGCACGGGAGGGTGCGCGGGCAGCGCGGGCAGGCCGGGCAGGCGCGGAGGGGGCGCGGTGCACGGTGGACCGGGGCGCGCCACGTGGCGGCCCCGGGTTGGCTGGTCCATGTGCGCGTGGCGCACGCGGCGCCACGCGGCGGCGGCCGTACGCGCACATGGGCGCACGTGGGCGCACGTGGCGGCGGCGCCCGCCGACAGCCGTGTCGGGCGGGGCCACGTGTCGCCACGCCGTTGGCTGGCGCACCCACCCTGCCGCCAATCACGGGGGACACGTGGTGCTTCCCCGTTGGGCCCGCACGGCTGCCGCCTGTTTGGCGGACACGTGGCGGGCCGTGGGCCGGGTCGGACGGCCGGTTGGACGGGAAGGGATCCCGTGCGCGGGCGGGCTGGGCCGGGCCGCACTGTGCGCGCCCGGAAACCCTTGGGCCGGGCCGCACTGTAGCCGCCCGAAACGCGGGCCGGGCTGCACTGTTCACGCCCGAAAGTGGGCCTGGGCACTGTAGCCGCCCGAAAGTGGGGACACATAGGTCTTTTTCCCAAAAGATTTTTGGGCCTATAAATAGCCCTTCCCCTCCCTTCTTTTTCTCTGTTTTCTGAGAGAAAGAGAGAGAATCAGAGAGAGGTCATTGAAGAGAAGTTTTTCATCTTCTTATTTTCTACCTCGTGGTGCGTTCCCAGATTTTCTGGAAGTTCGACAGCGGCGATCCGGATTTTACAGTGTGCCTCGTTTTTCCCTAATCTTGGCCCGTTATCGTCGCATTTCAGTCCGAGGAGTCCCCTGCGCAGTACAGGAGTCCTCTTTCGACGATTTCTTCGCCGGTATGTTCCTAAGAGGTAGGGCTTCGTTTTCCGTGTTGGTGGTTTCTTTGGATTCCGATTCCTTGGCATGATTCCCGAGGTGTTTTGACCCCCTCTTTTGCTGTTTGGGTTTTTGGACAGCGGCGACTTCGACGAATTGTTTCTCCGCGTAGGAATATCAGATCGAGGCGATTCAAGAGTCGATTTTGGACTACTTTTCGCGAGGAACGCAACCGTGATTTTTCTGGGATTTTTGGAGCTCGGGAAAGAGGTGAAATTCCTCGTTTTGCGTGCTGATTATAAAAACAGCAAATCTGTTTTGAGACTTGTAGTTTTTACACCGTGTACACTTATGTGATGTCGTAGGATACTGTTTCAGCTGACGGTGTGCATAGAGGACAGCGGGTATTTTCTTGGGGTATTGTGCATGCTTTTCGAGGTGGGTGGTTGTTGCTTACCTCACTTCTGACTATCTCACTAGGAGTATTAGAGACTCCCGACTTTAAATTGATAATCGGTACTTTTAATCATAAAATGCATAAGTAAACCCCACAAATAATATAATAGCTCATTTATAATAAACTGGGACACTGTTGCTGGACATATGCTGTAACCTATCAACGCATGCAATAGTCTTATCATATAACCATCTTTTTCTAAATAAATACCCAATACTTTCCTTCTGTTTTTAAATGCGAACCTTTGCATGCTTGTTTGGACATCTAAATGGACTACTATTTATTGCTACACTATCTTTGGGACTTGACTTAGGAGAAACCATGTTTCACTATTCTCCTTCGCATTTGGATATATGTTGCTCGGTTTGAGCAGGGTTTGGGATAGTGTAGTTGAGGCTTGAGTCTGGGACAGGTTTGACTCGATTATATATATTGTGGGGCATTGTGGTAACCGCGGACATGAGGCGGTTAGCCAGATATTGTTTATGATATCAGATTGTGGACTTATAGGGTGTTGCGGCGACCGCGGACATTAGGCGGTTGACCGGATGTTCACTTATGCATCAGATTGGGTTTCAGATTTTCCTAGTGGATGGTGTTTCCCACTTGTTGATTACTATTGCGTCTGATTGGGGATCAGGGTTACTTTAGTGGATGGATATTTCCCACTTTGATCATAGTCATGATCCAGTCCTGCTATTGTGAGACATTGGTTACAGAGATGCTTGATACAGAGGTACTTTACTCGTGTGGGTCACTCCCCTCGAGTGCCACTCCGGAGTAGGCTTTACACCGTGCCGAGCGCCGGGCACCTTGATGAGTTGCGAGTGACGACAGAGCAGGCAGTGCCAGTATTTCCTGGCCCTTTGATTGGGTTTCTTTGGGCAGTTAGCTTTATAGTTACATATTTACAGTTATCTTTTGGCACTGCATTTAGAGGCTTAGTAGTGGTAGTTTCCTTTTTCAACAGTCTTTATTCCATACCACTGTTCTTCCCTTTTCGCCTCTTATAGTCCTAGTGGGTGTGTCAGTGTTTGAGGTTTTACCCACTAGGGGAGGCTACTGGTTTATCTAGTAGTTCTCACCCCCCATTGTTGTTTTCTGTCCTTTCCCCCTGTGTTTTGCAGAGTCGTCTGCGGGAGCTGCTGGGCCTTCAGCGGCAGATCGAGGTAAGAGGATTGCGGACTAGCTAGATCATCTACCCCGACTGTGAGAGTAGCTGGACTTTTATTGTACCCCTTTTGTATCTCAGACTATATTAGTTTACTTTTGGGACTGGCTTTAGCCAGCTGGTTGTATATTCATGGTAAGCTGGGAGTTTATTGTACTTTATTTCAGCTTGTATCTTATTTTCAGTCTGAGATTACTTTTAGTTCTATTAGTTCAGCTCTGTTTACGCTCTTTTATTGTATATTATCTATCTGAGCAGGTTACCAGCGCTTCGTGTACATGGAAAATTCCGTGTGCACGGCGGATCTGTTGGCGGGCCCGGGTTCGGGTTCACACCCGGGGCGTGACAATGGATGTCGTCACGATCTCCTTTAAGGATTTGCTATCGGTTATAGCCCAAAAACTGGCTATCCCAGCACCAAAGTATGGGCTTACGGTTGACACGTCTGCGCGACTTATCGCTTACGTTGATGTGGAGATCGAGAGAAACGACTCCGTTGTCGAAACCATTCGTTCATGGGGTTTGCCTGCCTGCGCTGCTGGTCCATCTGAGGAAGAGGCAGCACGCAAATGTATTAGTACTCTTCGTAGTGAGCTTGGCTTCGCTATTCACGATGCAAATTTTGATGACGCTAAATTTTACAAAAATTTGTACACTCATCTCTCTGAACAATATAGCACATTGTCGTCGAAGTATAATACTCTCAAGTGGGACTACAAAATGCTTAAGAACTGTTACAACAAGGCTACTGAGGAAAGAGACCGTTATTTATGTGAGCGCTCTGAAATACATAAAAGTTTGGAGAAGGTGCTTGATATAATAACTGGATCTACCATGGTTGTTG
This sequence comes from Tillandsia leiboldiana, assembly GCA_029204045.2. NCBI lineage: Eukaryota > Viridiplantae > Streptophyta > Magnoliopsida > Poales > Bromeliaceae > Tillandsia > Tillandsia leiboldiana. The sequence goes on along the minus strand of CM055077.1, from coordinate 11,133,541 downwards.
ACACACCTCAGGCGTGTGGTGCACAGGACCCTACTAATGTGTCCGAATAGTTGTTCCATACGCAGTCTATCCCCTTTTGATTGGCCGGGGTTTTGCCTTTCAGATCTGGTCTACCATTTTTGTTCTGCCAATATTTTGTTTACCCTTTTGCTTTAAAGAGACTCATGCTTTCTGTACTTGCTATCTCACTTTACGTTTATCTACAAATGTGATTTACGTTGTGGTTGATTTATTCCTCCATGTTTAATGCCTACATATATATATGTGTGTGTGTGTGTGTGTGTGTGTGTGTGTGTGTGTGTGTGTGTGTGTGTGTGTGTGTGTGTGTGTGTGTGTGTGTGTGTGTATGTATATGTATAAAGTTTTGATTTCCCTACTTATAGTTCCATTTGTCTCGGCCCTGTTGCTCCAACACAATCTGGGAATATGGTCCAATATGAAAAGAGGGGATGTTGCGTGCTGAATGGCCTCAGGGCAATTGTCATGAGTTACCTTACGGCAATCGGCTATGGTTCACTGTAAAAAGATAGGGATGTTGCATGCCGAACGGCCTTGGGGCGATTGTTATGCGTTGCCTTAGGGCAATCACCGCATCCTCATGTATTCCTAATTTGAATATTGTTATTCCCAGTTTGTGTTTTTGGTCCTTCCACTCTTTGCTGTGTGACGGATGGGCTGCCTAGAGAATGTACACTAAGCTGCTCACATATCTACCAAAAAACTGTGGGAATAGTTGAGGCTTCTCTCTTTAATGTAATTGTAAATTGTATCATGAATTCGTTCTGATGCATATATTGCCATATGAAAGCTGTTTTTAGTACAAAAGAATCCTCATTGTATAATAAAAAGGACGAGCATTGCAAATAGTTTAGGCTTCCCCCCAAATTGAAAAGTTCTAAGCTTCTGTTGTATTATTTTCCTCGCTCTCTAATTTTTTCTACTATTGTTACTTACGGTTTTCCTGCTTGTCAGGTGGGAACTCTCCAATTCCATGTAAGGATAAATGGATCTTTCTATTGCGTGACCCACCTTCCTTTATTTTCTTTGGTTTGCTGCACTTTGAACTTCCCTACATTTGCTTACTTATCTTATTTCCCTTTTTTCCCTTCTCCTTTTTTCTGTCCTAGGTTTGTACTTGCCTTTTTTACCACGCAAATGTTGTTTCTTATATATTCCCTCTACTTCCCTACTATTATTGCTTGCAACAATTGTTACAAAATAATTATGCTAAGTTCTCCCCTGTACTGTGCTCAGACTTGAATGATTTAATGATCTAGAAAAATTTTGTTCTACATCGCTATGGTGGGTATTATAAGCATAAAGCTGACTGTACTTTGCCAAAGACGGGGAAACAAGGTTTACTCCCTGAGCCCTGATCAATGTAAATTTGTGGTTATACAACCGACGGGTAATTGTATTGATTATTGGTAAGATTTTCAAAGCGTGGGATTACAATGCATTTGGCTGAGCTCCTTGGATTACAATACTTAAAAAATCACTTCTGCAATAATTTTAAGAATCGCACTGCTTTAACAGGATGACGCCAGGTTTGAATTAGGCATGCTTCGTTTCTTTGATCATGCAGCTGCAGTAAGTTCTAAATACTTCTCTTCTTTTTTCTCTCTTTTTTTTTTTATAAGGCGATGATGATGCAGTTAAAAAAAAAAAAGAAAAAAACTCGAGCTGAGGAATGGTTTGCTCATTGACCTTGAAAATTTGGACAACTGTTCGTACCGGAATATTGCACGTGCATTATCTGGATGGCCTATAATGTATGCAACCATTTGTGCGTAGTCGATAGGCGTGCATTATCTGGATGGCCTACAATGTATGCAACCATTTGTGCGCGCGTCGCCGATATCCTCCACACTAATCTGAGCCTTATACTATTTTTTTCTTCCTCCCTTGCTTCTATATATTTATTCTTGGTTTTTGATGTGGTTTTATTTGGTTTCCCTTTGGTTTTCAATCCTTCTGGTTAAATATATATATATATATATATATATATATATATATATATATATATATATATATATATATATATATATATATATATATATATATATATATATAGTTTCTCGAGCTTGAAAACTCGAAAGCATTAGGCTGAGCTCCTGTGAACAACTCTCGCTTTATTCAGTCTATTATTAATGTGAACAAAAGAGTGCCCAAAACTGTGATCATAGAATTTAGACCATGATAGTAAATCAAGAAAAGCTTCTGGTCCTATTTTGGTTTATCTGAATTGCTTGTATTGTAGTTGGAATTAATTGGTCCTCCGGTAGGACCATTGTCCATTAATGCTTCTGGTTTGAGTGTTGAGCATCTTGGGACACCTGTTGTGATGGGTGAGGTTCCTGACAAAGAGATTCTGCAGATGGTAGCAAGGACAACTCTTGGGACTAAGGTAATTGTAGTTCCTCTTTTATACACTTTTGTATTTAATATAATTGTGGTAGTTTTTTTTGTGTGGGTTTATTTTCGGTTTCACTTTTATATTAATGTGAGGACTGTCTTGGTTATAGTTATATGATGCACTGGCTGACCAGTTGACTGACATTGTTGTTCTGCCCCGGGAATCTCTACGACTACGGAAGCAACGACGGTGTGCTTAGTGCCGACAGTGGAGGCAGTGGAGGTACCCTTGCTGCCTGGATGGCCTATAATGTATGCAACCATTTGTGCGTAGCCGATAGGCGTGCATTATCTGGATGGCCTACAATGTATGCCACCATTTGTACAGGGTTGGTTTCTTTCATCATGCAACTCAGTAATTCTAAATACTTCTCTTCTTTTTTTCTCTTTCTTTTTATTTATAAGGCGATGATGATACGGGAAAAAAAAAAAAAAAAGGCTCGAGCTGAGGAATGGTCAGCTCATTGACCTTGAAAATTTGGACAACCATTTGTACCGGAATATTGCACGTGCATTATCTGGATGGCCTATAATGTATGCAACCATTTGTGCGTAGCCAATAGGCGTGCATTATCTGGATGGCCTACAATGTATGCAACCATTTGTGCGTCGCCGATATCCTCCACACTGATCTGAGCCTTATACTATTTTTTTTTCCTCCTTTGCTTCTATATATTTATTCTTGATTTTTGCTGTGGTTTTATTTCGTTTTCCTTTGGTTTTCAATCCTTCTGGTTGAATATATATATATCCTTCTTCATGGATAAACTGTTGGAAACTGGTACACATAAAAAGGTTTTAAATCAGATCTTTTGTAAAGCTTTCGAAGTTTCAGCTTTTATGGAAAATGCCATCTTTTTTTACTAGCAAATGGATGTGGTTGCCAACATTGTTTGTCAAGTAAATATGATCATTTATAGTGATTTTTACACACACCTTTTACTGTAACTTAACTTCAGTTTCTTAATATTTTTCCCTACCATTTTTTTACTATTTAAGGGTTTAAGAGATGTTTGGTTGCGTCTGATTGTCTTTTGACGGAACACTATATTTGAATGTGGCAAGTCTACAGATTGTTGATCAAATTACTAGCCATCTTAAACATGGACAATTCTTTGTGTGCATACTCAGGTTGTGTTAGATTATAACAGAATATGTCTACTTTTTTCCAGTTGTTCGATCCATATATTTTTTAAGACTCGTGTTGTCTATTTACGCTTCTGTTGCTAACTTGATTCCGGTTGTTTCAGAAATAATGTAGACAACAGGCCAGCACTTGAGAACCTGGATCTGATCTTTTTATGCGTCGATGAAATTGTTCCAGAGGGTAGTCCCCTTTGGTTCTTATTGGTTTATTAAATTGATTTCAACAACTTGATGTTGAAATTGCCGCAGCTGGTAACATTTTGGGAGTTCCCTGTACAAAAGAATCAATGATGTTTTGTACAGGGAAAGGGCCCCAATTGTCTCTTCAAATGTACGGGAAAGTACTCGTGAGGGAACGTCTCAGGCGGAAATTGCGGGGAGCCTTCCAAATAGTTTAGGACAACCGTTCGTGCCGGAATATTGCACGTGCATTATCTGGATGGCCTATAATGTATGCAAGCATTTGTGCGTAGCCAATAGACGTGCATTATCTGGATGGCCTACAATGTATGCAACCATTTGTGCGTGCGTCGCCGATATCCTCCACACTGATCTGAGCCTTATACTATTTTTTTTTTCCCCCTCTTTTGCTTCTATATATTTATTCTTGATTTTTGATGTGGTTTTATTTCGTTTTCCTTTGGTTTTCAATCCTTCTGGTTGAATATATATATATTCTTCTTCATGGATAAACTGTTGGAAACTGGTACACATATTGATTCTTTCGACAAAGTATGTTTGACAGTTTTGCACTAGCAGGCCTTATCCTTCTTGATTTTTTTTTCCCTCCTTTGCTTCTATATATCTTTCCATCTTAAACATGGTCAATTCTCTGTGTGCATACTCAGGTTGTGTTAGATTATAACAGAATATGCCTACTTTTTTTCAGTTGTTCGATCCATATATTTTTTAAGACTCGTGTTGTCTATTTATGCTTCTGTTGCTAACTTGATTCCGGTTGTTTCAGAAATAATGTGGACAAACGGCCAGCACTTGAGAACCTGGATCTGATCTTTTTATGCGTCGATGAAATTGTTCCAGAGGGTAGTCCCTTTTGGTTCTTATTAGTTTATTAAATTGATTTCAACAACTTGATATTGAAATTGCCGCAGCTGGTAACATTTTGGGAGTTCCCTGTACAAAAGAATCAACGATGTTTTAAAGTTTCCATTTGGTTTGGATGTGAATAGTTTCCCTATAGCGGGAAGCAGATGAGATGACAGGATCAAACAAAAAGTTTAGAACTTTTTCTGTTATCGGGTGAGAAGCTAAAATGAGTTTTTTGGGCCACAAATGCCGGAGCATTGAAGCTTCTAATTTTCCTGAAGTTGTGTGAGAGATTTGAATTACTTATGCTTCTCCGATGCAGCTTAGGTAACTCTTCTCATTTTTTGAATTACTTATGTCTTTCATTGGTCTTAGAAATCTACTATGTTAAACAGGCTGTGTGGGCACTAGGTAATGTTGCTGGTGACGCTCCGAACTACAGGAATTCCATCCTCGAGCATGGTGCTCTCTATCCATTTCTTAGTTAGATTAGATGACAAAAGGACTTTAGACGTAACCAGAGGCTAAAATGACTTCTAAATTGATGGAGATGCTATGAGATTGATAAACCTCTGTTGATTATGTGCCTTAATGTTGTCATTTCCTGCTTGATTGAATTAAATATCTTTCTACCTTAAACATGGTCAATTCTTTTTTACAAAATAGGTACGCAAACATGGAGGAATAAATCTACCACAACATAAATCACATTCATTTTTACAAAATAAGTACGTAAGTATGTAATTAGACTACTTCTTCCAACATGTATTCATGTTGGGATCGATTTATGAAAAGGTGATGACATAATCGGGCTACTAAGAAAAAACTACATATATAGGACAGACGAGGAATTGATCAACGGTGGGATGTCCTCATATTTTTCATAAATCAATCCCAATATGGATGTTGCATTATAGGAGTTCTCATATCATCTTCCCATGAAATGGTCATACTTTTAAAAGGACAACCTACCACTCACTAAAAGTAAGTATAGAGGATAAAGAATGCTGTTTTAATGATGTAAACGAAATTTTTACTTGCTCTTTTTCTCTCTTTTTCTCTTTCTTTGTTTTTTATAGGACGGCAGGTTTGAATTAGGCAGGGCCTTTTTATGATTTTGCTTCGGCTAGGAGTTTGAACCAAATTTAGTTGGTTAACGTTTGTTTGATTGTCCATTATAGAGCTTTCCCCAATGATTTACTGGAGCCTCTTCAACTTGGAGCTATGATCTTACCTGACCCTCATTGACTCTAATTATGGTCCAAGAGATAATAGGTGATAAATTTTTGAAGTTATTTTAGCCTATAATCCATCTTGCTGTCTTTTTATCCACATTTATGTCGTGGATTTACAGTTAGAGAGCAATTAGGGACTTTATATGCGAGAGTTTATGGTGATATACTTAAATATTTCCGTCAATTTTAAAACTTTTTCCTCAATGATTATTTTATTATTCTTCCGTTTAGATAATACCTTTTTTATAGTTACTAAATTAATATTAAGCTTTTGTTGTTTTTGCTTTACCAATACAGCTTCCACTCATGTGATACAAGGTTGGAGCGGAGATGAATGAGTCCAACTCTGTGGATCTTGCAATTCATACAGTGATATGTTGGAAGGGCAAAGGAATGCTGTTTGTTGTTTGCAATCTAATTTGTTCCTTTTGGGAAGGCCTTCAAGTTCAGGAGCATTTAAAATGGCATGGACACCAGGATGCTCATGTTAGAGCTCTCTGAGCTGGATAAAGCCCTTTGCCCCCAACCATCCACCAACCATCCAATGAGGGCCTGTTTTTTGTATTCCATTTGGGAATCTGTGTTGTTCTTATCTTTAGTTTCTTTTACTGTGTGATTATTTCTTAATCGATAAGACACTATTCATGGTAATAAAGATCAGAGCATTCAGAAGAAAAACACCCATAGCTAATCTCCTAATATAAATTTATAGCTTTATGTCCATTGTTTTAACAAAATTAGTTATTAAAGTTCGGGTAGTTCTCTGCACTTCTCTAGCCAGTCATTGCTTTTCAAATTCATAGTTATTTGGGTTGTGAGCTGTCGAGTTTATATTTCAGTTTATTGCCGTATGATTGATGGTTTGGTTACCTTTATATAATGGTTAATTTGATTTTTAGGAGCTTTCTGTCTTCTGTTTACTCAATACCTTGAGATCAGTGACTGAGAAAACTGCTTGCTTACTTGAATTACACTATTCATAGGCTGCATAAAATGTATTCATCATCTTTTATTCTGGGGAGAGAGCGAAAGCCAAGATTTTAAAGATATGTGAAGCTTTTGGAGCAAATCGTTTCCGTTCACTGAAGATTTAGGCAAACAGATGCAAATGATTTGAGAGGTTAGTGCTTACTCATTCTTGCTACTTGATTCTTTTTTTAAAAATGTTAACAAACTTAAAAAGGTTTTAAATCGGATCTTTTGTAAAGCTTTAGAAGTTTCAGCTTTTATGGAAAATGCCATCTTTTTTTACTAGCAAATGGATGTGGTTGTCAACATTGTTTGTCAAGTAAATATGATCATTTATAGTGATTTTTACATACACATTTTATTCAATTTCTTAATATTTTCCCCTACCATTTTTTTACTATTTAAGGGTTTAAGAGATGTTTGGTTGCGTCTGATTGCCTTTTGACGGAACACTATATTTGAATGTGGCAAGTCTACAGATTATTGATCAAATTACTAGCTGTATGAATTTTTTATTGTGATAGTGAGGGTAATAAATATATTAGGTTTGTATGTGGCAATGATAGCAAACTCTCAGTTCTACTTTTATTATTATTTGTTTTAAGCTGCAGTTAGAGGTCAATACACCATAATGTTACAGTTCAGCATTTCAGTTGCAACTTGACACAGAATGCAGTTTGTCAGATGTCATGAATGTTCTAACGATCATTCAGTTCTGAATATTATTAAAATTAAAAAATCTATTATTCACTGTTATGATGCTCCTATGGTTCTGCATTTTCCAAATTCTATGGATCATAGTGTTATCAAGAGTAAGCACTGGAGCATTTCGGTAGGTTGGTTCCTTCACAGTTCACACCCACGTACAGAGTCTATTTCCAGAATCTAACTGATCTATCGTTCCCACATGTGACAAATGCTGCCTCAGCTGGAGAGTGTTCTATCCACCTCGGCGCACCAATGTGATTGGATGGCAACCATGTTGTAATTTCAGCAGTGAGAGCATCCCAAATAACAACCTGCGATCAATCTCAATTTAGTAGTATTTATCATCTGGTAAATATTATCAAGATCTGTGAAGCACTGAGGACTAACCTCATTTTTTCGGTTCGTCGACTGATAGAATGAATTCCTCTGTTTCATTGAAGACGGCCTACAAAACCACCCATTAGGTAAGGGCGTAAGGCATAAGATGTTACTTAACTAGCCAATCAGCTGCAAATTGGAGAATAACTGAATCATCTGTTTTACTTAAGTGACTTTACCAATTGAGGGTTTCTCTTATCATTAATGAACTACGACTTCGCAAAATACGTGAGCAACAAACATTTTCTTCCTTCCTTTGATGTTAAATTTTCAGAGATGCCCATGGAGTTCTTGATGCTGTTTGTGCCAGTCATTCCTTCAGCTGCAGTGGGCAAATGTTTAGTTTCAATGACTGAAACCGAACTATTCCTTAGTCTCTCCTTATCAAGGTAAAATGCACAAATATTTTTTTTCCCCTTATTTATCCTAATTCTAAATACTTCTCTTCTCTTTTTCTCTTTCTTTTTTTTATAAGGCGATGATGATGCAAGAAAAAAAAAAAAAATCTCGAGCTAAGGAATGGTCTGCTCATTGACCTTGAAAATTTGGACAACCGTTTGTACCGGAATATTGCACGTGCATTATCTGGATGGCCTATAATGTATGCAACCATTTGTGCGTAGCCGATAGGCATGCATTATCTGGATGGCCTACAATGTATGCAACCATTTGTGTGTCGCCGATATCCTCCACACTAATCTGAGCCTTATACTATTTTTTTTTTCCCCCTTTGCTTCTATATATTTATTCTTGATTTTTGCTGTGGTTTTATTTGGTTTTTTTTTTGTTTTCAATCCTTCTGGTTGAATATATATATATATATATATATATATATATATATATATATATATATATATATATTCAGTTTCTCAATCTTGAAACTTCGAAAGCATTAGGCTGAGCCAAATTGAAAAGTTTTAAGTTGTACTTGGCAGAATACAGTCAGCTTTATGTTCCATATTGTATTTTTCCTGTTCCTTCTTTTCCTAAGTCAGCTGTTGCAGGATACAGCTCTTTGCGGTGTACAGTTCTGTGGATCGCAGTCCTTTGGGGAGTTAGCTATTTTTTACACTACTTGGCATAGTACAGTCGACTTTATGCTTTCATACATTTATCAACTCTTTGTATAAAATATATTATATAGGCAAAATGATCTATTCTTCTATTTCTTTGATCTCTTTAATGTTTGTTTTATTAGTTATAAATTCCTGTGGTTTCTATATTGGACTGTTGCCTAATGAAAAAGGTATATCTTCTACGTCTAATGGTGATGATTCTTGTGATATAGGGATCTGGTTCGATGAGAAGCACTGGGTTCTAAGTGCATACAATCATAAACTCTTTTGAGGTACAAATTTGTTTTATAACTCAATATTATTTGAATTATCTTGATCATGGTTATGGTTATGGTTATTAATCATGCTATATTATTTATTGATGTTTTCGATCTGTGCAGATCATACATGAATATTTTAACTTAAATTATTTATTTAAGTTAAAAATGGAAACTGTTCCCTCTTCTTCTGCAGGAAATTGCGATGAACATGCTTTGAAGCTAAATGTAGTTTGAACTCGCCATTCCTTTCAACCATCAGTGTACTGACACCCGCCTCGAATTAATGTTGAGAAGGCCTTTAAGCTAAAATTAATTTGAACTATTCGTTTCTTGCAAGCATTAGTACACTGACATTCGGGCTCAAATTCACAACAAGAGGCCCAAAATGTACATTTCCTTAAATTCGCTACAGACTTCTCTTGTTTAGGCTATTAGATTTTATTTATGAATACAGCTGAGTTATTTTTAGCATCTGAATGGGCCACAATGTTGCTTCATACCAATTCTTATCTTTTGGCATTTGAGTTGCTCTCCTTACTTTCTTTTTAATCTTTCTGAAAATTATATTAGCATTCAAACGCCTATTTGTCTTTTGCATGTGAAATGGGTTTGGTTTCTTTTTGCACGTATTTGTATATATTCTGGTGTGCTTCAAATTCTGCTATATGCATGTAAACCACTAAGTTATGGAACTTGCCCCATGTTCTTCTCAATCCCTTAGATTAAACTGTGACTGATTCTATATCACATAAATGTAGTGCACACGTGATAGCCTTTCTGTGAACTGAATTTCCCCAGCGAGCACTTGCCCTTTAAATCAGTTTAAAAATGAAAAAGTACATATCACATACACTACAAAGTCCAAGTGAGCCACACACTATATAAATCGAGATAAAGCCTAGCGTTCTTACAAAATTACTTAATTTTGCAATAAACGTGTGGCAAACAAGGTTTAGAAATTTGGGTTTTTTCCCCCTTTCTTTCATACGAAAAAAAAAAATAAAAATAAATAATAATCAATAAACAGTAATAAAAAATTAAATAAATAATAAAATTAAATCAATAAATAAGTAAGATCACTTTAAAATGATATAATAATATTATAATTGATGATGGAATAATACTTAATTTGCTATCTTATTTTTTTATATCAATAATTTATTATTTATTTATAATGATTAAAAAAATTGGTATTAAAATTTATAATAGATAAAATTTGAAAATTAAAATATCACGCAACTGACCAAAAGTGTAATTTACCCTATAAAGAGTTACATTACAATTTTGCGATTGTTTGCAATTTTATTAATGCGCTTACATAGTTCACCATATTAGTAGCATTATATATTAGGTCGAGATGGAGTGAACTCATTCTAATTTCCGGCCTGTTAGTGTTTTTTTTATTCAGGTGCTGTCCTAAAGTGATGGCTATATATAATTGGCTAATATATGTTGATGAGCTACCCTCAGTCGCTAATTAAGTGTTTTAATTGTTGTCACAAAACCATTTTTGCCCTTTGCGTTCAAACTACAACTTTTAAATTAATAATAGAGAAAATAATATTATTTTAGATTCAGTACATATATATTAGATCCAGTATCTTCTTTTAAAAAATAGAGGAGACATACTTATTTCTTTAATTGACACTCTATTCGATTTTGCAGCTCAAGTACTTTGATCATTTTCGTTGTCCCAACGTCTCCCAACATCTAGAGCTCCAGTTTGGTTTCATTCGGTATTCTTCTTTCTTACGAAATTTTTATAAGCTTAGTTTTCCTTTAATATATCATTGTTGAATGGTGGTTTCCCTTCATCCTTCGTGGTAAAATATTTTTTTATTAGTTTTCCAGTATAAATATAGTGTGCCTTTTTGGTCGAATATATGGATTTGGAGAGTGTGTTTAGAGAGAATAGAAAACGAAGAAAGGCCATACTGGTAGAAAAACGGAGTAGACTTATTGCTTCTCACCTACAATGTTCGAACAACGATGGTGCTACCTCGAATTCGGCGCACGATGCTCCGCATAGTGGTAAAAAAATGAGAAGACACCCGCATGGGTCAGCTCGCATTTCATCCGTTGGGGCATCGCGTAACTCAATCATTGAAGAAAGAGATGTTGAACAATCTTACTTGGGATTGCCAGACTATGAGTGTCAGTTTTGTGGGGCTTCTCTGTGGTACGAAGAAAGAATATACAAATCGAGGAATGAACGGGTCCCTAGGTTTTCTCTATGCTGTCAAGAAGGTAAGTTTGACTTACCAATGCTAAGGCAAACACCTGCTTTTCTAGATAATTTACTTAATTACAATGGTAGTAGAGATTCTGCAAAGTTCAGGGAGAATATAAGAACGTATAATTCCATCTTTGCCTTCACATTAATTGGGGCAAAAATTAATATCGAGATAAATAGGAGGCCTGGGCTGTGACGCCCCACTTCCCAGGGGGTCACCCATCCTAGAACTACTCTAGCTCTAGCACGCTTAACTCTCATGTTCCTCTTGGATCTTGCTACCATCCAAAATGCTATAGCCGGGTTAGAGATTTTTAGTCCTATTATATCATTTATATATAGGACTAATCCAAATTCCGGGGGTGTCACATTCTTCCCCCCTTTTAGCCCTGACGTCCACGTCAGGCTCAAACACACTCACAAGCACCAGGCGATGTGAGACTCGTCTCGCTAGCCTTAGCCGACCTTGTAGGGAGCTGCACTCCACCTACAACGGTCATTAGCTGGGGAGCCACACTCTACCCGCTATATAACCCTGGCTCAGCCGAGACTCATCTCACATTTCCGGCTGGTGAATGTCTCTGATACCAACTGTGACGCCCCACTTCCCAGGGGGTCACCCATCCTAGAACTACTCTAGCTCTAGCACGCTTAACTCTCATGTTCCTCTTGGATCTTGCTACCATCCAAAATGCTATAGCCGGGTTAGAGATTTTTAGTCCTATTATATCATTTATATATAGGACTAATCCAAATTCCGGGGGTGTCACATGGGCCATATGTATTTAGAATAAATGGACAAAATCATCATAAAATAGGATCCCTTCTTCCAAGTGACGGAGAACGTCCGAAGTTCGCTCAACTATACATATATGATACAGAAAATGAAGTTGAAAATAGGATGAGGGCATTTGGCGTAGATGCTGAGCTACCTAATATTGACAGAGGTATCGTTGAAAAATTGGTTGAGATGTTTGACTACGAAAATGAACTTGTGAAAGCATTTAGGATGGTTAGAGATCGTTTTAGGACTGAAGATTACCATCATATTAGATTGAGATTGGTTGGCACGCGTTCGGGGGATGCGGTACAGTATAATCCTCCTTCATGCGCTGAAATTGCCGGTCTGATAGTTGGCGACTTGGGGAGTGTAGATCGGCAACGCGACATTATTGTTGAACATAAAACTAATGGTTTGAAGCGTATTAGTGACTTACATCCTTCCTTCATGGCTATGCAATATCCAATCCTATTTCCATACGGTGAAGATGGTTTTAGAATTCGAATTAGTTATACTGAAAGATCGAGCAGAACGATAGCGTCCAGGCAATGTGTGACAATGCGAGAATTTTATGCTTACAGAATACAGATAAGAAAAGCGGAAGGTAATACTTTAGTTCGGGGCAGAAAACTTTTTCAGCAATACATAGTAGACGCTTTTTCATGTGTTGAGGAAGAAAGGCTCGATTACATAAGAAGGAACCAGGGGAGTCTAAGAACTGAAATTTACAAGGGTGTTAGGGATGCTGTTATTGCAGGTGACACGGATAGTAATGCCATTGGTAAAAGGATTGTTTTACCATCGAGTTTTACAGCCGGTCCACGTTATATGTTCCAAAATTATCAGGATGCCATTGCGATTTGTAAACATCATGGACACCCTGATTTATTCATTACGTTTACATGTAATGCACAGTGGTTGGAAATACATAATGCTTTGCAGCAAATTCCTGGTCAAAAACCTGAGGATCGACCTGATATTGTTAGCAGGGTCTTTAAGTTAAAGCTGCATTCATTAATGTCGGATCTTAAAAATGAAGAATATTTTGGAAAATCTGTGGCCGGTGCGTATTTATTTATCTCCCCTATTTTGTTTTTTGAATGTTCTTTCCTTACCTATTTATTCTTGAAGTTGATGTGAAAATGAAAGAACAACAAAAAGTTGAATAATATGTTTGCTATTTCCTTCTGTTTTCCGACAGAGCTTTACACTATAGAATTTCAAAAAAGAGGCCTGCCACATGTACACATCTTACTCTGGTTGCATGCAGCTCATAAGTATCCAACAAATGTTGATATAGATTCGATTATATCAGCAGAAATACCATGTATGGAAACTGATCCGATTGGCTATACATCTATTGGAAAATTTATGATGCATGGCCCTTGCGGGGTAGCAAATCCTAGAGCACCATGCATGGGGAAAGGGCGCTGCTCCAAACATTTTCCAAAAGAATACAAAGACGAGACCTTCATTGATGAAAGTGGTTTCGCTATATACAGGCGAAGAAATGATCATAGATACGTTATTAAAAATGGAATCGAACTTGACAATAGATTTGTTGTCCCACATAATTTACGACTGGTTGTTAAATATCAAGTTCACATTAATGTAGAATGGTGCAATAAATCAAGAATGATTAAATATCTGTTCAAGTATGTAAACAAAGGTCCGGATAGGACTAGAGCTATAATCGAGGATAACTTAGCAACGGAAAATAGGGGTTCAGAGCAACAACCAAGGAATATTGATGAGGTTAAGAGGTACTTAGATTGTCGATATTTATCAGCGTACGAAGCTATTTGGCGGTTGTTCCAATTTGAAATACATTTTAGAGAACCAACAGTTGAGCGATTGACTGTCCATTTACCACTGATGAATAGTGTTATATTCCACGAAAATGAAAATTTAATACACGTGCTAAATAGGGATGGTGCTGAGAAAACAATGTTCACTGAATGGATGGCCGCAAATGCCACCTATGATGATGCACGACGTCTTACATATGCAGAATTTCCTTCTGAATGGGTATGGCATTCAACAGATAAAATATGGACAAGACGAAAGCGTGGAAATCGTATTGGTCGCATTGTTTATATTCATCCGAATTCTGGTAAACTTTATTTTTTGAGGATGCTTCTGAATATAGTGAGGGGCCCAAAGAATTATAGAGAAATCAGAACGATTGATAGTGTTGTCCATGAAACTTTCCGTTCTGCATGTAGTGCCTTGGGTCTTCTAGGTGATGACATCGAATGGAGTGAGGCATTGGAAGAAGCCGCACACTGGTCAACTTCCAGAGAGTTGAGACAACTTTTTGTGACTCTAATAATGTATTGCGAGGTATCCGATCCTGGCAAATTATGGACAGATTATTGGAATTTGATGTCCGACGACATTGTCTATCGTTTTCGCGAAATAATGGGCTTTCGCCATCTTCATATGCCAGAAATTGAACTTCAGAATCGGATTTTATTTGAATTGGAAGTTTTGTTCAATAAAAATGGCAGCTCTCTTTCACAGTATAAACTTCCGATTCCTAATAGATCAATTATAGATGAGATGGCCAATAGATTATTGAGGGAAGAATTGGATTATGATGTCGAGAAACTTCGAGAGGAATATATAACTTTGTTCCGGGGATTGAATGGTGAGCAAAAAAGTGTCTACTATGCTGTTCTGGCTTCTATCTACGGAAATAAAGGAGATGTTATATTTGTTTATGGCCATGGAGGAACAGGTAAAATCTATCTTTGGCAAACAATTATTTCAAAAGTCCGTTCTGAAGGAAAGATAGCTGTTGCTTCATCTGGAATAGCATCGCTACTTCTACCAGGGGGTCGAACAGCGCACTCAAGATTTAAAATACCAATTAAAATTGATGATTTCTCAACATGCGAGATCAAGCGAGGGAGCCAACTCGCAGATTTGCTCACACACACTAGCTTGATTGTTTGGGATGAAGCTCCAATGAACCATAGAAATTGTTTTGAAGCTTTAGACAGATCATTGAAGGATATTATACAAGTAGGGGACTCTACTGATGGCGAGAAACTTTTCGGCGACAAGACAGTTCTACTCGGTGGAGATTTTAGACAAATACTTCCTGTTGTTACTGGAGGAACAAGGCAAGATATAATTAGCGCATCACTCACAAAGTCCTATATATGGGATGAGTGCAAAGTTTTTCGTTTAAAAACTAATATGAGGCTCAGACAAAATTCAATTAGTAATTCAACAAGAAGGTTAATGCTTGAATTTGCAAAGTGGATACTCGAACTTGGTGATGGAAAATTAGAAACAGTAGAGGTTGAGGGAGAGGATGAAGCAAGTTGGATCAAAATTCCAGATGACATAAATATACATACTGTTGTGAATGGAGTGCAAACTATTGTTTCAATGATATACGACGACATTGATAAAAAGTTCAATTGTCCTGCATACCTGAAGGATAGAGCTATTATTACTCCTATAAATGAGACGGCTGACATAATCAACGCATATGCACTATCTCTAATTCCCGGTGAAGAAAAGATATATTTAAGCTCTGACTCGATATGTAGTACTTCAGCGAATGCGGATGAGAACAACGTTCTTTATCCTATTGAATTTCTAAATTCATTGAAGTTTAATGGACTTCCACATCATGAGCTAAAGTTGAAAGTTGGCGCACCTATAATGTTGCTGCGGAATATTAATCAAAGCGCAGGCTTATGTAATGGAACACGACTAATTGTTACTCAAATAGCCTCAAGGATTATTGAAGCACAAATTTTTACCGGGAGCCACATTGGTACAAAGGTTTATATTCCTTACATTATAATGCATGTCGTTGACACAAAATGGCTGTTTACATTTAAAAGGAGACAATTTCCAATCCGTTTATGTTATGCAATGACGATTAACAAAAGTCAGGGACAGACATTACAACGGGTAGGTATTTATTTGCCACGTCCGGTATTCTCTCATGGCCAACTTTACGTCGCTGTTTCGCGTGTTACTTCACGAGAAGGTCTACGAAATTTGATTGAGAACAACGAAAATGAACCTAAAGGATGTACCAGGAACATTGTGTACCGTGAAATTTTTGAAGACTTGCCATCGGATAATGGTTTAGTTGATGTTGCCTTCCCTGTTTGCTAGAAGTTCTTCATAACACTACAATGTCTGCCATCAATTTTTTTCCCTCTTTTTTCCAACACACCCAAGTATGGTTTAAATTGATATTTCCTTTCTTATTGTCTTGTGATAGAAATCAGGTTAGCAGGATTCCTATGGACTACATTCTTTTATCTCAGCTATCCCTAAAACAACAGTGTCGCAAAATTAAAGTAAGGATCAGAAGAATGTGGGATGCAAAAATACCGACTATGCGCGAACAAATCCTGAGTTTGGACTGCCTTCTTATTGATGAAAAAGTGAAGTATTGTAATACTTTCAAATTATTCTTTCATATTATGGTTATTTCCTGAAATATATTTTTTCTGTTTTCCTTCAGGGAGATTTAGTTCAAGCAACCATACGCAAACAAGATGCTATACAGTTTAGGCAATCATTACAAGAAGGAAGTGTATACTTCATTGAAAACTTTACTGTTATCCCGAGTAAAAAATTCAAGGTTGTCGACGAAGATTATATGGTCATGATTGGTAAGTGGACGAAAGTAGTTCAAATCACAGAGGACATCGACTCAATGCCTTTATACAGCTTCAAATTTGTTAGTTTTGACTGCATTCACAATAGGAGAAATAACGACAGCGGTCTCTCAGGTGA
Organism: Tillandsia leiboldiana; assembly: GCA_029204045.2. Lineage (NCBI taxonomy): Eukaryota > Viridiplantae > Streptophyta > Magnoliopsida > Poales > Bromeliaceae > Tillandsia > Tillandsia leiboldiana. The sequence continues at coordinate 11,116,520 of CM055077.1, read as the reverse complement.
TATTATTTGTTCATCATTTTTTGTTTCCTGTTATGTTTTGACCCTATACATTAAGAAATTAAGCATTTCACTTCTACCAGATGTACTTGGTCGTATCGTTTCTTTCGGTTCTATTGGCTACACATACGTCGGACAAGCACAAACACCGATTAGAAAAATGGAGATAGAAGACTTACAGTACGTAATGATTAAACAAATAATTTATTTATCTTATTGCTCTTCGCTATCATTTCTTTTCTTTCTTTTATTCTTATATAGGAAAAACAAATTGTCTATCACATTATGGGATAATTTTGCTGTTGAAATCGATGAAAGCTTGATATTCGAAATAGATGCCAACGATCCTGTTGTCGTCGTCCTCGCTGCTATGACTGTTCGAACATATCAGGTACTACTATACTCTGAAGTTTCTAAAATGTTCATATTCCATTATTTTCCTAACTAAGGAAAAAAAAAAAATTACAAACTACAATTTCCAGATAAAATATACCTCTCTACATCTTCCGCCTCGAAGTTATACATTGAATTACAGATTCCGGAAGTTCTCGATTTTCAGCACAGGTATGAATAATCTTTGTAATTTACATTCAATTGTACTCAGCTGAATAGTTTATAATCGACAAAAGTCATTACCAGAATTCAGCGACCAATTGATCGTATTAATCGGCCTGCAAACACACAACAAGCGACTATTAGTCCTTTAGAAGAAATGCAGCTTAATAGAAAAAAAATATGCGACCTGATGAGTCTAGAGCAATCCGAAATTCAAGTTACAAATACTTTCTGACTACTACATTATTATTTAGAATTTCATGACAACTTGAAAATATATTTTTTATCCTCCTCCAGAATGCAAAGTTTACATGCGAGGTGACATTGAAATCAATAGACTGCTCATATGGTTGGTGGTATAAAGCCTGTCGTGGATGCAGAGCAGCAATTAAAAGTTATGGAGAAGAATTTTGCTGTGGACATTGTGGAAAAAATGATGAACCCCCTATGCCATGGTGGGTTGATTGGATGAAATTACGTATTTTAATCTCATATTTTTCAACTCTTATATTTCACATATTGCACTGAAATTTAAAAATAACAGGTACAAATTGGATGCAACTGTTGCTGATGAGACTGGTGATGCCGACTTCACTATATTTGGGAGAGTTGCGCAGGATCTAATCCATGTACCTGCCCAAAACCTTGCTACTGCTGATGACTCTGACCGATTTACTCTCCCTTTAGTTATTAAAAATTTAATCGACGAAAAGCATATTTTTCAAGTTACGATCGATACTTACAAGTTAAGCATGGGCATTAGATCATTTAAGGTCAGTAAGTGTTTCTCCTCCAAAGTTCCAACAAAAGTCCAAAACCAGTTATACCAAAAAGATCAACCTGAAATCGAAGAACAGACAGTTTTAACTCCTTCCGCACATACTCAGAATGACATATTTGGAGAAATATCTCCCTCGGCAATGTCACGTTCTAGGTATAGCTAATTTCTTTTTCTCTCTACATGATCTTCCATGTATGAAATACCATGTTCCAATTACTAATGTACTATGTTGGCTTTTATCAGATTGTCTAAAAATGTTGCTGAATTAGCTTCAGGCAAAAAACGTTTTAGGTAATTTTGTAGAACCAACCTCCCTTTGAGTTATCTTTTCACCATGAAATTTTTTATTTTTTGTTAACTTTCTGTCTGTTGACATTGCAGGCACACAGAAGATGAGGTGCCATCGACCAGCAAGAAATAATTAGTCTTTTTATTAATCGTGCATCTTTTTGGATTTAGAGTTGAAATGATGCTATTAGTTAATGAACAATTAATATATGTAGCAATTGTACTTTTGTACTCCTTTCTGCTAATTTATAATATTGAAAACCTTATAATATATAACATATCTTTATCTTTATAAATATTTTATTATTTATTGCTTATTATTTATTAATTATTAATATTAATTTAGTGTAAATTTATTCGTCCGCCGCGAAGCGCGGGTCTTTAACTAGTAATAGTTTATTCTCAAACCAAAAGGGTACCTTAGACTCCCCGTTTGGTTCGGGTATAAATTTAAGAGGTATAAATATTTTTATACCTGGGATAGCTTGCTATTCCGGGATAGTGAAGTATAAAAGTTAAATTGCGTTTGGTTGAAAAGTTAGTATTCTCTGGAATAGTTAAAATTGTGTTTGGTTAAAATTATGGAATAGTAGAGGATAGTGGAAAAAGAAGATAGAATTTTTTACAAAATGCCAACTTTGCCCTTATGTTTTTTTATAGAAAAATTAATTTAATTATTATATTAAATTTGAAGCAATTTAATTATAACTAATAAATTATATCTTACCTAAAAAAAAATATTTTTTATTTTATAATATATTTTAGTAAATGCAAAATCCAAATTTCAGATAGCTATAGGTTGAAAATTAAAGTGCAAATTTTAAAAATCAGAGTTCACATAACAGGAAATTAGAAGAAAATCATAGTTCACATAGCCGTATGTTCATATAGGCTGAGATTGCAAGGGAAGCTAAAGTGAAGAAAATAACTACAGTTTGGAAGTTAAGCAGGTTACAAAAAAAAAAATTCAGTGTTCACATAACCACAGGATCAAAGATAATGCAAAATCACATAGCCTCAAGTTCAATGATAATGCAGTTTCACATAGCCTCAAGTTCAAAGTAAATCACATAGCCTCAAGTTCAAAGTAAGTCACATAGCCTCAAGTTCAATGAAAATCACATAGCCGCAAGATCAAAGATAATGCAGTTTCACATAGCCTTAAGTTCAATGATAATACAGTTTCACATAGCCTCAAGTTCAAAGTCAATCACATAGCCTCAAGTTCAAAGTAAGTCACATAGCCTCAAGTTCAATGATCATGCAAAATCACATAGCAACAGTTTGGAAGTTAAGATGCAAACAAAAAAAATCAGACTTCGCATAGCAGCAGTTTAGAAGTAAATCATAGTTCGCATAGCCTCAAGTTGAAAGATAATGCAAAATCACATAGCCTCAAGATCAAAGATAATGCAAAAATCACATAGCCTCGAGTTCAAAGATAATGCAAAAATCACATAGCCTCAAGTTCAAAGTAAATCACATAGCCTCAAGTTCAATGATAATGCAAAATCACATAGCAGCAATTTGGAAGTTAAGATGGAAAAAAAAAAAATCAAAGTTCGGATAGCAGCAGTTTAGAAGTAAATCATAGTTCGCATAGCCTCAAGTTGAAAGATAATGCAAAATCACATAACCTCAAGATCAAAGATAATGCAAAAATCACATCGCCTCAAGATTAAAGATAATGCAAAAATCACATAGCCTCAAGATCAAAGATAATGCAAAAATCACATAGCCGCAAAATCAAAGATAATACAGTTTCACATAGCCTCAAGTTCAAAGTAAATCTCATTCACTGCCCTCTCGTCGCTTGAGGGAGCAGGTGAGAGGGGAAGAAGCGGCGGAGGAAGACGATGCGTTCGAGGAGATGGGTAGGGCAGTGGGTGGGAGCAATAAATCCCATTCACTGCCTCGTCGCTTGAGGGAGAAGAGAAGGTGAGAGGGGGAGAAGAGAAGGTGAGAGGGGAAGAAGAGGAGGAGGAAGACGTCAATATCGAGGAGATGGGAGGCAGTGGGTGGGAAAAAATAAATCTCATTCACTGCCCCCCCCCCCCCCCCCCCTTATTCCCCTATTCCTACTCCTCCTTGGGTCCCCTATTCCTACTCCCCCTTGGGATAATGCTTAACGGGTTACCCCAGGATAACCCGTTAAGCAGGGGATAAAAAAAAAAAAAAATCTCATGTTTTTTTTGCTTGGTGTTTGGCAAGAATTGGGGGATAAAGGGGGTTATTCCCCCTTTATCCCCCAACCAAACGGAGCCTAAAGTGAATAATACTGTTGTAATTAAATATGTATGAATTCACGTGAAAAAGATATGCAGTATTTTTTATCCAGTTCAGCCTAAAGTGAATAATACTGTTGTAATTAAATATGTATGAATTCACGTGAAAAAGATATGCAGTATTTTTTATCCAGTTCCTTCTACTTTCTTAAATTTCATAGCTCTTTTTTTCATTTACACTTTACCTTTCTTTTGGCAAGTATATAATATAAGAAATTTTCATAAAAGACATTACTATTTCAAATTTAAATATTCAATTAAATTCATAATATATTTTATAAAAAAAAAAAAAAAAAAAAAAATTGTTTGGTGCTAAAGACATTACTATTTCAGATGGCCTACTACATTGTTAAGGAGCTTTTTAGACAAAATTTTCCAAAAAAAAAAGGGGTTAAGTTGAAAGGGTGGTGTCACCCATAAAAAAATAAATTTATGATGGTTGTTGTTGGGTCATCAAAGGGCCCAGTTTAGTGTTTTAGCCCATTTTATTATTCACAATTTTTCAAAAAGGCCAAAAAAAAAAAAAGGACCTTGTGTTTTATAAATAATATTCTTTTGTTCCAAGTTTACTTGCTTCCAAAAAATATTTCAGATTATTTTGGAAAGTTTAAATTGCAACCAAAATGCAGATAAAATTGATTAGTCATATCAGCAAAAGTTTTTCATTAGTTTGAATTTCCAAACTTTGTGATAAAAAATAGGCTTAACCAAGCATTAAAAAAGAATTATTCTGACCCCAGCAATGTTGTAGCTTCTACTTTTAAAGCTCAGAAGTTCATTCCAAATTCCTAACACGGAGAAAGCTCCGCACTTCATCAAATGTCCACATACATCATTTCATATTATGATGATGATGCTTCAATAATTAAATGCATCTACATTCCAATGAGCATATGTCTGACATTTAAGTAACAACAGTAGGCCAACCATTCATGTGAAGTTTACTAAATGAATCATAACACAAGACCAGTCCACTGGCTCTTCTAACAACAAGGAATAGCTTTTGGCAGTCAAAATTAACAAAAGCACAAGCACTTCTCCATGCTACAAAAAAAAACCATTTTTGTATGGACAATAAGTTGACACAAACATGCCCGAAAACACAGGCTCTCATTTTCTGTATTCGAGCATTTCCGGGCAGTAGCGATTTGCAAGTACTTCTACTTGCTCGATAAAAGGCCTCTCTTTGTATCCGCCAATGTGGCGGATCATTTGATTCCACCGTTTACTGCAGACTTCTCCGGATCTGAAAAGAGAAGAAACACCGAGTCAGCTTTATCGAAAAAAAAAGGAGTTAAATTATTACAAGTTGTGTGCCTCATCGTTCCATTATAGCACTTTAGATTTATAAAGTTTGTTTTAGATAACAACTAAGCGCTGTTAATTGATAGTCCGAAAGGCATGCCGTGTCGGCAAGGATGAAACCGAAATCAGTCCCTACAATTGAAAATTTCAGTATATCAACACGAAAAAATAAAAATGTTACCTATGCTCAAGGAGATTGTCCCAGTCAACATCTTCTATACAAGAAGCATCTGAACTCTGAATTCTGAACGAAGGAATATAAGTTGAGAGTAGAGGTTAAGACTCCGTTTTAAGAGATCGACAATAAAGATATTGCTCATCTCAAATAACAAATCTCACAAAATGAAAAGGTGAATACACTAAAATTTAATGCAAATTCTATGAAATTATTAACCATCCATTGAGTTGAATTATACTAATCCAGTTCTTAAGCTTAACTCTTATAAGCTTGAACGTAACCGGAGGATTTTTGACAAAGCGCAAGAAAACGGCGGGATGTCTGTTTAGGGAGGTCCGAGACTGTTTGGTCTGGTGGAATCAGCCTGCACTGCCCTCTTGACTCGTTTTTTTTTTTTTTTTTTTTTTTTTTTTTAGGCCCGGCTGCCTACTCCTGTTGCCTAATTCATCTACCTTATGAATGAAGCGGTAGCATACTACCTTTCCCTCAAAAAAAAAAACTCTTATATTCGTAACTCAATATATTCAGAAAACAAACGAGATAAAAAGCAGATTAAAACGATAATAAGAGAGCTAAATTATAAATATAAAATGGCAAAATCAACTAGATCTAGTTAGAGAACTGTCTTGGAGTTTTGATGGCCTCATTTCCACACACATACATAGATGGTATGTTCTATGAATTCGTATGTTCGATTTAAGAATGGATGATATGTTTTATCCATGCATATATGGATATTGGGCATTAAATAAACGCGACCAACATTCGATCCGTCACCAGCCTTATCTCTTCTATATTTTCTACGCTAAGCGAGAGGATTTCAGGTTCCTGGTTTTGGGTTCATACCATAAACCCTAAACTCTCTCTCTAATAAAAACTCAAATCTAAGAGAGGATTTGGCAGAAGAAACCACAATAGAGTACACATGCAACTGAGAATGATCCAGAGCCTTACGCCTCGACAAAACGATAGTCATCTGTATCAGCCCATACACCTGCACCGACCATCGGCGATGATAGCTGATCATACCTGAATAATTATAGATTGTTAGCCATTCTTAATGACCAAGTGAAGCTTAATAAGTTCAAAACGTCCCATGGTATGGAAAACGTATATCCATTTGGCTCTTTACAGGTTAAATCAAGCAGCAGCTAGTATCTGCCAGGATAAAATTTTACACCAAAAGTTGAGAGATGAAAACATAACAGTTAAATGTAATATGAAATGCAAAACATAATATTATTCATTTAGACAGTTACTACACCACCAGAGGAAAATCTCAAATCAATCCTTTTTATTCCTGCATGCATAATAGTCAGATTTTGACAGGGGAATCAAGTTTGTCAGTGTAAAAATATAAAAAGACTGCCTTCAGTAACTAAAACAATATTCAAGTAGGAGAGAAGCAGAAATAAGAAGCTACTTGAAAGCTACTAAAAAGAATACTGACCACTTTAAGCAGCAAGAATGTTGGCGGCGAGTAGACATTTTCTCACTGATAGCTTCCCAACCAATATTGTCCCTCAACTATTAGAAAGGAAACAAGTACGTCATTAAAAACAAAAGAAAAAAAATGGAGAGGAAGAAAATGATAGCAACAGCAAATGACAGCATATAATACTACCGCACAATATTTCCTATAAAGTAATTAAAAAAAGAAATTAACGAGCAAAGACAAACCATTCCATGCTTTGTTTGTTTCTCCTCAAAAGCTTTTAAGCGCAAGTCGAAGTTTACTAAATCAAATAAAGTTTGGTACTCCTCCTGATACCATGACCCTGAGCAAACAGAAAATTAGCAAATAGAATTTCAGAAAGCAAGAAAAGGTGTTCAAAGTGCCTTGAATTTCCGATGACAACTGAATGATTGGATACAGAATTTATAGAGAAAATGTTTCTCCGTAGACATAAGCGACGCAATGAAAACTACTCAGGCTCAGTTATCATGGAAATGACAATGTAAAGAAGGTTTAATAACAAAGATATTCCTTGAAGTTTGATCTGAATTTCAATTTCATCCTCAAATTTCCAATTGTAACATTTTAGTCCCTGAAGTTTGATTCCCACTGTAATATCATCCTCTGAGTTTCAATATTCAACAATTTAGCCCTGAAAAGTTTGACCCTGATTTCACCGTGGTCCTCAAAATTTCTATCTTGACAAAGAAAAGTCTAATGATGTTGATTACATGGTGCCTTTTCTACAGTATACTCTTCAGGGATTAAATTGCTAAAATTGAAATAATGAGGATAAAAGACTAAACATGTAATTTATACAATAGAAACATCACTAAGTACCTTTCTTCAAGTTTGGAGGCTTCATTCTTCGCCAAGCATCTTTAACGTGAATTCTATGTTTTCCAAGTTCAGCTGCAATTGTCTTCCACTGGGAACCATGCTGCTTTTGGAACCTTCAAACAAGTTGGAGATAATATTAAAATTAGCAAGTGCAAAGCAATAGTCAACTGTCTTGCTTAAATAGCAAGAGGATTCAGCAGAAGCGACAAATATTGCTGTGCACGAGTTAGAGAGGTCAAAATTTTGAATGCGGCAATAACAGCCCAACTTTTTCTTCGAGATTGCAATGTTGGATTTTTTAAAAAAAATATATTTTCGCAGCTTTGAGCTGAAATATCTTCCCATGGTATGAAATGTCACAGGCTTATATCTTCAATAAGTAAACTCATCAAATTCACTCTGAAGAGTAGTCTAGTTTATCAGTAGACATGTTGAACGAACATTACAAAAGCAGAAAAAGTATACAGTAAGTATAATAGAAAAAAAGGTGATTTGTTTCTGAAAAAAACCCTGTCAAAGCGAAAAAATCTATTGTTTACACCTCTTTGCATAAAAACCAAGAGCTTGGATAAAAAATAATAAAAAAAATTTGTGTTAACTAATATTTTTGCAAAATTTAGCAAAACAGCCCCTCTTATACATGGAAAACCAAAAAAGTAAACTTTGAGGGTGCATGATGAAAAGGCATTACTCACAATCTAAGTGCTTCAAGTTCTTCAGGTTCCCATTTACGCTTCTCACTCCTTTCGAGTAAGACGTGTGCCCGATAATATATGGCTGTGTAGGGCCTATAAGGTAAGCAAGCACCTGTGAACCAAATTATCAATTAATTCAAGAGCTTGAAGAAAACATATAGTTCGTAATGTTGCTAAAGTACCTATCAATAAGGATGCTCAAACATATACATTGGATGCCCACGCAGAAAATCTCAATAACAAAAAATAGAATTTACAAAAAAAAGCAAATGGTAAAATACCATCCACAGGGAAAAAACAAATGGAGAAGAGAATAAGTAAATCTAGTCAATGCTTGCAATTATGCAATGTTAAGATCATTTGGTCCTGATATATCATAACTTACCCAAAGAAAGTGCTATGAACAATGGAAAACATAAGGACCTGCCATTACAAGCTAAAGAATTATCTCACAAATACCAAACTATACCGCTTAAAGAGAAACCACAAATACCAACACACATGCAACAGAACAAAAGCTAATTGGATAAGCAGTCTAATGGAAAATTGAGTGCACTATTAGACTGAAGAATTCTCGGACAAAGCAAAAAAATCTTTCCAGGCCAATTTATTACTTGATTCTTATCCTTCAAATAAGTCCAAATGACAGAAGTATGTATCCGTATGTGACATATTCACATGCAAATAAGAAATTAAACAGTGATTCGCGGAAAATTGAGTGCACTAGAAAAGGGTAACAAGAATGCAAAAAGGAATTAAAATAAAATAAATAAATAAATTGAAACTGTGCAAGGGAAAGCTGATATAAACGTTATTAAGGCTCACCAATTTCCTTCCAACAATTTTTGAGCTGCGGATATTGGCGACATTTCAGAAGCATTTGTTTACCCTCCTCCCCCAGTTGATTTATCTACCAACGAAAGAAATGTCGTAAAAGAGGAAATAAACAGCAGCGGTCCTAATCCAGAAGTAAAAGAATAAAACAAGAAGCCACTAGCATCAATATTGATGCAATGCACAAAAATTCAACACATGCAAGTATCTTGAGATAAAAGCCACATCATACTGACTAATTTTACTACATTCCAACTAGCTGATGAAGAAACATAAAATTGATATCAATTATATTTTCAATGCTCCAAAAAGAACTCAAGATAAATTTGTTTTCTTTCTCATGCTGGCCGACTAAATAAAATTTGAGATTTTCCTTAATTTCTTTGTCAAGGTTTTCTTCCTTAGTTTCCTATGCTCCAAATAGAACTCAAGGTAAATCAGTTTTCTTTTTCATGCTGACCGAATAAACAAAATTTGAGATTTTCCTAAACTTCTTCGTCAAGGATTTTTTTTAGTTGGAGAGTAAACTATAACAAGGAGAACTAAAACAAAAAGCCTTTTCTGGGATTTAAAAAAAAGAAGAATAAATTGCCAATCCATTTAAGATTGTTGTCTATCTCAAAAGAGAAGGAGAACGATTTTAATTTCCCCTTCTGTTTCTACTATTTGAAGTAACTATACCAGGTAACACCAAGGATAATGATATAGAGGCTTTTAAATCTATAATTTAGCAACAAAATTCCAAAGAACAGAACATTAGTCCAAACTGTAAATTTTACATCAAGCACAAGCTAAAAGACTAACCTCTATATACCTCTCTATTGCTTCCAACACCTCATTATCTTCTTCTGCAGAAAACCGCTTACCCTGCACCAGCTTTATTTCACCATCATCTTCACACCGCCCATTGTCACTCTCGAAAGGGAACACCTCATCTACACCCGAAAATCTCACTCTATTTCCCTGCTTCTTCGGCTTAGAGGCCTTAGAATTACTACCATTATTTATATCATTCTTCTTACTTGTTTTATCATTCTTTTCCTTATTCTCTGAATCATTTCCGGCGATTCCTTCTGATAGTTCACCCTTCCTATCTTTCTTTTTCTTTCTCTTATTATCATTCGTAGGCGTATCTTCCATCGGATCAACACTATCATCTTTCCCTAACTCAACACTATCTTCTACCAATTTTCTCTTCTTCTTCTTCTTCTTCTTCTTCTTCTTCTTCTTCTTCTTCTTCTTCTCCTCCTCCTCCTTACCATTATCATCTGGACTCTGACATTTTCCACTTAATTCATCTGATTCTTTGTCGCTCATACCTAGATCAGCTTTACCCTTTGATTTCTTCCTTGCCTTCGATTCCACAGTCTCATCCTTCTCACCACTCTCGGAAAAACTAACCTTTTCATTCTCGAGAGATTCTGAGGAGCTAAAAAACTCCAAAATCCTATCCTTTTTCTTCTTCTTCTTCGCCTGCGACCCTGCATTTACTACTTCCTCAGTGTACTCTTTTCCCTCTTCTACCTTCTTCTTCTTCTTCTTTCCATCCTTCTCCTTACCACTCTCACAAAAGCTAATCTTTACATTCTCAGGAGATTCCGAGGAGCTAAAAACCTCCGAAATCCTATCTTTTTTCTTTTTCTTCTTTTTCTTCTTCTTCTTCTTCAACTGTAACTCGGCACTGACTTCTTCCTCGATTCCCTCTTTCCTCTCTTCCTCTTTCTTCTTCCGCTTCTTTCCATCATTCTCCTCACCACTCTCGCAAAAACTAATCTTTTCACTCTCGGGAGTTTCCGAGGAGCTATAAATCTCCGAAACTCTATCCTTTTTCTTCTTCTTCTTCTTCTTATTCAATTGTAACTCGATGCTTACTTCTACCTCGGTATCCTCTCTCATATCTTCTCCCTTCTTCTTCCTCTTCTTCTTCTCCCTCTCTCCATCCTTCTCTAACCCTAATTCGCCATCCTCGGTAGCCTCAATTTCTCCAACCTTCTCTCCATTAATCGCCTCCAAATCTCCTCCATGAACTTCACCAATAGCGCTCTCCTCCCACCCCCTCTCCTTCCCCTTCCTCTTCCTCTTCTTCTCACGCTTCTCTTCATCCATGATCACAGAGCACCAAAAATATCAAAAAAATGCAAAATTCCCTGTTTTTAACCTTCAATCTATCCTATAAATGGGCAAAGGCACCAAATTAGTTTCGAAATTTCTTAACATAATTTTAAAAAATACAACAAATCATCTCTCTGAGATTGCGATCCCTAAACCACCCGTTCACAAAAACCCTAAAATTTACAAAAACATACAAGTTTCAGATTAAAAAAAAAAGAGCATAAAAACAGCAAAAACTACCGAAAAATAACAGATTTTTCCACGGTCTCACTATGATTCACCGCTTTTAAAGGTAATCTTTTAAACGCGGTGAATGATTCACCGCATTCATGTTCTTCTGAAACCTTTTAACAAGACTTTTTCCACACAAAGAGTTCATTGCTTTTGTTGTTTTATTTGGTTTCCAAATTTTCTAGATTGTGATAGAAAGTTGCAATAGTATTTTTCTTGAATACAAACAACTCGCTATAGTATTTTTCTGCATAACTCTGCTTCTAACTGCAACAAAGCTAATAGATTTTTTTACATATCTAGAAACCTGCAAGCACAATTCTGAAACAGAAGTGAAATGCGTCATACAACACATTATATATTCTTACTACTGAATCACGAAATAAGCTTTAGAACACTTAAATGGGTGGCTGAACGTAGCATGAATCTACTGTTGTTCTTATATTTGATCAGCAATTAGGCAGTGCGACTACTATTCAAAGTGACACATTAGAAATTTTTATTTACAACTTAGTACTCAAATAACTCAACAGGGGAAGGCTTACCACAAGAAGAACAACTGAATCAGTGGATTCAACTGGAGCTTTGGCGCTCAAAAGGGGAGCTAACCCTAGATATCACCACAGCTCCTCCTCGCGCTTGTCGTCCTCCTCGTGAGAGTGGGCCGAACGCGGCTCGGACCCGAACGAAACGTCAAACGAGGAAAGGGAGAAAGATTGTGAGAGAGCGGTGGCCGGTGGCGATCGAGGAGTCGAGGACGAGTGGGATTTAGGATTTCTGTACGACTGCGCGTCGGGGCGAGAACTTCGGAGTTCGGATCGGAACGAAATGAGGAGAGAGTGCGCGCCTAGAGAGAGGAAACCGTAGATATCGCCACCACGGCACCAACTCTTCCTCGTCCTCGTCGTCCTCCGAGTACAGTGGGCCGAGCGCGGATGTAAGAGAGATTGAGATGATAGATAGTTAGGATTCCATTTGATTAATATTTAAATCCTTTGAAGGTAGATTTATTAAGATTTAAATATTAATTAGAGTAAAATTTTATTTAGATTATGATTTGTATAGTTTTGATGTAAGCTACAAATATAGTATATGTGTTATTATTTTGGTGGTGGTCACATCCATACGATACGATGGTGCTGATAGAATTTAACCATGGAGGTGGTGGGGGTTAAGGTTTAGCCACACGATTTTTGATGCACGTACGGATACATTCAAAAAGAGAAGTGTTCTAGATTTATAAAAAATGAGAGAAGGGTAAGAGATTAAAGAGGGCTCGGGTTGAAGAGGAGTCGACAATTTTATTTCACCCGCATATATTTTTTATTTTAGTTTTTCTTCTTTTTGTGGTTGTTTTGTGGTTGTGTTGGTTTCAGTTATGTTGAGAAGACGGGTTTATAGTAAAAATCCAATTTGACGCTTCCGTTGCGAAATCCCAACACTAGACGATACCGACGTGGATTGCGGTACCGGAGCAGGTTGTGAATTTAGTACCGAGGAGAGTACCAAATTCCCAACAGAGATGATGGGAGAGAGAAAGAGTGAGAGAGCAGTGTTTTTCACTCTCCGAGAACCAGTGTGGTTTACGGTTTCGTCAGTCGGGCTGAGGGAGCTGAGTTTGGTTTAGAAGAGAGAGCGACTTGAGGGGGGGTTTGCATTTTGGTTCCTCCGAGCAAGAATTTAAGAGCCATGGCATGTCATCGTTATCGGCACGATATGGTATAATAAAATATACTAGTGTAGTTACCCGCACGATGTAGATTTTATTGAAATATTTTAAATTTTTTTTTTTATCATATATAATACTAAGGAGAAATAAGTATTAAATATGCAACTCATCAAATATAGAAAAAATTTAATGCTATAACTATTTTATATAAAAGATTTTGTCACAAATTAATGAATAACTTCTTTTTATCTTTATTAATTCAACAATCAATTTGGTCAAATTTTATAGTTAAGTGACTGTTTCATATAAAAAATGAGCAATATATAGACAAAAAAATCATAATAGTAGTTGAGAGTGAGACTCCGAATACAGTGATTATTATTGAGAAATATATTCGAAATGCTAGCTATTGGAGGAAACTTCTACACAATCACTACTGAAATTATAAGTCTATTATTTGTCAAACAAAACTTACACTTAAAGAGTGAAAAAGTAACAAATACGTAAAAAAAAAAAATGAATATTAAGAAGTCAATTTAATGCAAAACCAATAACTTCTTCCAAGTTAAAGAGTTCTTGGAAAAAAAAAAAAAATGCTGAATACAGTTGAGGATTTAGCTAGCAGATAGAGTCATAATTTTCGTAATATATAAAAACAAAAGTGCAATAAAAGATAAAATTTATAATTGAAACTTCCACACGTTCGTCTGTGTTGAGACCAGATTTTTTGCCATTTTGAGGGAGTGACACGTGGCGTATATTGCCACCAAGGGAATAATACTTGGCGTCTCCAATCGGCTAAAAACATCAGTCGGCAGGAGTTTTGAATCAACAAGGAGGGGCTCGTGTCTCGATTGAGGCCAGTCTCAGTCGCGTGAGAATGCAGTGTGCGACACCCGCTGTCAGCTGAGAGTAACAGCCGACAAGAGAAGCAGCTGACGAGAAGAGTTGCGCATCACCCAAGGCGGACTTTGGCTGACAACGTCCATTTGGTCGCCCCAGTCAATCGACGAAAAGACGGGAGTCTGAGTCAACTCTCGGCCGCTCAAGCCAAGAATGGAAAAGATTTTGAAAAAGAATGAAGACGAGATTCGGGCGCGAATCTCGTAACAGACTCCGAAACGGTAAGCGGCGTCCAGCATTGGAAAGCGCCGAGAATTACGCTCCGATGCAACGATGAGGAGATGAACCAAGACGGAAACGCGACTGTGAGGACCCGGAAATTCCCACATTTGGATTACTGTTGGATCTGCGGCTTCTGGAGACCCATGTTGGGTGTTAGAGGTGTTTGCGCGCATATTGGACTCAAGGATTGGACCCGGCATGAAAAACGGATCAAGTTTGCTCTTCCGGGAATTTTTGGTAAATTTTAGAAGTGGAATTTGGCAAATCGGACATCGGATTTGGATTCAGCGCGCGAAAACGGTCAAGATGGACTATTTACTTATATTTTTCGGAGCTCGGATGACCCGGCACGGATTCGAGGCGTGGGGTTACTGTTCCGGCGGCCGGAGTTGCGCCGGCGGCGGCGGCGGACGGCGGAGCGCGGCGGCGGGCCGAGGAGAGGCCGGTCGGTCCACCGCGGGAGTCGTGCACCGGGCGCGGGCCACGTGGCGAGCTCCGGTTGGCCGGCGCAGCACGCGCGGTCCACGCAGTGGCGCGGGTGCACGGTGGACCGGGTGCGGACGCGTGGCGGACTTTGGTTGGCGGGTTCTGGTGCGCGCGGTCCACGCGGCGGGAGGCAGGTGCCTCGGGGCGCGTGCCCGACGTGCGGCAGCGGGAGGCGCGGTCGCGCACGTGGGCGCGGCGTGGGCGCGGTCGGGGGCGACGTGGGGGCGCCACGTGGCGCCCCGTGGTTGGTCGGGCGCAGCCGCGCACGTCCACGTGTCGGGACACGTGGCGTCGCGCGGTTCGCGGGCGCACGTGCGCCGGGCGCGGGGAGCGCGTCTGGGCCACGTGGCGGCCCGTGAGGGATTCGGGCGCGCACAGTAAAGGGCCGGGCCCGTTACTGTAGCAGCCCGAATACCCCGGGCGCCCGAACTTTGGGCCAAAAGTCCAAAATCTGGATTTTTCGGGCTGGGCCTATAAATAGGCAGTTGGCTGAGGCTTTTTGCCCCCTTTCCCGAGCTCCCCTGCCCATGGCCCCTTTAGGAAAGTTGTAGAACTTTGTGCTGCGCATCTTCTGGCAGAGGCCCGGATTTTTTGGAAGCCGCGGCGTCGACGACTTCGGCATCGGAGCGCAGTGTGGCGATCTTTCATCGGAGGCACGTTATCGTCGCAGTTCGATCTGAGAGGTCCGCAGAGCTACTCCGTCAGTATTTTTGGACGATTTCTGCGGCGTTGGAATCACGAGAGGTACGCCTTCGATTTCCGTGTTGATCACCTTGATTGATTCTGAGTTCTTGGCACGGTTTACGAGGCATTTCTGAGCCACTGTTTTGCTGGTGGAATTCTGGACAGTGGAGGCTTGCCGGAATTTTATCTCCGCACTCGAGCATCAGATCGAGACGAGCCTGTACACTTTTTGGATCTACTCGTCGCGAGGATTATCATCGTATTTTTTTGGGATTTTTCTGAGGCTTGCCCGAAGGTATACTGTTTCCCCTTTTACTGTGCAGAGTTTTACAGTTGTGTGGTTGTGAGTGTTTGCGCACCTGTACTGTGGAATTTGTAACTCGGCCTACGGGGCTCGGAATTGAACGTGCAGGTACCCGTTTCGAAGGTCTCGACGAGACGATCGCTCCGATATTTATTTCAGAATTTTTGGAGCCTTATCTGCAGGTGAAAAATGGACATCTTTGAGGCTGGATTTCAGAGTGTGATTATTTGGGTAATTTATGGGGTTTAAGTGTAACTTTGGACTGTATGTTGTACCCAGGAGAGTTTGCGGGTATTGCTGGACCCGTTGGAGTTGGAGATTTGGGATTCTGGGTATTTTCAGCTGTGGAACTCCGGACAGTCAGCATTTTCAGGTGGGTGGCCTTGTCTTCATGACCTATGGACTGTACATTAATTCTATCAGTGTAGGGACTTGCATGTTGTAGATGTATTTTGTATAGCATGCTAGAATTTAGAAATTGATGTTCCTGATGCTGTCAGATGATCATGTGTTTATGGTCCTTCCCTACAAGCTGTTGATTATTGTTATCTTGGAACTTGACCTAGCACCCCGTCATATGTTGCATGTGTAACCAGACTAGTAGAAAACCCTCACTTGGGCTAGGGTTATTTCTGCTTTAGACATCCACACTTCTACTTTCCTGGACATAGTGTTCTTCCTCGCCCGGGTAGTGGGCCGAGTGGTCAGGAGTTATCTTTTAGTGTGGGATGCATGTTACACTCGTGCTTGGGGGCAGAGTGGAGTCTGGTAGATGTAGTTGGTTGTTCATCTGTAGCGGGAGCCGTTTGGGTAGACGGCGGTCCCGAGATGTTTTATTCTCTTGTTTTATCTGTCGCCGCTGTGTTAGTGGCAGCGGTATATCAGTGTTAGCAGGACCTTAAACCCAGAACCTTTTTGGACACACATATGATTTTTATCAACCAAATGGTTTCTTCCAAGCATCGTAGGGTCGCCGGAGTCTGTTCTTGTTTGATTGGACGAAGGCATTAGCCCTTCGAGGCTTGGATATAAAACTTGGTTTCAACTGTTTTCCTAAAAAGAACTAAAAATCATTAAATATGGATTTCTTACAGATCAAAGGGCTTCAGTAAGAAATGTCACCTTTTCCTACAAATTAACCACCCGAGATGATTCGAGTGGTCTGGGTTCTAAGGTCTGCCTTCTTCTTGGGACGAGAACAACGAGAGGCTATGCCTAGAGCCTGTTCTTGTTTGATTTGGATTGTAGGTTCTAGTCTTTCGGGGTTCCCGGACCCTTCCTCGTGTCAGTGGATGCGATGTTGGCCTGTTGAGGCAGTTGTTCGCAGTGGATGCGATGTTGGCCTGTTGAGGCAGTTGTTCGCAGTGGATGCGATGTTGGCCTGTTGAGGCAGTTTCTCGCAGTGGATGCGACTTTGTGCTATGAGTGGGTAGAGTGTGATCTAGAGGTTGTTTTTCTGATTTAATGGTGGAGGTGGTTCTCCCACCTAGCTTTGAGGATCTTGGGGTTCTGGCAGATCGAGTCGTGGAGGTTTCCCGACTCAGCCATGGTCGTGCATTTATCAGATTGAGTCGTTGAGGGTTCTCCGACATAGCTGTGAGAGTGTTTTGGGCTATTCCTGTTTGAGTCGAGGTTCTTTTTCCGACTGAGTTGTGCTTTGAGCTTGGAGTTACCGATCTGTTTGATCGTGGATCATAGCCTGCATGAGCCACATTTGAGCTTGACAGAGATACTTTACAGAGATACTTTACAGTGATACTTATGGGTTACTTTGACTCGAGCGGGTCGCTCCCCTCGAGGGCCACTCCGGAGTAGGCAAGACCGGGTTGTTGTACCCGCGTGAGTTGAGATGTTCTTCGCGACTTGTTGTTGCATTTGTCCCTCTGGCTGTGCTTTTGTTGGCAGCCATGGACGCCCTACGTAAGTCCGCTCCTCCGGGACGTAACGGCAGTAGGTTGGCGCAGGTTTGACTGGACCCGAGGAGGCAGTCAGTTCAGATTGGGTGATCAGAGATGAGAGTTAGTTGTGGCATCATGTTCTTTCTGTTCCACTCTTTGAGCATCTAGATAGAGGCATAGTAGCTGTAGAGTTTACTTTTCCCAGCTTTCCTTACAGCACTGCATTTGTTGCTTTATGCCTCTAGTAGACTTAGTGGGCAGACCGTTGGGCTTGTTGGCGGCACCCACTGAGAACTACTTGGGACGTAGTTCTCACACCCGTCGTGGTGTATTTTCCCACAGGGACTTCTACTCCTGTTCCTGCTGCTCCTGTTGCTGCTTCTTCAGATCGAGGTGAGGGAGTCGCGAGCTAGATCCCTACCAGTCGTCGTCCAGTGAGTAGATGTACCCTTATTATTTTGAGAGTTTCTTGTTGAGAGACTTTGTAGTGAGGTATAGAGTTGTACTTTTCTTTCAGAGTTGAGTGACTTGTACTTTGGTGAGGACCTTGTATTAATTTATTCTATTTCTAGCAGGTTATTTTCAGCTCTGATATCTGGTTAGTTTAGTATCTATCTTTTGCAGGTTTGACGCTTCGTCTATACGGGGTTCACCGTATGGGCGGCGGATCTGTTGGCGAGCCCGGGTCGCAGTTTCGACGCCGGGGCGTGACAGCGACTGTTATTCTTTTAAGGAAGTTTCGACTTGAAGGGGAAGTCGTTCAAGATTTTATGATGATTCTCCCTAAATCACGCCGATAATTCAAATCGGCGCCTAATAATCTGGTTCGGGATATGTATAAATATCCGAACCATCGAAGGAAAAGGGGTCCGGCAACCTCGTAAGCCCGGTACCACCCCAGCATTTCCTCTTATCTAGGAGTAGGGTAACTTAACTTTTACCGCTTTTCTTTACTGCTTTCCTAGGAGTAGGCTTAATTGTAATCTTTCTATCCCTACATTCTTCCTTGTATCTTCTTCTTCAAATTAATATAATTCTATCCCTACATTCTTCCTTGTATCTTCTTCTTCAAATTAATATAAAGTGTAAACCGGTCTATTCGGCCGTGTCTTTATTTGTGCATTTAGAGTGTAAACCAGCCCATCAGTCGTGTCTTTATTTGCTTTTCTTACGCTTCAAAGTTATACTCGGCTCCTTAGCCGTATCATTACCTCTTTACCCGGTTCGGCTAATCTAAGTCGAAACCGGCGATCCCTCTCTACCTCCGTAAATCCGATTCGGCTGTCACCGGCCGAACGGTCGTGAGAGTTACCAGAGGAGAACTCGGCCGAGTAGATCCCTCCTCGGCCCGATCGCTTAATTGTTGGCATGCGGCGCACTATGACACCTCTAGAGGGTCACCCAAGGGCCGATCACGCGCAAGCCACTTTTTGGACCCAACAACCTTCTTGGCACGCCCGGTGGGACACTCAGGTATTTGCCTATCTTCCTACCGCAAATATGTCAGAAAACGATCAGGCCAGTAGCGCCGGACGCGCGGACGATCCACCACTGGCGACACCAGGGGCCCCCGAACCTAGCAGAAGGTCGGCACCACACGAGCCGACCCTGGCCGAAGTAGTCGAGCATATGACTTGAATGCTGGACCGTGCGAGAGGACGCAAGTGTCCTTCGAAAGGAATGGCCAGGCACGGGAAGCCCGTTTAGATTCAATGATGGCCGTCATAACGGCCTCAAACGAGAGAGTGGCTCGGATCGGACAGGCACTAGTGCGGAATGAGCCACATGGGGGAGGGTTTACCTCCACAACACCCCAGCAATTAACAGCGCAGTCAACGGCGCCGGCTATGCCAGCAGTACAACCCCAAGGAGTTGCACTGCCGGCGGCTATTTATCAAGCGGTGCAACCGCTGCGAGCAATACAGCCGCAGTGGATCCTGTATCAGACGGAGATATGACCGATGTGGAAGGATGTCGGCCAACAACCAAGTGCTTATTGGGGGATTACTCTGTCTTACCCACCGTCGTTTGCCCAACCGTAGGTTGAGGGCAGGAACAGTGAGATGGCCCCTCTGTAGGGGCCGGTTCAAGCGCAGGCTGACCATTACTGGCCGCCACCCCTGCAGATGCAAACGGTAGTCCAAGCACCACAAGTCGGGGTCATCGAGTTCCAAGTGCATCAGGCCGCCATCGTGGGCCACTACCCCTGACAGCACAATCGGCGACCCCGTTGAACCAAGCCGGATTTGTCGAAAGGGCTGGGAGTGGGAACGGCGGACAGGTCCCGTCACAGGGACCGGGTCATTTCCAGGCCGACCATTATGGGCCACTACCTGAACCAGCACAACCGGTGGCCCAGGCTCCTCAGGCTGGGTTCGCCGAAGTAGCTTGGGGCAGGCATGACGGGCAGGTCCCTTTGCAAGGACCTCCTCAACTACAGGCTGGCCTATATGGGCCGCTACCTCCGCCGGCGCAGCCGGCGACTACGACACTTCAAGCGGGACTCGCCGAAATGGCTGGGGGCAGGAATAATAGGCAGATCCCTCCCCAAGGACTACCTCAAAATCAGGCATGCCAATACAGGCCGTCACCTTCACCGGCGTAGCGGGTAGACCCAGTACCTCTAATGGTACTCGCCGACATCCATGCGTAGGTGGAGGAAGTCATTCGAAGCACCTTTGGCGCGGAAGCCAGGCCAGCCACTCGGCCAGTGTTCAGGTCTCCGTATCCTACGAACATTGATACGGACTACCTTTACCCGGCCAATTGGAAAGTGCCAAAGTTTGACAAATTCTCAGGAGAAGAGAACGAAAGCACAATCGAGCACATTGCTCGATTCACAGCCCAATGCCGAGAGGTGGCCGCTAGCCTATTTCTGAAAATGAGGCTTTTCAGCGCGTCGTTAACCAAGATGGCATTTTCATGGTACACAAATTTCCCTCATAACTCTGTTCGAGATTGGGACTAGTTGGAGGCAAAATTTCATGAGCAGTTTTATCGGGCTATGCCCGAATCATCAATTGTCGACCTAGCGTCGTGCCGACAGGACGCTGGGGAGACGGTTGAAGAGTTTCTTGGCCGTTTCAAGGCAGCAAGAAATCGTTGCTTCGTAAGAATGTCCGAATCCAAATTCGCAAAAATCGCATTCAATGGACTCAACTACAAGACGCGTGATCATTTTGAGGGCCGACAGTTCGCCAACCTTTTTGAGTTAGGTGTCCGAATTGCTCAATATGAGCAATTTTGTAAGCAAAGCAACGACGATAGGCCACAATGGGACCGAGGTAAGGATCAGAGAAGGGCAAAAGAAAAGGGTATCACCTTAATTGAAGAGGGCTTGGTAATCGGAGAGCCGAGCGACAAAAACTCGAGTTCGGTCGACGAGGCCGAAACATTTGTGGCTGAGTTGGTAAAAAGTCAACAGCCATAATAGTGCCCGTTGTTGCAGCTGGCGAGAATTCGGGAGTATAAAGCAATAACATCGGCTAATGCCTATACATTCGATACCGACAAGACAGATCAGATTTTGATCAGCTGCTCCAAGATGGGAAGATCCGGCTCCAGCCGGGTCAGACGATCCCTCCATACGAGGAGCTCCGGAAACGGAAGCACTGTAAATGGCACCATTCAGGGAGCCATCGAACGGGCAATTGCACTGCTTGGAAAAATCAGATACAGAAAGAGATAATGAGGGACGGCTTATTTTCGCCGACCACAAAGATAATGATAAAAAAAAGACTAATACCCTTTCCTCGCTGGTAAACATGGTCGAGATGAGGGGAGAGGAGCCGGCGCCAGAACTTTAGTCCCCTAAAGAGGGGGCGCCGACGAACAGCGTTCCTCGAATTTGCACACAATACAAGGCCGAGATGACGGTTAAAGAACAGGGCGAGTTCCTCCTCAATATATCCGAGGAGGTCAGGAAACGGTCCGTCTTTCCTAGTGTGGGAGAGACGATGGCGACTGGAACCCAACACCGCATCAGCTTCCGATCGGGAGCCCTAAAGAGCAGTCTCCTGAAGAGAGAGATGAAAAGAATGCATAAGACCGCGCACCTGACAGACTTTATTTGGTTGAAAAAGGTCGGAGCCATAGAGAAGCGGCCGTTGGAGGCTAGGCGCCTTTACACAGCGACGACACCCCCGTTTCGATTCCCCGGTAAGCCGAAGCCAGGGTGCACCCCGAGGAGGATTCGGCCACGGGGCTGAAGGACAAGTGTGTTGTGGAGTCCCAAAATCCCCGTGCAACTTGACTGGATGGTCGGCAGTGAGAAAACACCTATTATTGGTGTAGCGAGCCCATTGTGTGTCAAACGAATGCCAAAAACGGACTCAGCATGCGAAAACAGTAAAAATCGGCTATTTCTGGGCTAATGGGCCTAACGGGCCGAATTTTCAGGCGGGCCGGTTCACGACCCACTTGGCGTACACCAGGACCAGTGGACAGGGCGGCAGGGACATGTGGCGGGCTCCCATTGGCCAGGCGGCGGCGCGGGAGTCGAGGCGCTGATTGCGCCGGGTGTGGCACACTGTGGACTGCGCCAAGCCACGTGGCGTGCGCCCATTGGCGGGTGCATGGACCTGGCGGCCCCAGCGCGGACCGCGGCCCGTGCACCCCGCCGTGAACCCCGCTTGACACGTGGCGGCATCTGGCGAATCCAGGCACTGGGAAGAAGCCGCCGGATAGGCACCACGTGCCCTGGGCAGGGCACTGTGGGTTTCGGGCGCCCGATAGTTGGGCCCGAATCCGCTTTTTGGGATTTTTCTGATTTTCAGCTATAAATAGCCCATTCCAGCCTCCATTTGAGGACTTTTTCCGAGTCTTCTTGAGCTCTTCTTCGATAGAGTGATTCCTCTTCGAGTGTTCTTCGATATTTGGCATCCCGGAGATTTTTTTGACACCATTTCATATTTTTCCTCCCCTACTTCGCGAGCTTCGACGCTTCTCCGACACCGATCTTTTCTGTCGACGCTTTGTCCATGGGCTCCCCCGAGCTGAGTTCTTAAAGTTTTTCGCCAATTTTTGCGGCGACGTTTCCACGAGAGGTAGGCCTTCGATTTTCGTGTTCACCATTCCTCTCTATTTTGGCTTTTTATAAGGTTTTACAGCACGTCTTTGGACCCCTTTTTTTCTGTGGCATTTTCTGGACAGAGGAGGATTGATTTTGGATTTTCTCGACTTCTGGTGTCGGAATTGGGTGTTTCAGGACTCAATCTCTATCTACACTTCACGAGGATCGCAGACGTATTTTTCTTGGAATTTTTGGAGGGCATCTCACAGGTGATATTTTACTGTTTCATGGACAGATTTGCGACAATGATGTCGTTTTACTGATTCTGGACTTACTGCAGTGTTTGGCTCATATCTCAGTGACCGGGAGGACTTTTTGAGTGATTTTTGGTGCGTTGGAACCGTGGGAACCTGAGGATCGTGTCGTCCAGTTTCGGCTTATCTGGACTCCCGACCGACGCGCGCATTCAGGTGGGTTAGATTTTCCTCCAAGTCTGCGGACTTCTTTCTAATTCTAGTATGATAGGACTCAGCATGCTAGCATAGGTGCTATTATTGATGTATCTTGTTATTGTTGGAATTATGGAACTTGACTAGCACCCCGCTATATATTGCATGATGTTGACCAGACTAGTAGAAAACCCTCACTTGGGCTAGTTGTTGTATTTAGACATCCCTACACACTTTTTATTGCTTTTCTGGACATAGTGTTTCTCCTCGCCCGGGCAGTGGGCCGAGTGGTCGGGATAGTGTAGGATACATGTTGCGCTCGTGCCAGGGGGGTCGAGTGGAGTCTGGTAGCTGAGGTTGTCACGCCCCGGGGTCGAAACTGCGACCCGGGCTCGTCAACAGATCCGCCGCCCATACGGGAAGCCTCGTATAGACGTAGCGACCAACCTGCAAAAGAATCATCTACACTAACAGATATCAGAGCTGAAAATGTAAAAGCTAAAATAAAAGATATAAAATACAACTACAGCTCTAAAATATACAAACCAACCTCACCAAATACAAAAGTCTCTCTCTGCAGTAAAAGAAAGGTACAACTCGATACCTCACTACAAGAGTCACTCAACATAACACACTAAAAAAGTGGTAAGGGGTACATCTACTCTCTCTCTGAGGATGACAGGAAGGGATCTATCTCGCGACTCCCTTACCTCGGTCTGAAGGAGCAGGATCAGCAACTGGAGCAGCAAGAACCGGAGCAGAAGTCCCTGGGGAAAAGACACCACGACTGGTGTGAGAACTACTTCCCAAAGTAGTTCTCAGTGGGTGCCACCAACAAGCCCGACGGTCTGCCCACTAAGTCTACTAGAGGCATAAAGTAACATATGCAGTGCTGTAAGGAAAAACTGGAAAAGTAAAGTCTACAGCTACTATGCCTCTATCTAGATGCTCAAAGAGTGGAACAGGAAGAACATGATGCCACAACTAACCCTCAACTCAGATCACCCAATCTAAACTGACTGCCACATCGGGTCCAGTCAAACCTGCGCCTACCTACTGCCGTTACATCCCGGAGGATCGGACTTACGTAGGGCATCCGTGACTGCCAAAACTGGCCCAGCCAGAGGGACGGTGTCCGTGACTGTCAAAACTGGCCCAGCCAGAGGGACAATGCGTCGGCAAGTCACGATAGAAGTATCAGGCCCAACTCCGGAGTGGCACTCGAGGGGCGCGACCCCACCGAGCAAAGTATCCGCGCATCTCTGTCGAGCTCAAATGTGGCTCATGCAGGCTATGATCCAAATCCTCGATCAACAAGATCGGCTAAAACCAACAAAACACTGTCTCACTCACAGGCTGGAATCTACACAGCCGAACTCACTGTCACTCTGACAGCTCCCAAGAACCCAGATCTATAACCACTGTCACTCTCCCAAAGAAACCTGATCTACAGACTGCTATCAACTCCACTCGGTCCCCAGACACGAGTGTAAATGCATCCCACAACCACCCGACCTCCCAGCCCACAACCCGGGCGAGAAAAGCTAAGTCCAGAATGACAAGTATATAATCGTGATGTGGGAATGTCTAGAGCAATAAAAGAAACCTAGCCCAAGTTGAAGTTTTCTACAGTCTGGCTGAACATGCTGCATATGGCGGGGGTGCTAGGTCAAGTTCCAATATATCAATAATTAACAAGTTGTAGGAAGCAATAAGATCACAAGATCATCAAACTGATACCAAGAGTATTAACATTCAATTTCCAACATGCTACCATGTCCAATCACTATCATGCATGATTCTACATAAATAGAATTAGTATACAGTCCATAGATCCTGAAAGCAAAGCCACCCACCTGGAGGTGCTAACTGTCCGGAGTTGTACAGCTGAGAATACCCAGAAACAGTTATCTCTACTCACCCAATAAACCAGCAGTACAGGAACACAGATCAACACATCCTGGGTACAAAAATACAATCCAAAGTTACACTTAATTCCATAAAATCCATGTTTTACAATTCTGCTGGGAACAGTCCTCTTAATGCGACATTTTCACCTGTAAAACAAACTCCAAAAATTCCAATAAAAATATGACAGCGATCCTCGCGAAGAGTAGATGTCGATAGAGTCCTTAATCGTCGAATTCCGATGTCCGGATGCGGAGATAAAAAATCTGACAAGAAGGTGCTGTCCAAAAGTCCACCAGCCGCAAAGGGGGTTAAATAATGTACCCAAAACCCCAATAAAAGCTCAAATCTGAAAAATGTGGTCAACACGAAAATTGTAGATATACCTCTTGTGAAAAAGCGTCCGCATAAATCGTCCAAAAATAGCGTCGGGGTAGCTCTGTAGACCTCCCAGACTAAAGTGTGACGAAAATGGGCCTCCAACAGTAATTCATCGCACTGCGCTACGCTGCCGAAATCATCGATGCTGCGGCCTCCAAAAATTCTGAGCTTCCACCAAAAGATGCACAAGAAGATGAAGAAGAACTTTGATGAAGGGCACTTAGGCTGAAAAGCTCGGGAAAAGCCCGAAAACGAAGTGTCATTGGCCTATTTATAGGCCTCAACCCGGGAAAAAAGCCAAAAATCCTCTCATTGGGCTTTTGGGCCCAACTTTCGGGCACCCGGTACATTCGGGCTGCTACAGTGTTGGGCCCGGCCCAACACTGTTCACGCCCGAAATCACCCGGTGATGCCACGTGGCCCGCCGAACAGCAAACAGCTGTGCGGGCCACTCACAGGCTGCCACGTGGCCTCCCCCCGCACAGAAAGTCGGTTGGCGCCCGCCAATGAGCGGGCGCCACGTGTCCAGCCCGGTTGACCCGCCGACCGGTCGGCGCCCGCGCCGGTCGCGCGGCGTGGCCCCCTCGTGCGCACGCGCCCCGAGGCGCCGGCCATGGCCCCAGTGCACCGCGCCCGGTGCGCCCGCAAATCAGACGGTGACACGTGTCCCCTACACCCGGTCCACGCATCCCGCTTTGGAATTCCGTGGACCGCGCCGCGTGCACCGACCAACCGGAGGCTACCACGTGTCCCCCGCCTTGGTCCATGCACCGCCGCGCTCACCCGATAGACCGCGCGCCTTGAACCCGCCAATCAGACGGTGCCACGTGTTTCTGCGCCGGGTCTGTGCACCTAGCCGCGCTACTCTGTGGACCGCGCACTAAAAACCGGCCAATGACAGGCCGCCACGTGGCATGCCGGCGGTCTACGGCCCCTCCCATGCACCAAAAGCCAATAAAAACTTTCGGGAGTCCGTTTTTGGGCATCCGGACTCAGAATCAAACAAGCAAATAGCCGTTTTCAAGCGTTTTTTCGTGTTGAATCCATTTCCAACCTCTGTTTGGCCTAATTCTTTTTAGAAATTTCGGCAAATGCAGCCGAAAGCCAAACAGCTAAAAAAATACCACACAGGGTCCATCTGTGGCATCCCTTTGATGCACCATGGGCCAGATACACCAACACTAGGTGTTCTAACAGTGGATTCACCGGAAGAACGTTGCATGGGAACCAGGGCCACTACAGAGGTCAGATCAGTACTAGAGTTAGGGAGCCATGGGTAGACGGTGATCCCGAGTCGTGGAGTTTCCGACTGATGTTGTTAGCGGTCGATTGTGGTTATTATCGATCTGATTGATCATGGATTTGGACTATAGCCTGCATGAGCCGTATGGAGCTTGACAGAGATGCGCAGATACTTTCTCGGTAGGGTCGCTCCCCCCAAGTGCCGCTCCGGAGCTGGGCTTGTTACTTTGCTATCGCGACTTGCCGACGCAGTCCGAGTGGGACCCCTTACGTAAATCCCGTCCCTGTGAGGATGTGTGGTAGTAGGCTGGCGCAGGTTTGACTGGACCCTATGTGGCAGTCAGTGTGATTGGGTTGACTGAGCACATCAAGTAGATGCATTTTATCATCTGTATCATTCTTTGAGCATGATAGATAGTGACATGGTAGCTGTAGAGTTATTTCCAGTTTTTATTACCACTTATACTGCATTGTTATCTTATACCTCTAGTAGACTTAGTGGGTAGACCATAGTCTTAGAGACGGTACCCACTGAGAACTACTGTTTAATGTAGTTCTCACACCCGCTGCGGTGTTGTTGCAGAGGCATCTACTCCAGTTCCTACCCCTGCTGTTGCCGCTTTCTTCTGACCGAGGTAAGGGAGTCGTGAGCTAGATCCCTGCCTCTTCTTGGAAAGTAGCCGTACCCTCTTTTGAAGATTTTAGTACTGTCAGTGGATTATTGTATATTTATTTTTGAGAGTTTCTTTTTGAGTGACTTATGTATTGTGAGGACCTGACATGTACTATTTGATGTTGTATCCTTTATTTCAATAGTTTACTTTACTCGCTCTAATATCTGTATAGCTGTAGTATTATCTTTTGCAGGTTAGACGCTTCGCCTATGCAGGGCTTCCCGTATGGGCGGCGGATCTGTTGGTGAGTCGGGTCGCAGTTTCGACCTCGGGGCGTGACGCGTGTGGCACGCGGCCATTCTCATGTCAATGCTGGCCCTGTAGGAGGTTTAGCTCATTAGGCGGCTACCCGCCGATAGAGGTGGAGCCTCGAGCTTGGCTACACTGAGGTAATAGGGTGGGGGCAAGAACCATCCCTTTCACGCCGAACGACGAGTTCCCATGGCTCACAACCGGTGAGGTGGATGCTTCGGCAAGACGCTTGATAGAGCAGCGCCACATCCAGCCATGCCCAGGGTCATGGCAAAGACGAAAGATCGTCAGGGAGCATCTGAGGGAAGTTGGCGCATTGGCCAACGAGACAATTGAACAACGACTCGACTCACCTAGAACGAACCGGCGGAATGGTTCGGTCATGACTAAGACCCAAATACGCCGGCAACAACGAGCTCAAGCCGACGTCAGGAAAGAAACTGCAAAAACTCGAGGGACGCAGCTCAGCTCGGGTGATGCACAGCCCGTACGACGAACGTCATTCCTGCTGGGACAAAATGGCGGCAAAACCGGAATGCCCGGAGCACCGCCCGGGAGCCGACCCGTCACAAGCATCTGCTGAGAGCTGAACGCTCGCATCCAGGCCTTTAAGGCAGTGATTATGGGCGACACAGGTGCCTCCGGAGGTCACGGCGAACTACTCCTTGAAATTGAAGACACGTCTTCGGCTAGTAAGACCAAATATATAAGCAAAGGGAGGCCCTGGGCCGATAACGATTCGGCCGAGATCAATTTGTTCGGGTCATACCGAATATATTACTAACCCGGGCTCCAACGAGGCCCGAGTGAGGCCGGCTTGAAAAAATGTTTTCGGCTGATTCACCTGCAGCCGAAAAGAGATGAAGGACCTGATCGGCCAAGGGGAGGGCCGAGAGTTCGGAGTTGTTTCAGGGCAGGGTGATAACAATCATCTCTCGGAAAGCAGTATAGTTCAAAAAATAAACCAAACAAAGGACGAATTTGTCGAGAATCGAGAAAAGTTAATTCCCGTTTCCCAAATACCTCGGATAGTGAACGAAAGTCCTGCCAAGGTATGGGGAGAATCGCCAGGCATTAGGATCAGTGCCCGAGATTGATTTAATTTCGACAATCACCCGAACGACATATCAGGCGATTGCTGAGAGAGCATTGCTGAGACCAGATTTTTTGCCATTTTGAGGGAGTGACACATGGCGTATATTGCCACCAAGGGAATAACACATGGTGTCTCCCATCGACTAAAAACATCAGCTGGTAGAGGTTTTGAATCAACAAGGTGGGGCTCGTGTCTCGATTGAGGCCAGTCTCAGTCGCGTGAGAATGCAGTGCGTGACACCCGTTGTCGGCTGAGAGTAACAGCCTACGAGAGAAGCAGCTGACGAGAAGAGTCGCGCATCACCCAAGGCCGACTTCGGCTGACAACGTCCACTTGGTTGCCCCAATCAATCGACGAAAAGGCGGGAGTCTGAGTCAACTCTCGGCTGCTTAGGCCAAGAAGTAAAATTTTTTTGAAAAAGAATGAAGGCGAGATTCGGGAGCGAATCTCGTAACAGACTTCGAAGCGGCAAGCGGCGTACAGCATTGGAAAGCGCCTAGAATTACACTCCGATGCAACGATGAGGAGATGAACCTAGACGGAAACGCGATCTTTTAAGGAAGTTTCGACTCGAAGGGAAAATCGTTAAAGATTTTACGATAATTCTCCCTAAATCACGCCGATAATTCAAATTGGCGCCTAATAACCTTATTCGGGATATGTATAAATACCCGAACCATCGAAGAAAAAGGGGTCCGACAACCTCGTAAGCCCGGTACCACCCTAGCATTTCCTCTTATCTAGGAGTAGGGTAACTTAACTTTTACCGCTTTTCTTTACTACTTTCCTAAGAGTAGGCTTTTCTTGCGCTTCAAAGTTATATTCGGCTCCTTAGCCGTATCATTACCTCTTTACCCGGTTCGACTAATCTAAGTCGAAACCGGCAATCCGTCTCTACCTCCGTAAACCCGATTCGGCTGTCACCGGCCAAACGGTCGTGTGAGTTACCAAAGGAGAATCCGGCCGAGCAGATCCCTCCTCGGCCCGATCGCTTGATTGTTGGCACGCGGCGCACTTCGACACCTCTAGAGGGTCACCTAGGGGTCGATCGCGCGCAAGTCACTTTTTGGCCCTAACAGTCTGATAATAATTTGGCAATAGGCATAATTAATTAAATCCACTGAGAGAAAAAAAAAAGGAGAAATGTACTTCAATTTGAAGCTTGGAGATATAAGTAATAAATGTGGACTTATTCCTCTTCTTTATAGCATTCTCATTGACAATTACATTAAAACATATGTAAGAATATAAAAAAAAGTTTTGCACAAAATAAAAACTAAAAAAATTAAGTTATACTTATCTGAAAGTAAAAAAATTAATGGTGGCTTATCGGAGATTACCTCTACTGCCAACTTCTGTCGTGGATCGGATCTATTAAAAAATAATGGGTTTGGCTTAATAAAATAAGAAAAAAAAAAAAGCAATCTAAGATATTTTTTACATTTCTGTTTATTAAATTTTTTTAAAAAATAGAGTCTAAAAGAAGATCCACTCCTCCGTGCACCAAAATGCGCGGTAAACTTCCGGTTGTCCGTTTTTGGGCGTCCGGACTCAGAAAAATACATCCAAATAGTCGTTTTTCATCGTTTTTCCGCGCTGAATCCAAATCCGATGTCTGTTTCGCGCGGAACCACTTCTAATTTTTGACGAGGGCATCCGAAAAGGCATTCTTGATCCATTTTACGCACTGAGTCCATTTCTTGGGTCCGATTCGTGCACAAACGCCTCCAACACACAACATAGGCCTCCAGAAACCGCTGCTCAAACAGTAATCCATCCGCGGGGATCGGGTCTTCACAGAAGACGACGGTTCTATCGAGGAGATGGGAAGGGGTAGTGGGTGGGAGCAATAAATTTCATTCACTGCCCCTCAATTTTTTAGGGGATTAACCCTATTCCAGGGGGTGGATGGAATAAATCTTAACGGGTTATCCTAGGATAACCTGTTAAGCAAAGGTTAATTTAAACCTTTTTTTTTTCTCATGTTTGACAAGAATTGTGGAAAAAAGGGGGTTATTCCCTCTTTATCCCACAACCAAACAGGGCCTTAGGAGTCTGAAATCCCTCAAAATTGTGCCCGGAACAAATCGTGGGTTCTCGATGAGAAGCTCGATCTTACGTAGCTCCGCTCGAAAGTTTTCGGGTGCCTTGGAACCCTGCGCCTAGAATTCCTGTGGACCACTGTACACGTTTCGATGCAATGGTCAGAGCACCACCAGTTCACGATTGGACTACTACAGTACTTCTGGGCATCCGGACAGGTAGGGTCTGAAATCACATCAAAACCTGCATAGTGAATTTGGGAGGCCAAAACATCTTTCAAGTGTTCGAAACTTTTAGGAACTTCGATTCCAGCAGGTTTTGATGTTCTGCGTTCGTTTTCGCATCCATTTTGTGCAAAAAATGGCTCCAACTCGATTCGACACTCTATAGACATGCAAACTAGTGGGTTACATTGCACCCGAACCTAGCTATTGAACTCTAGAACACTACATAGAACCTAAGCAATACATCGAAAAATTGTTAGAAATGTTATTACCAAAGATGAAGTTGATCCCCAACAGCGCCGTCATTTGTCTTTTCTAACGTAAAATATACTTTCTAACAACACAAACATGTAAAGAGAAGAGTACATTCACAAAAACAACAATGAGGTCGTACTGGAACTCATGCTCTACATTGTATATGCAATAATTGTAGGAGAGTTTACTCCACTAGAAACATGAATTGTCATCCAAAGCAATCACTTAGCTAGAGTGACAATGTTAAGACGAAGTCAAATGTAATGTTTAAATATCTCACATGAATGATGGGAAAAACTCTTGAGGAACAGAATCAAAGAGAATCCAGCACGCAGGTGATAAATATGGCAAAAGTTGAGAGATGCAATAGAAAAAAAAAATTATTTTTTTGAGAGAAAGATAGCAAGCAATTTTTGGAGAGAAATATAGCAAGCAACTCACTTCATTCATTAAAAAATGAATTTTGCTACATATGTGAAGCAGCGAGGCATATGAACTGAAGAAAGAGAGGAAGAGATAAAAGGAACCAAAAAAGATCAAAGCATCAGACAAAAAAAAAAAAAAAAACCAAATCACTTAGTCACGAACATCCTGCCTTAGTGTTTAAAGAATCGGATATCCTTTGGAATTCTATTAACGTCATCTTTTATTCTAGAAGGTTCTAGTACTTTTCTCAAGTCATACTAATCACCAGGATGTAGCCAGTGGAGTGAGTCCCTGTATAATGATTACGGATTCCTTCCCAAAGTTGTCCAATCGTCTCGTTTCCCAATGTCCCCCTAGAAAATGAAAGTAATTGTGAGTACAGAAATAGGATAGAAAACAAAAAGTAATTAACAAAAAGGTGATCAATCTGTCTGAGGTTCTTCCGCCCGCATCACAGACATATTGTTTCCTTGCCATCCTCTCTTTTGGAAGTTATCTACCCTGGGCATCGTCCTTCTCTTCAAGACTAATCAGATAAAGGCCTTAACTTTTGCAGGGATTCTTACCTTACAGATCGGTGCTGTGGTAACCTCTCTAATCCCCCAGTACTTCCGAAGCAATCCCTCACCCCAGCTCTTTATTCATCACTTGTCTATAAATAATGGGGACCAAATATTTGACCAAAAATCAATTAATTTATCGTTCCCTACCTACCACATAAGAAAATCCACATTTAAAAATATCTCTGGTATTGTCACGCCGATCACTCATCCCATCCCTTGGGAGAGGTATAAAACTCAATCAGGACTCTCGCTAAAATCACGACTCTCACGAAGTCATCCTAGGGTCCAACCACAAGCCTAGGGTTTCTAAAGTCCACCATGACCTACATCCTAGGCTCTGATACCACTCTAATCTGTCACGCCCCGGGGTCGAAACTGTGACTCGGGCTCGCCAACAGATCCGCCGCCTATACAGAACTCCGCATAGGCGAAACGTCCAACCTGCAAAGAAAACTACTATAGCTAAACAGATATCAGAACTGTAAAATAAAAAGCTGAAAAGAACTCTAATCCAACACTGTACAACTGAAAATAAAGATACAATATCCACCTCCCAAACATGATCAAATACAAAATCCTCAGATACAAAACCCAGAACTCAACAGGGATGGCAACCTGAAATAATACATCAGTGTACAGGCTCTCAGTACAAGTCATAACCTCACTACAATAATCTCTCATGAGCATAAATAAAACTAATCTACGGACTGTACTACAAGTCTCCAATGTGGGGGTACAGCTACTCTCCGAAGACAAGTAGGGATCTAGCTCGCGACTCCCTCGCCTCGAACAGCAACAGCAGAATCAGCATCTCCCACAGATGACTCTGCAAAACAAAGGAGAGGAAAGAAAAAGGAGGGGGAGAACCCCCAACGGGTGTGAGAACTACATCAACACGTAGTTCTCAGTGGGTACCGCCACCAAGCCCGACGGTCTGCCCACTAAGTCTACTAGAGGCATAAGATAACAATGCAGTAAAAACTGAACAAGAAAAGCTGGAGGTACTCTACAGCTAACATGCCTCTATCTAAATGCTCAATGGATGGTACAGATGAAAATATATGTAACTACTCGCACCCAAGGTGCTCAATCGACCCAATGGAACTGACTGTCTCATAGGGTCCAGTCAAGCCTGCGCCTACCTACTGTCGTTACATCCAAGGAGGACCGGACTTACGTAGGGCGTCCGTGACTGCCAAAACTGGCCCAGCCAGAGGGACAGCATCGACAAGTCGCGATACAAAAGTAACAGGCCCACTCCGGACGGGGCACTCGAGGGGCGCGACCCCACCGAGGAAAAAGGTATCCGCGCACTCTGTCGAGCTCAAAGTGGCTCCTGCAGGCTATAGTCAAAATCCACGCTCACTCTCAGAACGGAAGGACCCAAGATACTCAAACATCTAGCACAACGGTCGGAGTACTCTCGACGACTCAGCTGATCAGCTCTCTCGAATCTCGAGACACAAGCAAACTCCACCAACTAGTGGCACAAAACACACTGGCTGGAGATACTCCACAGCCGGGATTGACCCACACTCAGGGCTAATAAAACTGGTCGGACAACACTCAACGACCCGGGACCACCGTCAACCCCAACGGTTCCCAACAACACTGACCGGAAGATACTCGACGGCCCGGGACCACCGTCTACCCAAACGGCTCCCCACGACACTAGCATAATCTAAACTCAGCTACCAGACTCCACTCAGCCCCCAGGCACGAGTGCAACAATGTCCCACAGAAATCTGACCCCTAGGTCCACTACCCGGGCGAGGCAACACTATGTCCAGGAAAGATGCAAAGTGTGGGATGTCTAAAGCATAAAAGAACCTAGCCCAAGTGAAGGTTCTCTACTGGTCTAGCTAAACATGTAGCATATGACGGGGGTGCTAGGTCAAGTTCCAATAATAGCATTTAAATAAACTGAATCATAAGCAGGGAATATTAATGGATATAATCACCAAAACCAATCAAAATATGCCTCATCTCCCTAAACATGCTCTCAACTAGCATAGGTAAATACCATCATTGAACATATAATATGTGAGGACCCGGAAATTCCCACGTTTGGATTACTGTTGGATCTGCGGCTTCTGGAGACCCATGTTGGGTGTTAGAGGTGTTTGCGCGCATATTGGACCCAAGATTTGGACTCGGCATGAAAAACGGGTCAAGTTTGCTTTCCCGGGAATTTTTGAGAAATTTTAGAAGTGGAATTTGGCAAATCGGACTTCGGATTTGGATTCAGCGCGCGAAAACGGTCAAGATGGACTATTTACTTGTATTTTTCGGAGCTCGGATGACCCGGCACGGATTTCGAGGCGTGGGGTTACTGTTCCGGCGGCCGGAGTTGCGCCGGCGGCGGCGGCGGACGGCGGACCGCGGCGGCGGGCCGAGGAGAGGCCGGTCGGTCCACCGCGGGAGTCGTGCACCGGGCGCGGGCCACGTGGCGCCTCCCGATTGGCCGGCGCGGCAGGCGCGGTCCATGGAATATCGCGGGTGCACGGTGGACCGGAGCGGGACGCGTGGCGTGATGGCATTGGCTGGTGCACGAGCACGCGGTCCACGTAGCTGGCAGCAGGTGCCTCGGGATGCGGGCCCGACACGGGGCCGTGGGCGGCGCGGCCGCGCACGTGGGCGCACGTGGGCGCGACGTGGGCGCGGCCGGGCGCACGTGGGCGCGAATCCCGAGGAGTTGACTCCGCGTTCGGCGGCAGAGCAGGAGGACACGTGGCGCGACGCGGTTGGCCGCGCTCGCTGTTGCCTGTTCGGGGACACGTGTCACTCCAGGGGCGATTCGGGCGCAGCCGGTTTGGGGTACTTTCTGGGTCACTGTAGCAGCCCGGAAGTTGTGGGCGCCCGAAAGTTGGGACAAAATGGGTATTTCAGGATTTGTTGAGTTGGGGCTATAAATAGCCCCCTTTGGCCTGCGTTTTGAAGGTTTTGCCGAGCTCTTCTCAGGCAGAGGTTTTAAGAGGAAATGTTCCTCACCTTGTGCTCCACCTTGTGATGGATTTACAGAATTTTTGGAGGCCTCGAGATCCGCGCTTTCTGCGATGCGGCGCACTGCGACGTTTCTTGGATTTTGGCTTCTACCGTCGCCTTTCAGTGTGGGAGACCCCCTGCGCTACCCCGATGGAATTTTTGGACGATTTCTGTGGCACTGGAGTCATGAGAGGTACGTCTTCGACTTTCGTGTTGATCATCTTGCTGGATTCAGAGTTTATGACACGGTTTTCGAGGCATTTCTAAGCTGCTGTTTTCTGGTGGAGTTTTTGGACAGCGGCCCCTTGCCGGAATTTTATCTCCGCACCCGAGTGTCGGAATGAGACGAGCCTATACACTTTTTGGATCTACTCGTCGCAAAGATTATCGTTGTATTTTTCCGGGATTTTTCTGAGGCTTGCCCGAAGGTATACTATTCCCCTTTTATCTGTGTTTGAGTTTACAGTTGTGTGGTTGTGAGTGTTTGCGCACCTGTACTGTGGAATTTGTAACTTGTCCTACGGGGCTTGGATTTGGGCGTGCAGGTACCCGTTTCGAAGGTCTCGACGAGACGCTCGCTGTGATATTTTTATCGGAATTTTCAGGGCACTTTCTGTAGGTGGAAATTTTAGATCTTCAGGACTGTCTTCTGCAGATTTTTGTATTTGGTTATTTTGTGGAATAAAGTGTAACCTTGGACCTTTTGTTGTACCCAGGAGTATTTGCGGATGTTTGTGAACCCGTTGGAGTTGAGGATTAGTGGAGGTTGTTGCTTCTGGTGTTTTCAGCTGTGGAACTCCGGACAGTTAGCATTTTCTGGTGGGTGGCCTTGTCTTCACGACCTATGGACTGTGCATTAATTCTATCTGTGTAGGGACTTGCATGTTATAGATGTGTTTTATATAGCATGCTAGATTATAGGAATTGATGTTCCTGATGTTGAGAGATCATCATGTATTTATTGTCCTTCCCTACAAGCTGTTGATTATTGTTATCTTGGAATTTGACCTAGCACCCCTGTCATATGATTGCATGTGTAACCAGACTGGTAGAAAACCCTCACTTGGGCTAGGGTTATTTCTGCTTTAGACATCCACACTTCTATCTTTCCTGGACATAGTGTTCTTCCTCGCCCGGGTAGTGGGCCGAGTTGTAGAGTTCCGGAGCTTCGGGCAGTGTGCCGACTCCACGTGGCAGCCTGGTATTGTGGAAATACCATCAGCAGTTTCTGTTTGTATTTACAGAGAGGTTCGGGTGGTCCCGGAGCGACGCGGAAGTCTTTTTGAAGGAAAGTGAGTTGGCGTCGGCTTGAGAGCTTGCGGGTCGAGCTTTGGCTTCCTGGATGGTTTTGATGTGAGTTGATCTCTTGGGACATGTGTAATATGTTTTTACAGAGGTGTTCGGTTGGTTTCGGGGTGGTGCGGAAGTCCCGAGGCGAGAAAGTGAGTTGGCGGGGCAAATCTGGAGGTTTTCGGGTTGTTCTGGAGCCCTTGGGTGACTTGGTTCCGGAACCAGCCCTCTGGTTCCGGAACCAAGGCCCATGTACCGGTACCAAGTGGCTGGTACCGGTACACAGGCAGCAGGGAGCCCGATTTTTGCCCCGGACTGGTACAGTAATTGAGGTATGGCTTCTTCTGTTCCAACCACTCCCGCGTTGATTTATCTACCCCGACACTTGCACCCTCTCCACCCCTCATCCTTATCCATCCTCCTCCATCCCTTGCTGCCAGAGAAGAAGAAGAGGAAGAGGAAGGAGAAGAAGCAAGGTCTCCATTTGTGCTGCTTGTGAGAGTTGACCGGGTCAACGTGCGCGCGCGAGAGCAAATTGAGGTAAATTGATTGTTGGAGATTGTGGATTTGGATTTGTTTGTTCTCCTCTTGGGTTTTAGAGTTGGAATTGATTGAGAATTGAGTTTAATTTCCATCTTTTCTCTCCCTCTCTCCCTGTGCTCTCGGGTGCAAGCAGGGAAGTTACTGTGCAAATCCGCAACGCTACGCATGCTTGATTCGTGGATTGGAGTGATCGGATTGAGCTGAGATTTTTATGGTGGCCTAGCTGGGTGCTGTGGAGGTTGTTTGGAGCTCCGTGGATTTTTCCGAGACGCGCGACGGTGCGCGCGCGCGCGAGAGGCGCAGTTCAGTTTTTCGTCAGATTGCGCCCGTTTCTTCACCGATTTCGGCGCGGCCTTCGGAAAGCATTTGAGGTGGGTTGGATTTTCTTCTAAAAATCATGGAATGCCCTCTAATGCTTCAGAACGCACTTTGATCATGTCAAAACTGTATATTTTAGCTGTTAAATGATCTGATAGTTGCCTAGAAAATTATAGAAATATTATCTGAACCCCAGAGTATTTTTAGTGGACTCTTGACATTATATGACACTAGACTGTGTACTCGGTTGGCCTCATTTAAGCTCCCGAACCGTTTTAAAAATCTTAAGGCTTGTTTTATTGGAAAACCGACTTTTAAAAATGGTTTTAAAATGTCTGAGGGTTCTAGTGATGCTGCATGGGTTCGGGGAGCATGTTCTCTCGTGCCGGGGGGCCGAGGAGATATTTGTTGATTATTAGAGCCTTTCTGTGGCTTTTTGGGTTTTACTAGTGTCATTGGGGGTTCTATTTGAGCACTTCAGATTCAGTCGTGGAGTTTACTCCGACCTTGACGTGAGTGTGTGTCGTGTATCCACTGTGTTCCGATCTATTTGATCGTGGATTATAGCCTGCTGAGCCTGGCATGTTTGCCAGTTATGAGATACTTGAGATACTTGAGTTCGGTGGGGTCGCTCCCCTCGAGCTACGCCCCGGGTGCGATGATGATACCGAGCCTGACGAGGCTGCGATGAGTTACTGAGAGTCCTTGAGGGACACCCTACGTAAGTCCGTTCCTCCGGGATGTGCGGCAGTAGATGAGCGCGGGCTTGACTTTATCTTGACTGGTCCAAAGAGGACAGTCATTGAGATTTGGGTGAGATGTGTGAGTGAGTTGCACTGCATGTTCATAGATGAGTATTTTCCCTTTGAGCATATGTAGAGGCATATAGAGATAGATTTCCAGCTTTCCCTTTTATCTATCTATCTATCTATTTGTTTACCTTTTGTGCCTCCGGTGGTCTTAGTGGGCATACCGTGTGCTTTGAGGACGGTACCCACTGGGAACTACCTTTGTAGTAGTTCTCACACCCGCTGCGGTGCAGGTTTTCCTGAGGCAGCTGCTCCGACTCCTTCCCGTGCGGAGTCTTCAGATCGAGGTAAGGGCGTGGCCGACTAGTCGCTTACCCGAGTCAGTTTAGTGGAGAGGTAGCAGTACCCTTTTGAGTTTCCACTTTTGTAGAGTGAGATTTTGAGAGATGTTATTTTTGTATCTTGAGGACAGCTTGTATCTTGGATTTTATTTACTCTAGTACAGTTGTTCTGTTTCCTTTCTTTAGCATGTACTTACTTTTGCTCTGATATCTGTTGGCTATAGATTTATTTGCAGGGTAGACGCTTCGTCTGTACGGCAGTTTCCGTACAGATGGCGGATCTGTTAGCGAGCCCGGGTCGCAGTTTCGACCCCGGGGCGTGACACGAGTGGTCAGGAGTTATCTTTTAGTGTGGGATGCATGTTACACTCGTGCTGGGGAGCAGAGTGGCGTCTGGTAGATGTAGTTGGTTGTTCATCTGTAGCGGGAGTCGTTTGGGTAGACGGCGGTCCCGAGATGTTTTATTTTTCTTGTTTTATCTGTCGCCGCTGTGCTAGTGGCAGCGGTAGATCAGTGTTAGCAGGACCTTAAACCCAGAACCTTTTTGGACACACATATGATTTTTGTCAACCAAATATTTTCTTCCAAGCATCGTAGGGTCGCCTGAGTCTGTTCCTGTTTGATTGGACGAAGGCATTAGCCCTTCGAGGCTTAGATATAAAACTTGGTTTCAACTGTTTTCCTAAGCAGAACTAAAAATCATTAAATATGGACTTCTTACAGATCAGATGGCTTCAGTAAGAAATGTCACAGTTTTTCCTATAAATTAACCACCGAGATGATTCGAGTGGTCTGGGTTCTAAGGTCTGCCTTTTCTTGGGACGAGAACAACGAGAGGCTATGCCTAGAGCCTGTTCTTGTTTGATTTGGGTTGTAGGTTCTAGTCTTTCGGTGTTCCCGGACCCTTCATTGGGTCAGTGGTTGAGATGTTCGGCTTGTTTGGCCTGTTGAGTCAGCTGTTCGCAGTGGATGCGATGTCGGCCTGTTGAGGCAGTTGTTCGCAGTAGATGCGACGTTTGGCCTGTTTGGCCTGTTGAGACAGTTTCTCGCAGTGGATGCGACTTGGTGCCATGAGTTGGTAGAGTGTGATCTAGAGGTTGTTTCTCTGATTTAGTGGTGGAGGTGGTTCTCCCACTTAGCCTTGAGGATCTTGGGGTTCTGGCAGATCGAGTCGTGGAGGTTTCCCGACTCAGCCATGGTCGTGCATTTATCAGATTGAGTCGTTGAGGGTTCTCCGACATAGCTGTGAGAGTGTGTTGGGCTATTCCTGTTCGAGTCGAGGTTCTTTTTCCGACTGAGTTGTGCTTTGAGCTTGGAGTTACCGATCTGTTTGATCGTGGATCATAGCCTGCATGAGCCACATTTGAGCTTGACAGAGATACTTTACAGAGATACTTGAGATGGGTTACTTTTTACTCGAGCGGGTCGCTCCCCTCGAGTGCCACTCCGGAGTAGGCGAGACCGGGTTGTTATACCGGCGTGAGATTGAGCTTTTCTATCGCGACTTGTCGTTGCATTTGTCCCTCTGGCTGTGCTGGTGTTGGCAGTCATGGACGTCCTACGTAAGTCCGCTCCTCCGGGACGTAACGGCAGTAGGTTGGCGCAGGCTTGACTGGACCCGAGGAGGCAGTCAGTTCAGATTGAGTGATCAGAGATGAGAGTTAGTTGTGGCATCATGTTCTTTCTGTCCCACTCTTTGAGCATCTAGATAGAGGCATAGTAGCTGTAGAGTTTACTTTTCCCAGCTTTCCTTACAGCACTGCTTTTGTTACTTTATGCCTCTAGTGGACTTAGTGGGCAGACCGTCGGGCTTGTTGGCGGCACCCACTGAGAACTACTTGGGACGTAGTTCTCACACCCGTCGTGGTGTCTTTTCCCACAGGAACTTCTACTCCAGTTCCTGTTGTTCCTGTTGCTGATCCTTCTGACCGAGGCGAGGGAGTCGCGAGCTAGTTCCCTACCCGTCGTTGGAGTGTAGCGGTACCCCTTCAGAGGAGAGCTTCAGTAGATTAGTTATTTTATTTTCCTCCTTTGAGAGACTGTTGTAGTGAGGATTGTTATGTATTGAGAGCCTGTACACTGATGTATTTATTGGAGATACCTCCCGGTTGAGTTCTGAGTTTGTTTATGAGGATTCTGTATGATTATCATTTTTGGGAGACGGACATTGTTGTGTTATTTCCAGTTGTACAGTGATTGATTTAGTTATACAGCAGATTTTTATTTATAGCTCTGATATCTGTTTAGCTGTAGTACTTTTCTTGCAGGTAGGACGCTTCACCTATGCGGGTTTGGCATAGGTGGCGGATCTGTTGGCGAGCCGGGTCGCAGTTTCGACCCCGGGGCGTGACAGATTAGAGTGGTATCAGAGCCTAGGTTGTAGGTCATTGAGGACTTAGAAACCCTAGGCTTGTGGTTGGACATTAGGATGACTACGTAAGAGTCGTGACTTTTAGCGAGAGTCCTGATCGAGTTTTGTACCTCTCCCAAGAGACGGGATGAGTGATTGGCATGTTTATGCTCCTAAGCGATTATGTTGGCTGCAGACAACATAATGTTTTGGAATTGGTAACATGCCTTAGACTTTCGCTGGATTGGGTCGTATGGTTGTTGTGTCCTGATGTTTGTTATTGTGCAGTGGTACCTTCAGTTGTACTTGTGGCACCGACTGAGCGAGCAGCCCCTCCGCGTCGATGAGTAGTGCCGAGGCATCGAGGCAGGATGGATAGTGGATAGTAGCTGAGCTTAGGGACATAATTGATCGATGGAGCCAGTCCCGGCAGTCTGAACCATCCCGATTCATAGGTTTGAGTTGGAGCCTTTGTAGGCAGAGTCGTGGTTGGTGGTCACGGAGTGATCAATTAGGAGCCTCCCTGTGCTAGTGAGTTTTTGCAGTTGATGAACTGCGCGGTCCAGATTTCGAGGGACGAGGCGCATAGGATATGTTTGGCGGGGAATGGTTTGCGCCAGGATACCTTTCAGTGTAGTTGGTCCCTCCGTTTTGAATTATTGACGCTTCGATGGGTAGGCATTGTGTTTGGAGCGTGGCGCTGCAGTTCCTTGGGATAGGGATCTGCCGCCAGAGGCGAGATCTGGATATCGGCGCTTGGCGTCGGGTGATGGAGGACAGACCGACCGGTAGCGGCATTTCTGATCTCTTTACCTGGATAGCAAATTTTCGAGATGCCAGAGATCGGGTGGACCCCGACGGCAGCATCAGCATCTATATCAGAGTAGCGCAGCAGTAGCGTGGATTTGTTATCTGCGGAGGACTTTATTCGTCGCCTCAATGTGAGCAGAGACAGAGGTTGTGCTCCCTTGTGGATAGTCCTGATTTTCAGGCAGATTGGGCGACAACCACTTGCTTTGAGCGGATGAATCTGTGCCGCCCGGTTGGAGGGCGCCACGGTAGTGGATCGAGTTGTCGCAGGTGTGATTTCATCACAGCAGTCGGAGTAGGAGCATGTTGCATTCCTGCATGGACTAGAGGCAGATTTATTACCACATGCACTTGAGGTACAGGTTCCTGTTAGTGTTGTGTATGTGGGGGAGGCCTGTGGATTATGTCCTATGCAGTTGAGGCCGCGAGATATACGGGTAGACTTATTGATAATTATGGCAGTTCGGCGTTTCGACCTAGTGCTTGGGTTTTGGTTGGCACAGTGCCATAGGATGTTAGACTGCGGAAGGAGAGGACTTTGACCTTCTATGAGGCAGACGAGAGGAGATTTGGTTGTTGAGGTCGTTAGAGCACACTGGTTATAGCGACAGTGTGAGAGGTGCTTACGGCGGCACCGGGACCCAAAGATATCTCTGTTGCCACGAGTTTCCGGGTGTGATTTCACCTGAGCTGTTGATAATGCCGCCGGTTAGGGAGATAGAGATTGAGTTTGGCGAGGTTCGGGGAACCGCGCCACCCTCGACAGCACCTCATTGGATATTGCCAGTGGAGCTGTGAGAGCTGATGGCGCAGTTGCAGGATCTGATGGATCGAGGGGTCTGTTTGACCTAGTGCCACGCCGTTGTTATACGGTGGTGATGCCACATCGTTGATACACGACTGTGAGGGCCCTTTTATGGTTCGAGTGTAGTCAGGTCCGAGTATTATTCTGGACCTTTTGGTGGAGTTATACTCCGGCAGTTGTACGACTATTGCAGGTACAGATTTTGGAATCATACGGCTGAGTATTTCGTCAAGATGGTGTTCAGGACACGGTAGGGGCATTATGTTATAGTGAGGCCAATTGGATTGATTAACGCCCTGCCACTCTTTTGGTTTGAGGAATTGTGCTCCAACTGTACTTGTTTGCATTGGTAACAAGATCCTCCAGGGATATTATGATCTACTCCCAGAGCGACTTGGAGCATAAGGAGCACTGGTGGATGTGTTACCATGCTGTGTGGATGAAGCTGTATGCCAGGTTGTTGAGATACAAGTTTTAGCTTTAGAAGCTTACCTTCTTAGGTCACATTGTGTTAGCCATAGGAGCGGCAGTGGATTTCCGGCCAATGTGGATGCTATTTGAGTTTGGCTGAGATCAACATTTATTGTTGAGGTGAGGAGCTTTTTGGATTTCGCAGTGCCAGGAGAGCATGGCGAATGGATGATGAGACTGGTACTAGCGCCGATTGCAGCTTTGCCAGAGATGGGGGATGGACCTTTGTGTTAGTGGTGCCTCCCATAGTGGCTGTGGAGTTACCATTGGGTTATTCTTGAGCATTCAGCACCACCCCGACAGGGCCACTGTGGTGGCGGATACCTGGAGACGGATAGCTTTTCGGGGTTGAGTTTAATGGTTCCACAGTTGGCGCTGGGTGGGACCGTTGCGGAACAGGGCTCGAGGTTGTGTACCTGAGGGTCCCTTTTGACGGTAGACTGCGGTGAAGC
The DNA here is from genome assembly GCA_029204045.2 of Tillandsia leiboldiana. Classification (NCBI taxonomy): domain Eukaryota; kingdom Viridiplantae; phylum Streptophyta; class Magnoliopsida; order Poales; family Bromeliaceae; genus Tillandsia; species Tillandsia leiboldiana. Next base: position 11,073,159 of record CM055077.1, on the reverse strand, counting down.
AGCCCCTGCGGATGGTCAGGATCCGAGAGTGACTGAGCGAGGACCCTAGCCGATTAGGGCTTCTTTTCCTTGGATGACCGTATGGGTGTCTCGGATCGCCTGGTTGAGCTGGCACCAGGGAGCGGTGTTGGTGCGTGCTACATTGGTTGTTCTCTCTTTTCCCTCAGCCTTTTGTTGGCGTTCGTGATGGTCCTTCCGCGTCTCATCTCAGGAGTGTTAGGCTTGTGGATTCCTCGCCCGTGATGGACTCGTTTCCTTTGAGATCTACGAGTACTTGTGGTACGAGGGACGCCCGTTGCGAATTCTGGCTCGTGAGATGAGAGAATTACGCAACCGGGCCATGCCGTACTGATTATTATTTTGTTGAGGAGTAATCACGGGGAGTGAGTAGCGACCGGGGAGTTGGAGACTGTGCTGTTGGATGCTTACCCTTGGCTTTGAACTCCCTTTTGAGCCGTGTTTGTTTCGAGGACGAAACTTTCTTTTAGTGGGGGAGGATGTGAGGACCCGAAAATTCCCACGTTTGGATTACTGTTGGATCTGCGGCTTCTGGAGACCCATGTTGGGTGTTAGAGGTGTTTGCGCGCATATTGGACCCAAGATTTGGACTCGGCATGAAAAACGGGTCAAGTTTGCTTTCCCGGGAATTTTTGAGAAATTTTAGAAGTGGAATTTGGCAAATCGGACTTCGGATTTGGATTCAGCGCGCGAAAACGGTCAAGATGGACTATTTACTTGTATTTTTCGGAGCTCGGATGACCCGGCACGGATTTCGAGGCGTGGGGTTACTGTTCCGGCGGCCGGAGTTGCGCCGGCGGCGGCGGCGGACGGCGGACCGCGGCGGCGGGCCGAGGAGAGGCCGGTCGGTCCACCGCGGGAGTCGTGCACCGGGCGCGGGCCACGTGGCGCCTCCCGATTGGCCGGCGCGGCAGGCGCGGTCCATGGAATATCGCGGGTGCACGGTGGACCGGAGCGGGACGCGTGGCGTGATGGCATTGGCTGGTGCACGAGCGCGCGGTCCACGTAGCTGGCAGCAGGTGCCTCGGGATGCGGGCCCGACACGGGGCCGTGGGCGGCGCGGCCGCGCACGTGGGCGCACGTGGGCGCGACGTGGGCGCGGCCGGGCGCACGTGGGCGCGAATCCCGAGGAGTTGACTCCGCGTTCGGCGGCAGAGCAGGAGGACACGTGGCGCGACGCGGTTGGCCGCGCTCGCTGTTGCCTGTTCGGGGACACATGTCACTCCAGGGGCGATTCGGGCGCAGCCGGTTTGGGGTACTTTCTGGGTCACTGTAGCAGCCCGGAAGTTGTGGGCGCCCGAAAGTTGGGACAAAATGGGTATTTCAGGATTTGTTGAGTTGGGGCTATAAATAGCCCCCTTTGGCCTGCGTTTTGAAGGTTTTGCCGAGCTCTTCTCAGGCAGAGGTTTTAAGAGGAAATGTTCCTCACCTTGTGCTCCACCTTGTGATGGATTTACAGAATTTTTGGAGGCCTCGAGATCCGCGCTTTCTGCGACGCGGCGCACTGCGACGTTTCTTGGATTTTGGCTTCTACCGTCGCCTTTCAGTGTGGGAGACCCCCTGCGCTACCCCGATGGAATTTTTGGACGATTTCTGTGGCACTGGAATCATGAGAGGTACGTCTTCGACTTTCGTTGATCATCTTGCTGGATTCAGAGTTTATGACATGGTTTTCGAGGCATTTCTAAGCCGCTGTTTTCTGGTGGAGTTTTTGGACAGCGGCCCCTTGCCGGAATTTTATCTCCGCACCCGAGTGTCGGAATGAGACGAGCCTATACACTTTTTGGATCTACTCGTCGCAAGGATTATCGTTGTATTTTTCTGGGATTTTTCTGAGGCTTGCCCGAAGGTATACTATTCCCCTTTTATCTGTGTTTGAGTTTACAGTTGTGTGGTTGTGAGTGTTTGCGCACCTGTACTGTGGAATTTGTAACTTGGCCTACGGGGCTCGGATTTGGGCGTGCAGGTACCCGTTTCGAAGGTCTCGACGAGACGCTCGCTGTGATATTTTTATCGGAATTTTCAGGGCACTTTCTGCAGGTGGAAATTTCAGATCTTCAGGACTGTCTTCTGCAGATTTTTGTATTTGGTTATTTTGTGGAATAAAGTGTAACCTTGGACCTTTTGTTGTACCCAGGAGTATTTGCGGATGTTTGTGAACCCGTTAGAGTTGAGGATTAGTGGAGGTTGTTGCTTCTGGTGTTTTCAGCTGTGGAACTCCGGACAGTTAGCATTTTCTGGTGGGTGGCCTTGTCTTCACGACCTATGGACTGTGCATTAATTCTATCTGTGTAGGGACTTGCATGTTATAGATGTGTTTTATATAGCATGCTAGATTATAGGAATTGATGTTCCTGATGTTGAGAGATCATCATGTATTTATTGTCCTTCCCTACAAGCTGTTGATTATTGTTATCTTGGAATTTGACCTAGCACCCCTGTCATATGATTGCATGTGTAACCAGACTGGTAGAAAACCCTCACTTGGGCTAGGGTTATTTCTGCTTTAGACATCCACACTTCTATCTTTCCTGGACATAGTGTTCTTCCTCGCCCGGGTAGTGGGCCGAGTGGTCAGGAGTTATCTTTTAGTGTGGGATGCATGTTACACTCGTGCTGGGGAGCAGAGTGGCGTCTGGTAGATGTAGTTGGTTGTTCATCTGTAGCAGGAGCCGTTTGGGTAGACGGCGGTCCCGAGATGTTTTATTTTTCTTGTTTTATCTGTCGCCGCTGTGCTAGTGGCAGCGGTAGATCAGTGTTAGCAGGACCTTAAACCCAGAACCTTTTGGACACACATATGATTTTTGTCAACCAAATATTTTCTTCCAAGCATCGTAGGGTCGCCTGAGTCTGTTCCTGTTTGATTGGACGAAGGCATTAGCCCTTCGAGGCTTAGATATAAAACTTGGTTTCAACTGTTTTCCTAAGCAGAACTAAAAATCATTAAATATGGACTTCTTACAGATCAGATGGCTTCAGTAAGAAATGTCACAGTTTTTCCTATAAATTAACCACCGAGATGATTCGAGTGGTCTGGGTTCTAAGGTCTGCCTTTTCTTGGGACCGAGAACAACGAGAGGCTATGCCTAGAGCCTGTTCTTGTTTGATTTGGGTTGTAGGTTCTAGTCTTTCGGTGTTCCCGGACCCTTCATTGGGTCAGTGGTTGAGATGTTCGGCTTGTTTGGCCTGTTGAGTCAGCTGTTCGCAGTGGATGCGATGTCGGCCTGTTGAGGCAGTTGTTCGCAGTAGATGCGACGTTTGGCTTGTTTGGCCTGTTGAGACAGTTTCTCGCAGTGGATGCGACTTGGTGCCATGAGTTGGTAGAGTGTGATCTAGAGGTTGTTTCTCTGATTTAGTGGTGGAGGTGGTTCTCCCACTTAGCCTTGAGGATCTTGGGGTTCTGGCAGATCGAGTCGTGGAGGTTTCCCGACTCAGCCATGGTCGTGCATTTATCAGATTGAGTCGTTGAGGGTTCTCCGACATAGCTGTGAGAGTGTGTTGGGCTATTCCTGTTCGAGTCGAGGTTCTTTTTCCGACTGAGTTGTGCTTTGAGCTTGGAGTTACCGATCTGTTTGATCGTGGATCATAGCCTGCATGAGCCACATTTGAGCTTGACAGAGATACTTTACAGAGATACTTGAGATGGGTTACTTTTTACTCGAGCGGGTCGCTCCCTCGAGTGCCACTCCGGAGTAGGCGAGACCGGGTTGTTATACCGGCGTGAGATTGAGCTTTTCTATCGCGACTTGTCGTTGCATTTGTCCCTCTGGCTGTGCTGGTGTTGGCAGTCATGGACGTCCTACGTAAGTCCGCTCCTCCGGGACGTAACGGCAGTAGGTTGGCGCAGGCTTGACTGGACCCGAGGAGGCAGTCAGTTCAGATTGAGTGATCAGAGATGAGAGTTAGTTGTGGCATCATGTTCTTTCTGTCCCACTCTTTGAGCATCTAGATAGAGGCATAGTAGCTGTAGAGTTTACTTTTCCCAGCTTTCCTTACAGCACTGCTTTTGTTACTTTATGCCTCTAGTGGACTTAGTGGGCAGACCGTCGGGCTTGTTGGCGGCACCCACTGAGAACTACTTGGGACGTAGTTTCTCACACCCGTCGTGGTGTCTTTTCCCACAGGAACTTCTACTCCAGTTCCTGTTGTTCCTGTTGCTGATCCTTCTGACCGAGGCGAGGGAGTCGCGAGCTAGTTCCCTACCCGTCGTTGGAGTGTAGCGGTACCCCTTCAGAGGAGAGCTTCAGTAGATTAGTTATTTTATTTTCCTCCTTTGAGAGACTGTTGTAGTGAGGATTGTTATGTATTGAGAGCCTGTACACTGATGTATTTATTGGAGATACCTCCCGGTTGAGTTCTGAGTTTGTTTATGAGAATTCTGTATGATTATCATTTTTGGGAGACGGACATTGTTGTGTTATTTCCAGTTGTACAGTGATTGATTTAGTTATACAGCAGATTTTTATTTATAGCTCTGATATCTGTTTAGCTGTAGTACTTTTCTTGCAGGTAGGACGCTTCACCTATGCGGGTTTGGCATAGGTGGCGGATCTGTTGGCGAGCCGGGTCACAGTTTCGACCCCGGGGCGTGACATAATATCTCGAAGGTATCTAATGTGTACCATAAATCATGTAAGCCTCAATCCACATGAACTATATCATTCTTATGCTCACATCTCAAAGTTATAGGTTGTACAATGAATTATGCATGCTCTCAATTACCAGACATAAATATCTTATCTTGCAAGTTTCCATTAGGCATATCTGAATATCATATCATACAATTCCTCAAACCAATGTCATTACCAAGCTTGCATCTCAATCAAACATTGGTACACTAACATGCATACATTCTATTATATATAATTAGAGAACCGTCCACCGGTTCTGGAGACGAAGCAACCCACCTGTAACGCTTTCCGCAGGCAAAGCCGAAGTCGGTGAAGTGTGTAGTCACTCACAATCCAAAATCTGCCGAAACTGCACCCTCGGTATACGGTCGCACAAGCCTCTGTTCAAACCAACATCACAGCCCACAATTAGACCACATCACAACAAACACCTGCTGTTTTTCCAAGACAGCACAAAGAAGGCCCTTTTTCACCTGCATTCTGTCCTCAGAAAAATCCGGAAAAAATCACCGTTGTGATCCTCGCGACGAGTAGATACAAATCGAGTATTTAAACACCTCGTTCCGACACCTGTAGACCAAGATACAATTAGAACACTGCGGCAAGTCAAACTACCCACAAAACAAAATCTGCAGGAAACCAGTCTGAAAGAAGCTTAATTATCACCTTCGAAGAGTCCTCAAAAAAATCCGATAAAAATACTGGTGCGTTCCTCTCGAAGCGTAGATATCAATCGAGTCCTTAAACATCTCATTCCGATGCTCGTAGACTGAGAAATTCCAAAAATACTCCACCATTGTCCCAAACCTCACAGCAGTACAAGGGGTCAATGTATGCCTCGGGAACCGTGCCAAAAACCCAAAACGAGGCGAAGTGATCAATACAGAAATCGAAGGCATACCTCTCGTGAACGCGCTGCCGCAAAAATAGTCTCAAAATTCCATCGGAGTGATCCAGGGTGCCTCGCGGACTGAAATGCAACGGTAGAAGCCAAAATCGAAGAAGCGTCGAAGTGTGCCGCGTCGCAGAAAAAGCGGATGCTGCGGCCTCCAAAAAATCTGAAAATCCCTCACAAGATGGAGCACAAGGTGAAGAACAAAATTGCTTCAAGGCTCAGTCGCAGGGGAGCTCGGGAAAAGGCTCGAAATGGCAGCCAAAGGGGGCTATTTATAGCCAAAACAGAACAAATCCAGAAATACCATCCATGTCCCCATTTCCGGGCGCCCGAAAGTTTTCGGGCTGCTACAGTGCACCCAAAACCGCCCGATCTAAGCCGTTCATCCAGCGCCCGGAACCACCACAACGCGCCACGTGCCCCCGAACAGGCAACAACGGCGCCTGCCAACCGTCTCGCGACACGTGGCCACGCCCTCCGCGCCCGCCTTCGGCCGCGTCAACACCTCGGTCGGCGTGCCCACGTGCGCTTGTCGCGCTGCCGGCGCCCATGCCGCGCACGCCTCCCGAGGCAAATGCCTGCTCGCTCCGTGGACCGCGCCCATACACCAGCCAATCCAACCCTGCCACGTGTCCAAACCGCACCAATAGGAAGATGCCACGTGGCACACACCCCCGCTGCACCCTGCGCGCGCCTGCCCGTGCCTGCGCGCCTGCCCGGGCCTGCGCCGCTGTGCTCCGCCGCTGCCCGCTGCCCCCGGCCGCCGGAACAATGCTCCATGCCTCGAAATCTGTGCGCGGGCATCCGGGCTTCAAAAAATACAAGTAAATAGTCAATTTTTATCGTTTCGCACGCTGAATCCAAATTCGATGTCCGTTTTGCCCAATTCCACTTCTAAAATTATCGAAAATTTCCGAAAAAGTGAACTTGATCCCTTTTTTCATGCCGGGTCCAATCCTTGGGTCCAATACACGCGCAAACACCTCTAACACCCAACATGGGCCTCCATAAGCAGCTGATCAACCAGTAATCCATCGCAGGGATCCGGGTCCTCACAGGTATGGTATCGAGGACGTTTCTTTTACTAGGAAATTGGTCTGACGCTAGGCCCTTCTCTGAGCGGCTTCCTCCTGGAGCCGTGGCTCGTCGAACACAAACAGCAAAAAGTTAACTCAAATAGCAAACAGGAGGGTCCGAGTGGACATCGTTGAGTGCAATATAGAATATTATAGGAGTGCGATCTGAAACACCGTTGAGCCGTTCTGCAGTGGGAGCATAAAAAACAATGCATTTTTTTGTTTTGTTTTGTTTTGTTTTTTTTTTTTAAAGACTCCGTTGTCTCACTTATGCTGCTTAGTTCACTTACACTATGAATGAAGCGGATAGCGTGCTATCTTTACCTCAAAAAAAAAAAAAAAAAAAAAAAAAAAGAAAGTAAAGAGGAGAGCGAAAAGACCAACCAGATAGGAATGGATCAGAAATATAATTAAAATCTCTCATTCCAGCTCGAAGTGTTTATAATTGTACAGAAACTTGTATTTGAAGCATCTCACATTAATGCTTCAATATCCCTCCACACAGTAGATATTTCAATTAAAATGTTTAATGAGTGAACAAAAAAAAAAAAAAAAAAAAAAAAAAAAAAAAAAACCCTGAAAGGAAGAAAGCAAAACCTAATGCTTAAATTAGACTTATAACAAATATAAAAAGGGATCTTTAAATTTCCAGTACTATCGAAACTTGATTACAGTGCATATGTATAATAAACGTATCACGGAACAAAGTGAAGAAATTATAAAGAAACATGCATGCTATGTTATGTTATGAAGTCATTGCTTCTTTCTGGCCATTTGTTGTTGATTTCTCCAGCACCAAACTAGTAGGAAGAGAACAAGAGCTACTCCAACAGATCCCCAATAACATATCAACCACGTTGGCATTGGATTCGGATACAGACCTAGTGATCAGTACGCTATTTGTTAGGTCATCGGTTAACAAAGTATACATAACCAACATTAAGGAAAGATATATAAATAAGATACATGTACAAATTGAAACATGATTGAGAGATAAGAGCTCACCATGCCCAAACTTAATGCAGATAAGAAGCTCCACTATACATATAGCAAGGGAAAGCCAACAGAATGCTCCCACCTTCTTCGCTGGCTTGCTGAGGTAATTTGTAATTGAAAAATATTAATGACCAGAAAAAAAAAAAAAAAAAAAAAAAAAAAAAAAAAAAAAAAAAAAAAAAAATTGAAGAACATGACCATAGTTATGTTTTTGTAATTTCAGGTCACTTTTCTCTTTGAGGATTAAATTACCCCTCACTTTGTAGTTCAAAACCATCCATCAATCATTCAAAATTACACATCATGGTCTTCTTTCGAGTGGAAAGATGGAATCAAGTTGCAAAAGTGAAAGAATTTTCCTAATTTTGAAAATCCAAGAAAAAATGGAGTTGTATTTTTTTTTGGAAAGCCAAGAAAATAGTACACGACTATCATATGTGCATGCTAGAGACTTGACGTGCATTAGCATTTGGAGTAAACAATTTCCATGCATTTTGCACATAGTTGTGTGTGTATGCGCGTGCGCCCATACGCGCCCATATGAGAGCGAGCGAGAGAGAGAGAGAGAGGGGGAGAGAGAGGGAGAGAGAAGACCTGTCCTGTATATAGGAGTTGTACTCGCGGATAGTTGGAATAGCTAATAGCCACCAAAGAATCAACCTATACACAACCAAGGGATTTCTTGGGGGAATCCAAAGACAGCATTTGAGGAAGAAGGTGTTGAGCTCCACCGTCATGAAAGCGACACAAAGACATAGAACTTGTAAGAACCTCAACGGGCCATGCATAGGGTGCCACTCATCTTTGTCCCACCATGCAGGTGTGAATTGGCCCAACGATCTTTTTACCTTTAAATGTTTACACAAAAGATCAAGTCCAAAAAGGGTATATATATATAGCTAATCATGCCCATTGTATATATGTTTTGTATAGATGCAAAAATGTTGTTTGCTTTGTAAGTGTACATACTTATAAAATAGCTTCATTTTCATATGCTAGTGTCCTTATTAGATAATTTAGATGTACATATAAAGGTAAGAATGAAATTTTGCTAATTTTCATAGAAAGTAATCCTTTAAATTTTCAAGACAATATGTTACTATTTCATCCCGGCTATAATTCATGTTCAAACAATACCTTCTAATATCGTAAGTAGCTAATTAATATGAAATAAACAATTTCTTGTGAACTTACTTTACCAATAATGTTCGGCTGGCGGCTCAGACCAACCCACTCGTATGTTTTACCATTGAAGTACCTAACAGCACGCATTCCGGCCCAAATACCTAAATTAGAAATCCAGTCCATTTAAACATGGTTCGGAATCAATAAAACTCCAATTCACTAACAACATTACATAAAAGATAATTGTAGGAGTACACTAAGGAAATAACATTGGCAAAAGTTTTGAGTCTCGCCGGAATGAGTATGTTGGGATAACTGTGTCGCGTTGCTAGAAAAGGTTGGAAACTGTTGAATCGAACATAAATGAGGTGTAAGGGCTTCTCAGCTTATAAAGAATAAGTTGTGAGAAAAATGATTGAGATGTCGTGGACAAGAGTAAAATATCCCACAGGGCATTATGACTTTATTATGCACAAATGTGAGATAAGATGAGATACTACAACACTTCTTCTGATGAAAAACGTTAAAAAAAAAAAAAAACAAAAAACAAAAACAAAAATAAAAACAAAATGGAGAGATAAGAGGTTCATATAGCTTGTGCCAACATGCCAAAATAATTAGGACCAAATGCTTAGTTGTTGTTGTTGTTGTTGGTGTTGTAGGTAAAAGGGTGGTTGACTTATCCCATATTTGATGTTAAAAAATGGTTCTGGAAATACATAACAAATTAAGAAAGTTGACACAAAACATAAAAGAAAAAATAAAATAAATTTATGCTGTCGTTATACTTGCCAAGAATAAGAAAATATCGAACACTAATGTCAACTTGAAAAAGTTGATGTCCCTTGTGTAAACATAGAGTTGCTTATATAGCCAAGAGTCCTCTTTGTTTACATGTAAGCTTGACATTGTCCACAAGTTTGACGCTGTCCATGCCGTATATGCTTTGCTTTATCATCATTTTCAAAGAAGAATTAGGGCAAGCAAAATTAAAATTTGGAGAACCAAAGATTAAATGCACATTTCTTCAAAAGAGAGCAAGGCAATTCATCTATGTGAAAGGCAACAACTTAGCCAAAAAATTGCAAAGGTCAAGGCAACTGAAAAAGATTTAGCCACAAATAGTTATCAAAGGAGGTATCTCGATCTATAAATGAATGGTGAGAAATGGCTTGCATGAGGGACCCTGCATTGAACTGAAGTAAACACCGATCGATGCACTACAAGTGAATCAGTTTGGGTGTGTTTTTGTCAAACATTGGGTTGGTTAATTAGGTAAATCTGAGATTGTGTGCAAATGTCCAAAGCTCGAACTTAAATATTTGAAAAAAAAAAAAAAAAAAAAAAAAAAAAAACTCATCCCATGTTGCAGCACGTAGTGTCATTTTCACATTAAAAACGGGCTCGTGTCATTGTGATTTTGTACTTGTTTTCAAAAAAAGAAAGTAAATAGCCCGGAATATATTTGGTTTCATTATAAAAGAGATAATACTGAAAAAAAGGACTCTATATAACGAAAATGAAGCTAAATAAGCTACAGCTAAATTCTTACCAAACCAATTGCAGATCAAAATATCCAAAATAATGCTATCCCACCAACACTCATTAAAGTTTGGCAACATATGGCGAAAAGTGAGCTGCAAACGATCATGCAACGTATACTTAAGAAAGAGATCAAATCATTTAAAAGTAGCCATATATAAATAACAAAGTGAGAGAAGCAAAAGAGAAAATTTGACCTCCATTAACTCAAACCCAATTGACAATACCCATAAGAGAGGTTGATTACGTATCATCACAGCCTTTCCCCACCAACCCACGATATGGGCAAGAACAAACTCATCAAACAAAGTTTCCTAGAAAAATCTAAAACACATCAAATTTCGAATTATGAAAAATAGAGGAACTAAACTCCCTATTTGGCACACAAGATGTAATAAGACAAGATAGCAATGTTGGGGCTTACGGAGGGATTAACGAGTCGGAGATATCAAGAGAATGACAGATAGGGGTTGGAGCTGCTGGGATAAAATTAGATTTTTAAAAAATCCAATCGTGTTAAATTCCAAATCTGGTATAGAATTCAATGATCCCATCCATTGTCGTTATTTTACGAGACCGAACTCCTCTTGTGACCCTGATGCCTCCGAGTTACTACTAAATCCCCCTCCCTCTGCCGACTTTGCTCTCGTCTTATTCCTATCGAACCCAATACTACGTGCCAAACAAGCGCAAAATGTACTGAAATTGATACTCAATGAGGAATGTTAAGACTGAGACATCATACATAAACATTGATAAACCTGCTTTTAGGATTTTCTGGGACATAAATTCGGCAATCAGCTCCATAAGATCTCTCAGGTAGTTCTGCATTAAGATGAAATAGGTGGATATCAAATGTTTTGTTCAAGTGTGACAAGATTCATTAGTGTTAGTAAGAACTCAGAAATGCTTTGCAAGTACTACCTACTCCAAGATCAGGATGAAGATACTTCATGAACTGCCGAGCATCATCACGATTCTGACAAGTATGGTAACAGTTAAGTTTTGATTTCCAGTGCGGTGCAAAACAAATATCAAACTATTGCATGGCATAACTAAAAACTCTGAATACATATAATCAGGGGAAAAAAACTTGGTACAGAGGGTTGTTTTAATTATATAACTCTACACAAAAATAAGAAAAATGTGTGATATTCTTCAAAAGTTATACCAATAGAAAAAGGTGGGGAAAAAAAATACAGCGAAGATTAACCCATGTTAAGAAAAGAACGTTATAATTGATGTGAGGATAATAAAAATACTAATCCAATTATATGATGACCGCTAAAAAGAAAAAGATAAAATGGCTATTTTTCTTTTTTGAAAGAGAGAAAAATAGCATGCTATCCGCTTCGTTTATTTAATTTAATTTAATTGTATTACAAAATAAATTTAGCTAGAAATGTGAAGCACGGGACCTCTGGTACCAACCACCAAGCCCTTTACCACTTGCGCTAGGTACGGTCAATATAAAATGGCTATTTGTATCAAAGAAACGAAGAATTCTAACAGAAACATAATCATAACTTCCCTTCATAACCTCCCTACTCAAACTTTGCACGTAGATAATATAGGTTACAATCTATGTAAAAGAGAAAACACCAAGCACTAGACAAGGGAAAAACCAAACCTGGAAAAGGAGAAAAGTAAGGGCCACAAGATAAACAACAGCCATTCCATGGACAAACCGCCAAACAGCAGGATGGGGTCTAATAAGTAACCTGGACATAAAAAGAGAGTATACCTTGATTTCCATAGCGTCAATAGCTTCTAAAAAGCATGCTGAAATTTATGCCGCAGCAATTAGAGATAAACATATTCATCAAAACACTTTATGATCATTTATTACATGCTTGTAATTTTCTTGAATGTTGTTGTTGTGACATTGTGTTCTTACAAATATATGTGTCAAGATCATTCATGGCATGGAACAAAAAAAAAAAAACAATAAGGCCCTAGGAAATAAGCATCCTTTGACGACAAGATTGTTTTTCATCTTTCAAAGTAACAGCTATTTAGTCTGATTATGATATTACTGATCAGTAAGATAATAAGTAGCAGATATTTAGTCTTCTTCCCCATGTAAAATACACTTACTATGATTACATTGATGGAAGCAAGTAAAACTCAGAATAAATTAACCGTTGCCATGCCACAGAAACTAGAGCATAATATTACATAAATAACAAATACAAATTTATATATAGTTGACCATTCCTGTATTCAAGTTTTTCGTATGGTTAACTTTTAAGAAAGTGTAGGGAATGATCACTCACGTTGAAGGAGCTTGAAGCACACAGTAAGTAAGAAAGACTGCTATCATTGCCCAAACACCCCTAACAAGAAAAACTAGTAGACGTCAGAAAGTATTACTCTTTCTACGGAAAGCAGTTACCGGAAAGGTAAAATGCATTTCACAACAGAGGAAATCAAGATAGCAAACTATGATAGAAACGGTATTATTTTTCAATAACTAAAAACTCTTGGCGAGGTGACCAAGGCCACCAAGCTAAGTGTGAAAGATTTGTAATAATCTGATGAAAAGCAATAGAAGCTTTATATAAAAAATTTTGGCAACTCATAAGCATACCTCCTTACAGATGAAACACTAGCATTAGATGCAGTGCTGTCTGGATTAAGTGCTCCACTTGCCCAGCTGAGAAACATATATAATGATCAACACATATAAGTTAGGTATCTCCAATAGAGATAAAATTGTATATGCAATTCGTATAAATAAAAAACTATGTGCAGAAAATTGAGTAAACCATCTTGGACAGTAATAGCCGAGTAATAACATCTGTAATCAATTAGTAAAGATTTCTGAAGCATCTACAATATCCAATTGACACCTCACAAGTCTTCATAACCAGTTTAGTACTGTTCAGAAACAGCAAAGTACAAAATATTTGAGCATTCCATACCATTGACACTATAATATAAACCATTTCAGGGGGTCAGCTTCACCATAGAAATATTGAACCATGCATTATCCTAGTACTTGCTTATCTAGAATATGCAACTAGATCATTCAATGAAGGATCACAGTAGAAACAGAAACAAGAACACAAAATTTCAAAGTTTGACAGATTCACTCAAATTAAGAGGAAGTGCTTAAGAGTTAGATCATCAGTTAGTACTAGAACAGATCAACTAATGTAGTGCAGGCTTCATGATAATGTAAAATAAAATGAGATCTAGCTGAAGATTCTTGTTCGCAACAAAAAATATGAGCATTGACCGTCCCTAGTGCAAGTGGCAAAGGACTTGGTGATTGATACCCGAGGTCCCAAGTTCGAAGCCTTGTTGCTTCACATTTCCAGCTAAGTTTATTTCAAAATAAACGAAGCGGGTAGCATGCTACCTTTCTCTTAAAAAAAAAAACAAAAAATACTCAAAAATTATTAGTCATGTACTGGACCTTATATCCGAATGAAGTCAGAAAGCACTTTTCTGAATGCTACCCTACCAATCAATATAAAAAATACAATTAGTCAATTTCAATAATCTCACAAAACCGACCAGCAAGATCATGATACTTGCCAACATCTATGAAGAAAAACCTGGGAAGTTACAAAGGGGCCTTTAAGCATCTGTATATGAACTGCTAATCCAAGGCTAAAATACATAAATGGCGCCAAAATTTTGAACGACGTTCAGTCTAGCCATTCAAATATCCACCAATTGTCTAAATACTGATGCTATGTGCTTCAAGCCATCGCTACTTCAAAAACAACGTTACAGTGGAAGTATCAATCATATGTACCAAATGTTAGCCAACTGTCGACGGCCTAGCTACATAAGCTTGTAATACTACATTTCCGTACGTGCTTTTACGCACACAAAATTATCTGCTATCATTCTCTAGAGGCAATGGTAGAAGTTGAGTACAGAATATATGATCTTCAGATCAAGACAATATAGATATAAGTAATGAAATTGTACAAGAAGAACTCACATCAAAAAACAGGCTCCGACAAGTAGCAATGAGACCGTGCGTGGCTTGTACAGCCAAGCCGTCCATGGATCAAACTCATCAACATCACCAGAGGAATTCCTATCATTACCCTCTTGAATGGCATGATCTTTCCCATCTCTCTTACTCTGGCCATTGAACTCCATTAACAGTAATCTCACACTGCCCAACTTATCTATGGAAACAGGAAAAGCGATGCAGAGAAGGAAATAGCGGCCTTATTAGATTCAAAAATATACAATATTTGTCAATAGAGATACAATGGCTATCAAGTTACCTATATCAAGTCCATCAACAGAACAACATTCAGCAGGTCGTACTGGAGTACAAACTCATATGAATTACTACAATGTTATAAACAGAGGCAAATAGGACTAAGAAACAAGCGTAAATGGGTCATTTGAGGTCTACAGTTGAAAAATATTTGAGGGAATGATCAGACTAAGAATAACACATGATATCCTTCAAAATTTAAAAAAAAATCAAAATTTGAAAGGAAAATATTAGAAAGAACTACTGGGCTATCCCCAATATTGGATTCAAGCAGACATGTTTCGTCACATAGACTGATCATGGAAATCCAAAGAAACAAATTCAATTATCACAATTATCAGGGATGAATAATCATGGCAATATTCATGCACGTTCTTTCCCAACAATTGATTTATTAGTACTAGAGCACTAGATTTCCACACAAGTCCACACAGATAAAAAGTGCGTTCTTGTGTGAACATGGAAGAACAAACATGTCAGTAACAAACTGATGAGAAAGAAGAACAACTCCCAATTTAGAAAGGAAATCACTGTTCAAAAACCGCATCCCAAAGAAGCATTCAAAATCTATCACCCTGTTCAGAATCCTCCAAAACCACCAATTGGGATCAAATCACATACAAGAATTCATTAAATAATCCCTTGTTCGGAAATATTAGTGGCTGTGATTCCAACTAATTTCTGATGATTTGGAAACACTTCCGATATAAGAAAATCTGATGATTTGAGGTTGGATTTGTCCCAAACAGAAGAACACAACCACAAATTCAATTCAACTCCATATAAATTTAGTGCTTCTCTCAATTCCACCACTCAACCAAAGAATCTCTCAGAAGCTAATCGAATTGTTTGAAAGATAATAAATGCATCTGACAAAAGAACCACTAGAAACTAGAAACTAAACCCAATACGAATAATGAATTGGAAGAGAAAACGAAACCAGAAGGGGATTGTTACATACGTTCAATTCACGCAGAGCAAGCACCCAATAGATCCAAGGATTCTAATAATAACAACTCTGAAGCTTGAAAAAAAAAAAAAAAAAAAAAAAAAAACTGGTAGGGGAAGAAACTGTTAGGCCCAATTAAAAGGCCATCATGGCGGTTTTCTTTTAAAAAGATCTGTCCATTAATTGTATAGTAAGAAATGCTACGTGTGTGCACACCTGTAACTTCTACACCTTCTCTGTCGTAGAGGTCACAAAATCATTTTAAATTTTTAGATTAATTTTTTTTTTTCTTTTTTTTGATAAGATTAGAGAGAAAATCGTGGAATTTGGATGAATAAAATATAAAATTTATCCCTAGTCAGAGATCCTTCGTCACTTGGTAATTTTTATTTTTGTTTTCTAAAAAATTTTAATTTTAATTTTTTTTTTTTTTTATAGATCCGAATTTATTTTAGACTTACCATTTGGATACCACTAAAAACATAACATAGTAAAACTTACCATTTGGATACCACTAAAAACATAACATAGTAAAACTATAGTATAACAGTAGAAATATTATCTATAAAGTATTTGGCAATGTTATATCCGTAGGAATATTATTCTATAAAATATTTGAGGATGCTATAACCGTAAAAATATTATCCTATAAAATATTTAGCAGATTAAAAATAATCTTATTTTTTAGAGTATAGGATTAAAAATAATCCTTTTTTTTCGAGAGAGAGAGAGAAAGGTAGCAAGCTACCGGCTTCCTTTATTTTTCAAATAGTGAAACAACTAGGCATCGAACTCAGATCTCGGGTATCAACCACCAAGTCCTTTACGGCTTGCACTAAAGACGGTTGATATTTCTTTTGAGGTCTTGTTGCCTCACTTCTTTGCTTAGTTCAAGTATCTTTGAATAAAGCAGTAGAAGTTATCTTCTCTCAAAAAAAAAAAAAAAAAAAAAAGATAGAAATTTTTTTTTATTATTCTTGTGCTCACTGAGTTTCAAGATGTGACAAATTTTAAATTTTAAATTTTAAAATTTTAAAGTTAAAATTTCAACATAAAAATTTAAATTTAAAAATATAAATTTTTAATTTTTAATTTTTAAATTTTAAACTTTAAAATTTGGATTTAAATTTCAAATTAAAAAATTCAAAATTCAAAATTAAAATTTTAAATTTTAAATTTTATATTTTATAATATTGATTTTTAAATTTTAAACATTAAAA
Source organism: Tillandsia leiboldiana (assembly GCA_029204045.2). Classification (NCBI taxonomy): domain Eukaryota; kingdom Viridiplantae; phylum Streptophyta; class Magnoliopsida; order Poales; family Bromeliaceae; genus Tillandsia; species Tillandsia leiboldiana. Next base: position 11,056,458 of record CM055077.1, on the reverse strand, counting down.
TTTATTATTTTAAAATAATAAATTTTAATTTTACAATTTAGAATTTTAAATTTTAAATTTAGATTTTATTTTTCAATTTTTCAAATTTCCAGTTTGAAATTTGAAATTTTAAATTTTAAATTTTAAATTTTAAATTTTAAATTTTAAATTTTAATTTCAAATTTTAACTTTTAATTTTAAATTATAAAATTTTAAATTTTAAAATTTTAAAATATAAAATTTTTAATTTTAAAATTTTAAAATATAAAATTTTTAATTTTAAAATTTTAAAATATAAAATTATTATATTTTTTATTTTTAAAATTTTTAAACTGAGAGATTTTGTGGAATTGTATAATATGCATCCAAACAATTTAAGTTTTAAAGTCGTAAAATTTTGTAGAGTTACAAAATTATAATTTATAAATTCTATAAAAATATTTTACTGTGCATTCAATGTATAAACCAAAGCGGAAGAAAAGATGGCCACAAATAATAAAGTGTAATTTTAGTATTATGCAGTAAATATTTAAATATTAGTTTATACGAAAAAAAAAAAAAAAATCTCACACGTGGATAATTTTTTTCTTTCACAGCGAATCTAAAATAAATTCAAATTTATAAAATAATTATAAATTAATTTTTAAAATATATATAAAAATTAAGTTTTGTACTATATGTGCAGTTGCATTTTTATTATCAAGTTGTTTTGTAGTTTCTTTTCACTCCTGTACCCACGTAGAGGTAACCGACAAGCGCGCCGCTTCCGTAAGATCTCAAAACGAGGAGATCGTGACCGTCCAATGGGCCCGACCCTCGCAGGGGGCGGGCATCTATTCTAATACCAGGAATGATACCAGTACTTGAAATCAGCGTCGACATCGAGGGGACAGTCTGCGGAGAGCCGGACTGGGTGGGTCTTCGGAGTTCCGAAGTGTCGAGAACAATCCCGCGAAAAATTATGGGATCGACGGGGTCGACCACATCACCTATGGACCACACAATTTAATATGACCTTCGAACAGATTAAGTAATTTAGGACGAGTTATATAAAGTATGAATTAAATTTATTCGTAATTTTTTGAATAGTCAAGGACCGAAAATTATTATTTTTTTTACTTCTATACTTTTTCAAATATAAAACAAAAAATATATAATTTTTAAAAATATAATATAATTTATTTGAAATATCTTAATAAATAATAAACACTATAAATAAATTATATAATGTAAAAATATTTTATCATCTCAGATTTTTGTTATATAAAATTAATAAAATTTTATAATTATAGAGTTAAATATCATAAAATAAATTATTAAAACTTAATCCACAACTATAGTTTTAGTAATTGATTCTCTTAATTCGGAAGTTTCACCAATTTTCAACAATGACATCACAAGATCGTCGTTATCATGTTCATCTACATTTAAAATTTTGAATAATTAATTCTCATAAAATAAAAGAATATGGTGAGATGCGCGAAGGGTGGACACAACGAAACAAAATTCATGAGGATATTAGGATTATAATTTTTAAAAATATATAAACAAAAATAATATATATTTTTAATTAAAAAATATATACGGATATTCATGGGTATTCGCGGGTTATCCAAAATGCCAACAACTAAATGAATGCCCACCGATTTTACCCATAATTTTTTAGATAAGAAACTGAAATATTAATACACAAACCCGTAAATTTGCAGATAATCCGTAGATACCCGCGGGTATGGATAAAAATTGTCAGGTCTACCTCCGTCCACAACACTCTTCTTTGCATTGCGACACTTTAATAGTCTTACATCAGATAATATAAAAGAATAAAAAAAACTTATATATGACAAATATACTACTAATAATAATAATTAAGTTTAAATATTTTGGATCAATAATTAGAACCCAATGAGTAATTGGTACTAGTGGGTTTTGTCGTAATAAATGATATCAAAGTCGGCTAAGGAGGACTCTATATTAATAACTGAGTTTAAATATTTTAAACTGATAGTTAGAACTCAGCGAGTTACTATTGCTAGTGAACAGGTTAATCATATTTAGTCCATATTTGGTATATATATATTTTTTTAATTATACATGAAAGATGTTAGAATTTTGTGCAAAAAAAAAAAAAATCAAATAAATAAAAATTTCAAAATTTGAGATCCGATCTCAAAAACCACGCAAAATAGGATTACTCATATATTTAAGATTATATATATATATATATATATATATATATATATATATATATATATATATATATATATATATATATAATTTCACCTTTGCGCTAGGAGATTTATACCGCACATCCACACGAAGTTGTCAGGCCTCTACAGGTATCCACACGAGATTCAGGTATCCACACGAGATTCAGGTATCCACACGAGAAGTTGTCAGGCCTCTACAGGTATCCACACGAGATTCAGGTATCCACACGAGATTGTCGATCTGATTGAAATTCTCACCAAGGTGCTAGCTAAGTATTCACACGAGGTTATCGATCTGATTGAAATGTCTGATTGAAATGCCTGATTGAAATTCTCATTGAAATGTCTGATTGAAATATTTCATTGAAATTCTCACCGAGATGCTAGCTCCCTTGCCGAGAAGGTTTTAAATGTGGACTGCAAGATTTTTAAATGTCGATATTTAGAAAAGATAAAGAGAATGAAAGAAATGACTACTATAATTTTTTATTTTTTTTTCTTTTCTTCTTTATTTTTTTTTTCTTTTCTTCAAAAACTATATAAAGAGTGATATGTATAATCCCTTTTATAATCATTAAGATAAACTTAAAATTAGATTTATATTTATCTTATCCCTAATCGGTTCCCTAATCGGTTCAATCGATTAAATCCGAATTTAATTCGACTTGAACTCAATTCTATTTTGATCAAATCAAATCAAATCAATAATGTAATATTTGCACTTAAGTTCTCTCACAACTCACTAACTATTAGCTAGTTCTCTCTAGGAATATTTACACTTTAATATCTCTTCTTTTTTTCAAAAACTATTATAAGTATAAAGAGGGATATATATAATTCCTTTTATAATCATTAAGATAAACTTAAAATTAGATTTATATTTATCTTATCCCTAATCAGTTCAATTGATTAAATCTTAATTTAATTCGATTTGGACTTAATTCTAATTTGATCAAATCAAATTAAAAATGCAATATTTGCACTTAAGTTCTCTCACAACTCACTAACTATTAGCTAGTTCTCTCTAGGAATATTTACACTTTAATATCTCTTTTTTTTTTCAAAAACTATTATAAGTATAAAGAGGGATATATATAATCCCTTTTATAATCATTAAGCTAAACTTAAAATTTGATTTATATTTATCTTATCCCTAATCAGTTCAATTGATTAAATCTTAATTTAATTCGATTTGGACTTAATTCTAATTTGATCAAATCAAATTAATAATGCAATATTTGCACTTAAGTTCTCTCACAACTCACTAACTATTAGCTAGTTCTCTCAAGGAACATTTGCACTTTAATATCTATAATTTGTAATAATTACAAATTAGTCTAATTATCAATATATTGATAATTAAGTTCTTAAACGATTCAAAAATCATGATCCAGCTATCCGATTAGTCATAACCTCTTATGTGTGAACCCATAGGTTCTATTCTATCTGGTAGTGAGATATATTGTGATCACCATCAATAATATCACTGAAAATCTTTTCAGTGGGTCAGAACAATTCCAACTCAGTCCAATAAAAAATATCGATCATCCAGATAATTCTCGTGAGTCTCACAATCCACCAGTGACGTCTAGCAGCATGTAGTGGCATTTCAGTAGAATGAAATACTGAATCTCTAGATGCAGTTAACGTGTGATACAATCCTTCTATCAGGAGTCTCGACAAGACGGAGGTCATGAAATTACTCGTTCATACTGAATCTCTAGATGCAGTTAACGTGTGATACAATCCTTCTATCAGGAGTCCCGACAAGACGGAGGTCATGGAATTACTCGTCAAACCCCACCGTCTGTCGTATGTCAAATTTATTCGATTGAGTTTCTAATATCGGAAACCCTTTTCGTTATTTATTATGTCTTGCCCAAAATCTTCTAAACTCAGTCTCATAAATCACACGCGACTAACTCCCTTATCTACTAAGGGGGGTACATTCATAAAGGTGCAAATCCTATTCCTACAACGAATCCATTGCAGCCAACATGCACTGCAAGAATCCAAATGGCTAGGGATCAAGTATATGTACAGTCAAACTACATTAACCATATTGTAAATAGCCGAGACACTTATAACGACCCGGCCCACTAGCAATAATAACTCATATAAACCCAATCACAATTCCATCCACATCCGATGTGGGACAATTGGGGGCGTTACAGACTCCCCCCATTTAGGCATGACGTCCTCGTCAGCCCAAACATACACACAGTAGCCCAAGATCACCAGGCGATCTGAGACTTGTCTCGCTAGCCCTGTCATCTAGACCCAGAATCAGCCGAGACTCGCAGCACACTTCCGGCTGGTTATTGGCTCCGATACCAAACATAACGACCCGGCCCACTAGCAATAATAACGCGTTGGACCCAACCCACAGCCCAAAATGCTTAAGCCCAGTTATTATTACTAGTGTTCATGTCTCATATAAACCCAATCATAATTCCATCCACATCCGATGTGGGACAATTGGGGGCGTTACAACACTACAGATCAAAGGATCAGTCACACTACTGTAATATCGAATAAGTCACTGACCAAGTATATGTACAATCAAACTACAGTAACCCCATTGTGAATAGCCGAGACACCGCAGATCAAAGAATTAGTCACATTACTGTAATATCGAGTAAGTCACCGACGAGTGAGTAGACATCCAAGTGATTTCTCGTGATGGTCACACTCGGTACCCTTATTCTTCAACAACTATCTGTACATTCGTTCTAGTGTCCCCACACTGTTGACTCGAGACTCGTCTATTTTAAAAGGAAAGTGACCTATGCACCAATCTCACCGGACCAATTATTGTCCCTGTGATGATCCATCGATCGAGAATTTTTAAAAATTAATCACTAATGATATATGTTTTAAATTCTCAACTCTTACCCAAGATGAATGAAAATAAAAATCTAACTACATTCATAATGTAAAAAGTTAAATACAAATTTATAATTTATAAAGAATACATATTTCGACATGATAGGCTTTTAGGGCATATATCTAATAAAAGAGTGCGAAAAAAAATGACAGATTATTTCTAATTGATAGTAAGAAAAAAGGCTAAATTACAGAAAATCTCCCTATAATATCCCGCTTTTTCACTTTTCCCCACTGTCTTTTAAAGCATACATTTTGCCCCCTCGTAATTACGGAATTGTGTATTTACCCCCCCGCCGTCACGATTCCGTGAGTGAACCGTCAATTTCTTAAAAAATATTATTGAATATACCCAAAATACCCTTCAGAAATGGCGGAAAATAAGTTAAAACCCATTCTCTTCCCTCCATTACCTTTTCCCCTTAGATCTGATAATTCTCTTAAAAAAAAAAAAACTCATTCGACCAACATTTTGCCATCTCCAACAGAGAAGCTTCCTGACACTTCTCATCCCAATAGAGAAACTTTCTGGGACATGCTCCTGTGAACATCAACAAGGTTAGTTTTTGTGTTTTATTATATTAAATAGCATCCCGATTTTATATGTTTTAATTTTTTTCTTCTCCTGTGATCTCCAATTTCATCCACAAGGTAAGTTTTTGATTCTTTCAGCTCACACACACATACACACATGCGCGCGCGCACGCGCGCGCGCGCGCACGCGCGCGCGCGCGCACGCGCGCGCGCGCGCACACACACACACACACAACACACACACACACACACACACACACACATATATATATATATATATATATATATATATATATATATATATATATATATATATATATATATATATATATATATATATATATATATATATATATATATATATAGTTTCTCTCTAAAGATCAATCATTTATTTTTTTTGTTTTATTATATTAAATTGCATCCCGATTTTATATTTTTAAATTTTTTTCTTCATCTATGGCTGCAGCACAATGTCCACCTCTTCATCTAGTAGTTGTACTGCTGGTAAATTAAATGTGGATAATCCTCTTTGCTTCTGTGGATTAAAGGCACCTCTGAGAACATCACTAACAATCGATAATCCCGAAAGACGATTTTATGGTTGCGTAAACTACAAGAGAAATGGTTGTGGTTTTTTTCGTTGGCATGATCCAGAGATATGTAAACGAAGAAAGAAATACATCATCGAACTCCATGAACAAATGACCCATTTGAAAAAAAAATTAATAGCATTGGAAAATGAAGTTTTCGCTACTGCTGAAGATAAGAATGCTCTTAGTATTAAGTTGACAGATGTTGAAAATTCGAGAAAAGCACTTCAAGAGAAAATGGATAGGCTAATAGACAAAACAATATTGTACCAGATGAAGTTAAAGGAGAAAGACAATCAGAAGATTCACAAACACTATATGTTTCTTATTTTTAGTTTGCTAATTGTTTTATTGTGATATGTACTAATATGAATAGACTCGTACTATATAGTATGGTGCTATGTTTGTTGTTATTTATACCACCTTATTTTGTTTTCAACTGAGTGGCATATTATGTAATATATTGATGTGTAAGCTATGCAAGAGATTTAAGCTATGCAAGAGATTTCTGAATGCAACATTGTATTCAATTCTAAATGTTAAATGTTCACATTTATGAATGCATCATTTTGTTTAATTCTGAATGTTGAATGTACAGATTTTTGAATGCAACATTGCTTCCTTTTCTGAATGTTGAATGTTCAATTCTGAAGCAACATTGTTTTGAATGTGTTAAAGACTTGCAGTGAACTACCTGCAACCTGTAGTGAACTAACCACATGCAGTGAATATGAAGTGAACTAACAATGTGTTCAATTCATACAGATAGCAGTGAACTAACAATGTGTTCAATTCCTACAGATAGCAGTGAACTAATAATGTGTTCAATTCCTACCATTGGACTGAATTTATACTACATGCAGTGAACTATCAATGTGTTCAATTCCTACCATTGTTGTGAATTTATACTATATGCAGTGAACTAACAATGTGTTCAATCTGGGTTGTTTAATCTGTAGGAATGTTTGTTAGTTCACTGCATGTAGTTAGTTCACTACATGTAGTATAAATTCACAACAATGGTAGGAACACAACTAGACACAATGCCATTCAATATACATGCAGTGAAGAACCCAGATTGAAGAACTAAACACAACTAGACACAATGTCATTCAATAAACATGCAGTGAAGAACCCAGATTGAAGAACTAAACATAACTAGACACAATGTCATTCAATATACATGCAGTGAAGAACCCAGATTGAAGAACTAAACACAATCTTCACATATTGACATATTCATAATCACAGATTCACAGATTCCCAGATTCAAGATAAGACACAAATTGCACAAATTCACATATTCAAGATAAGACGCAGATTCACAGATTCACATGCATATTCAAGATAAGACACAGATTCACAGAAACACAGTTCAGCAAATCCAAAATGATCTACTGCCTTCAATCTACCAGATTCACAGAAACACATTGCTTCCTTTTCTAACACAGATTCACAGAAACATAGATTATTGAATGCAACATTGCTTCAATCTACCAGTTCAGCACTACTGCCTTATAATATTTATAACCAACTACAAAGTTATCTAACTTGTGTTATAAGAAATACTTACAACTTGCTGAACAAGTGGAACCAAAATACAAAAAGTTAGAGCAAACAACAAATCACTTGTAGATTCAATATACAAACAAAAAATCACTTGCCCTGTCCTAAGTCGGCTTACTAGTTGATTCTTGAGTTAGCTCCCCTATCCTTCTTTTGATCACTCCCTATAAGAATCAAATCAAATATATATTGTGATATAAGTAAGAATATATATATATATATATATATATATATATATATATATATATATATATATATATATATATATATATATATATATATATATATATATATATATATATATATATATATATATATATATATATATATATATATATATATATATATATATATATGATAGTTACTAATAAATAAAATGGTTAGAAACATACAGTCCCATAAGGTCTTCTTGATGCTAAGCTCTGTCCCAATCTCATTATAACCGATTTTTCATTTGTCTTAGATGCTCCACCCATTGCTCCACTAGCTCCACTGGCTCTGGCTCGATTGGTAAAACTTCTTGTAGCTGGAACTCCTATGTTGGAAGGATATTGCATGGACCCCCTGCCTCTCCCAGTAGGCGAAATCCCAACCTGACTGGATGATGTAGATTGCAGATTGTTGGAAGGATTATGCATGGACCCCCTGCATCTCCCAGTAGGCTCAATCCCAACCTGACTGGATGATGTAGACTACAGATTGTTGGAAGGATATTGCATGGACCCCCTGCCTCTCCCAGTATGCATGGACCCCCTGCCTCTCCCAGTAGGCTCAATCCCAACCTGACTGGATGATGCAGACTGCAGATTGTTGGAAGGATTATGCATGGACCCCCTGCCTCTCCCAGTAGGCTCAATCCCAACCTGGCTGGATAATGCAGACTGCAGATTGTTGGAAGGATTATGCATGGACCCCCTGCCTCTCCCAGTAGGCTCAATCCCAACCTGACTGGATCATGCAGACTGCAGATTGTTGGAAGGATATTGCATGGACCCCCTGCCTCTCCCAGTATGCATGGACCCTCTGCCTCTTCCAGTAGTGCTTTCCCTCGCATCATCTACATTGTTGGTATTAATGCAGAAATCACTATCATTAATGCTATCCTCATCACTATCACCAAATTTGCTCCGTTCATACAAACTATCACTGTCAGAATCATCCTCACCATCTACAATGTCATCTTGAACCCCTTTAGTTATAATTTCATCATCACTATCACTGTTAGAATCATCCCCACCATCTACAATGTCATCTTGAACCCCTTTAGTTACAATTTCATCATCACTATCACTTTCAGAATCATCTTCAATATCTACAATGTCATCTTGAACCCTTTAGTTACATTTTCGTCAATATGCTGCCTCATTTCATCATCTCCAACTCTGGCTGGTCTTTATGGAGCTCATTCTCAGCTACATTCTTCACTTGCTCCTCTTGTGCAGCCATATTTGTTGTCAACTCATTTAAAACCTCATCACTAACCATTTCTGGAGAAACTACATAGAGCATAATGATACCAAATTCATCATGGCACATGAGCATCTCTAGCACTGCTTTGTCACCATCCACAAGCTTCAAACCATTAGTTAAATCTCCAATAGGCATAGTGTAGTATATCATTGAATCTTTTGTTAATCCTAGGCTCTCGAGCATATCCCATATTTCAATAATAGACATCAAATCTGGATCCACATTATCGGAATATGATATTTTGCCTCCTCTATATTCTGTTATAGGATCTCCTTTAAAAAATCCCCCATAGTGAATTTCAAGGGTTCTCAATTCCATCTGGTTGAATAAATTAACTGCCATACAATGCAAAGAAAATTAAATATAAAAATACGTACAAACAATAAAAAGAAGATGTTTATGCAATTAATCCCTAAGCAGTGAAGCAGTGGGACCACATGTAAATTTACTACATTTTTAATCCCTAAGTGGTACACCTAAAATTTTTAAAAAATTTAAGGCTAAATTACAGAAAACCACCCTATATAATTTAAATGCATCACATACAAATCAATAAAAAATTGTGGGACCACAAGTATTTCATCTTAGAATATATGAATTTTTTTTTTTTTTTGATTAAATAGGGAAACACCCTATTTGAAGGATAGAAGGAGTAAGGGCGTGGCCCAGGGGAAGAGAAGAAAACCGAGAGGGGGACCGGTAAATGCAAGAGAGCCCCTCGAAAAAAATCCCAGAAATCAAATTCCCCATTGCCCAGACAAACTTTAAATTAATTAAAAATAGAAAAATCTATGAACCACAAAGACAACCACAGATCACAAGATTTGTTGGAATCACAGAAACTACAATATCAATTCATCTCTAAAGTGTAAATATACCTCAAAAGTGAAAGAGTCTTGCTGGTTCAAACACGATCACCTCGTTCGACTCTCTCACCTTCCTTGTTGGCTCAATGGCGCTCGCCTTCGTCTTGTGCTTCGTCTTCCTCACCGGGATTCTTCGTTTCCGCTCTCTTCTCTCCAACTAAATATTTTAGGGCATAGAGCATTAAGAGCATTCTTCGTTACTATTCGCGTTCTTTCTCTAATAAAAGGTAAGGGCATTTTTGTTAATTTACCACCTCCGTTAATGCCGTTGCCCCCTAAAGATAATTCCGTAATTATAAGAGGACAAAATGTAGGCTTTTAAAAAATAGAGTTACAAAGTAAAAAAACGAGATATTATAGAAAAATTTTCAATAATTTAGCCAAAAATATAAAAAAAATTTGATGTAACTTTTTCCCCTAGTCATCCCTCGTGTTGTTGCAATGTACTGCAAGCTTTTTTCCTTTTTTTTTTTTTTAGAGAGAGAGAGAGAGAGAGAGAAAATATACTGCAAGCTAATCAAGCAAAGACAGGAATAAAAAAGTTCGTCATCCAACATTTTCATTCAGAGCAATGCTATATGTACACCCCCAAAGGGGGTGTACATCTTACACCCACCCATCCAAGGGTGGGGGGGGGAAGTGACCCCTCACCACACCCCACCCATTGGATGGGTGGGGTGTGTGATGTACACCCCAAATGGGGGTGTACAAGTAGCATTTTTCATTCAGTTATACATAATTTTTATTGGATAAAAAAAATAATTATATTAAAAAGGACTAGGTATGATGTTTTAAAAATACAAACTTTTGAAAGAGCAATAGTATATGTACACCAACTTTTGTCACCCAATTTTGGATCTATATGTTGCACCCTCACAATCCAAAGATCGATTTTCGTATACACCTAAAAAGTAGGTGCATAAATAGTTTTCTCATTTGGAATTTTTTTGACAGCAAAAGCTAAAATAAGATTTTAAATTAATATTTTAATTTGGTATTTCAGATTTTACTATAAAGAGAATATATTTTAATACTTTAGATATTTTAGTGTATTACCTATTTTACTAGCATTACTCAAACAACATTTGATCTATCAAATGACACATATCTAATAGCAGAACAAAATAGACACTTAATCAAACCACACAATGAATTTTTTGTTAAAAAAAATAATTTTGAATAAAAAAAGGTACGGTATTAGAAATTGTACACGGGGATTAGATGGACAGAAGAAATGAAATGCTACATATACACCTATTTATGCGTGTACATCTTACACCTCCTCCCATTTAATAAATGGTTCACAGCTTGGGGGGGTAGGCAGAGTCCAAGCAATTATTTCTTGTTCAAGCTTATGGACGGTTGGATTATTGATTAGTGCTCGTGGGGTGGATAAAAGTGTACATGGATATTCTCCGGGCATCTGATATTTCGCTTTCGAAAGATTCTTCTCCTGGGAATTAGATAACTATCACCTAGACTTTCTGTAGCATTACTCATATATATATATATATATATATATATATATATATATATATATATATATATATATATATATAGGAAAATGCTATGTGTACACCCTTTTCGGGGTGTACATCATACACCCCACCCATCTAATGGTGGGGGTGTGATGATGGATCACTTGATGTGACCCGTAAAAAGTATCGCTACCATTAAAATGGTAGAGGTGTATGATGTACACCCCTTCGGGGTGTACAGGTAGCATTGCTCATATATATATATGATATTTTCTGCTTTTGATTGGTACAATAAAACATGGCTACGAAGGAAATCATATGGAGCCCGGCGAGAATATTATCAATAGCATCAAGCAATTAGTGCTATCAAATTTTTAATTTTTAAATGAAATAATGTACGGTTAGAATTATAGTGGTCTTCTATATATAATTTTTACTTTCAACCAACCACTCATTAAACCCTAGGGGACCGCTATTATCCTAACTGTATATTTCTTAATCCAAAAACTAAAAAATTAATAGCACCAAGCCATTGGTGCTATCAAGTTTTTAGCTTTTGGATTAAAGAATATGTGGTTACGTTAGATTTACCTTTTTGACTAATTTCATCTCTTAAATCATTCTATTCTACCAACCACTCACTTAATCTAAGAAATTCGCTATCATCCTAACCTATACATCTTTTCATTTAAGAACTAAAAACCTACCGGCACTAATAACTTGGTGCTTATATATATATATATATATATATATATATATATATATATATATATAGAGTAATGCTACATGTACACCCCGAAGGGGTGTACATCCTACACCTCCACCCCTTTAATGGTGTCGATGTTTTTTACGGGTCACATCAAGTGACCACTCATCACACCCTCACCCTTAGATGGGTGGGGGTGTGAGATTTACACCCCTTACGGGTGTACAAATAGCATTTTCCATATATATATATATATATATATATATATATATATATATATATATATATATATATATATATATATATATATATTAGTTGAGTGTACGTGCATTTGCACGTAACAATTATTTTAATAGTTATATCAAATTAATATAAATTTTTGTGAATCAAATTAATCCAAAAGTTTATAATTACATATTTTAACTCAAATTTAAATATATAATTATTGCCAATAATAATTATATAGTTTTAACTTTTAAAAAATATTTTGAAATTAAATTCAAATTTGATTGTTTAGTTTAAATAGTTATTAGTGGCTTGAGTTTATTTCAAAAATTATTTATGTTTTAAATTTGATTTGTTTAAATCCATCAACCAACTACTATTCATTTTTATATATAGTATAGAAAAGAATATTTTAAAATTAAATCAAATTTGATTGTTTAATTTATTCTATTTATTTTGATTTGTTTTAATTCAAATTTGATTGGTAGTTTAAATAGTTATTAGTGTATCAGTGTATTTTTTAATTAATTAATTTTTTAAATTTGATTTGTTTCGACTTGTTTTGAATTCTAAATTTGATTTGTTTCGTTTTTTTTTACTTGCAATTTACTTTTTTAATTTGATTTATTTTGATATGTTTATGGTTTGTGATAATCTGAAAATATAAAAAAGATATGTAATATGAAATAATATATAAATATTTAATAATAAAAAAATAAAAATAGGAATGTAAAATTTAGTTTCTATAGAAAACAATATTTTGAAATTAAATTTAAATTTGATTATTTAATTTATTTTATTTGTTTCGATTTTTTTTTTTATTTCAATTGATTGTTGGTTTAATTAGTTATAAGTGGCATGAGTCTATTTTTAATTAATTAATTTTCTAAATTTGATTAGTTTTGATTTATTTTTAATTTTAAATTTGATTTGTTTAGATTTTTTTTTATTTGTAATTTATTTTATAAATTTGATTTGTTTTGATTTGCTTTTTGTTTGAGATAATTTGAAAATATAGAAAAAACATAAAATAATATATAAATATTTAATAAATAAATAAATAATATAAAACTTAATTTTTCTACCTTGTTATTTTATGGCATATTCTTACTTTTAGGATTCCGTCTAAATTTTATTATTTTGATTGTTGATTTAAATATTTATTAGTGACATGAATATATATTTAAATTAATTTATTTTTTAATTTTGTTATATTTGATTTGTTTTGATTCCTTTTGATTTGTAATTTATTTTTAAATTTTGATTTGTTTTGGATCATTTTTTTGTTTAAGATAATTTAAAAATATTGAAAAGATTTAAAATAGTATATAAATATTTAATAAATATAAAAAGAAAAAATAGAATGTGGAATTTAGTTTTTTGCGTAGATATTTTTTTTGGCATATTCTTTTATTCTTTTTTAAAATTTGATTTTTCTTTTTTTTTTTTTGTAAATTTGATTGTTTTGATTGTTTTGATTGTTGGTTTAAATATTTTTTTAGTGACATGAATATATATTTAAATTAATTTATTTTTAAATTTTGTTATATTTGATTTGTTTCGATTCTTTTTTATTTGTAATTTATTTTTTTTCTACGTAGATATTTTGTATTTTTCTACGTAGATATTTTTTCGACTGTTATTTCCTATCCGCTTTTGATTTGTTTCCAATTATTCTTTGTTTGAGATAATTTAAAAATATTGAAAAAATATAAAATAATATACAAATATTTAATAAATAAAAAAAATAAAATGTGAAACTTAGTTTTTCTACGTAGATATTTTTCCGTTGTCATTTTCTATCCGCTTTTATATATAGTATATAGAAAAGATATAAGATAATATATAAATATTTAATAAAAAGAAATGTAAATGCTACATGTACACCCCGAAGGGGTGTACATCCTACACCTCCACCAATTTAATGGTGTCGATGTTTTTTACGGGTCACATCAAGTGACCCCTCATCACACCCCCACCCTTAGATGGGTGGGGGTGTGAGATGTACACCCCTTACGGGTGTACAAGTAGCATTTTCCATATATATATATATATATATATATATATATATATATATATATATATATATATATATATATATATATATATATATATAGTTCATGGATTTGTTGGCTCTCCTATCTCCGATTGGGCCGACTTCCTGGGCCACTGTGGAGGGGTTGCAGAAAGCAACCGGTGGCCCAGTTGGTAACTTTAATCGGATGCGGAGCGCTGACAACCCGATCCGTTATTGCAACCATTACTGCTTGGATCTGTCCTCCGTCCTGTGTCTTCGTCCTATCCGATCTTGCCCTAGCTCGTCCGCGTTCCCTCTCTCTCTGTTCCCTTATCGGGTGGGTGGATCGATGGGGAAGAACGAGTTCCTGACGCCGAAGGCGATCGCGAACCGGATCAAGGCGAAGGGGCTGCAGAAGCTGCGGTGGTATTGCCAGATGTGCCAGAAGCAGTGCCGCGACGAGAACGGGTTCAAGTGCCACTGCATGAGCGAGAGCCACCAGCGCCAGATGCAGGTGTTCGGCCAGAACCCCGACCGCATCGTCGGCGGCTTCTCCGAGGAGTTGGAGCGCAACTTCCTCGATCTCATGCGCCGCTCCCACCGCTTCTCCCGCGTCGCCGCCACCGTCGTCTACAACGAGTACATCTCGGACCGCCTCCACGTCCACATGAACTCCACCCAGTGGTCCACCCTCACCGAATTCGTCAAGTACCTCGGCCGCACCGGCAAGTGCAAGGTCGAGGACACCCCCAAGGGCTGGTTCATCACCTACATCGATCGCGACTCCGAGACCCTCTTCAAGGACCGCCTCAAGGCCAAGCGCCACAAGGCCGACCTGGTCGACGAGGACCGCCAGGAGCGCGCCATCGCCCACCAGATCGAGCGGGCCGCCGCTTCCCTCCCTCCCTCCTCTTCGGCCGATCCGAATCCCACGTCCCATACCGACGGCAGCTCCGGCAGTAATCCCGGCGGCGGCGGCGGCGGAAAGATCGCCTTTTTATTACTCCAACCTAATGAGGCTGCGGCCCCAAAGTCCGCCCCCACCAAATTAGCGTTCTGCGACGAACCCGATTCAGAGGAGAAGAACGCCCAGAAGAGTAGCAGCAGTATTAGGGCCGGCGCTTTGGGCGGTGGTGCCGGTTTGTCGGCATTGGACGAATTGATGAGGGAGGAGGAGAAGGCGAAGGAGAAGATCAACAGAAAGGACTACTGGCTTTGCGAGGGGATTGTCGTTAAGGTGATGAGTAAGACCTTAGCGGAAAAAGGTTATTATTATTATAAGCAGAAAGGGGTGGTGAAAAGGGTCATTGATAAGTACGTCGGTGAGATTGAGATGTCGGAGAGCAAGCACGTGCTCAGGGTCGATCAGGAGGAGCTGGAGACAGTGATCCCACAGATTGGAGGGCTTGTAAGGATAGTCAATGGAGCATATAGGGGGTTGAATGCCAGGTTAATTTCAGTGGATATGGAAAAGTTTTGTGCCAAGGTGCAAATTGACAAGGGGGTTTATGATGGGAGGGTTCTTAAAGCTGTAGAGTACGAGGACATCTGCAAAATCTTGCAGTGAGAAACTATTGATTTGATGTTTAGAGAAAAGGTATGCTGTTCTTTAGCTTGTTTTACCAAGTCTTAAATTAATAGTTGAGCTTGAATCCTATTTTCTTGCTGGAAAATCTAACAAAGTTTTAACGCAAAATTAGTTATAAAGTAATCCAAATGTCCCCAGATAACTGTTTCTAAGTTGACTTTAGGCTTTAGTATGGTCTAGGGACGAGAACAACCAGGATAACTGTTTCCTGATTTCTGTTTTCGCTTGATAGAAAGAATAAGCTAAATTCTTTTCTTACTGTCTATGTCGACAAGTGCTAGATTGCAGGAATTTTGATATGGGCATCATTAAATTAGGACTTTAGAGGTACTCCTTTTTTTCTCGATGGGATGCCACAAGTTCAAAGTCCCACATCGATGTGTATTTGGAAGAGATTGGATTCATCGAGGACTAAATGCAGGAGGAGAGTTTGTTAACACCCAGTAATCCAATGTGGAAAGATGATGAGAAAGTACCCCAATATATAAAAACTAGTACTCTAGTAGTAACTTGGGTTGTTAAGATCCATTAAATTGGTAATATTAGTAGGCTAGATGGAAGTAGTATTATGTTAAATGTGCAGTTGAGTTAATGTGCTTTCTTTTTTATGTTGAAATGACTTATATGCTGCTTAATACATGTACCGACATGGTTGTTTTTTGTTGAAATATATACTTTCAGAGACCAGTTATTGTTGTGATATTTTATGTTAAGAATATTGGTGACCTCTCATTGTTAGGCAAGAATAATTAAAAACATGGAAAGGCCATCAACAAAAAGAAAAGATCATGTTGATAGCAATAAGATGATCGCACTGAGTGCTTGGCATCGTGTGGACTGCCGAACAAGAGAAGCGCTAAGGCGGAACTTTCTTTCTTATTTGGTCGAGGGATATGAAGTATGTACTTATTACAGAAAGAATATCATTCGTTATTGAAGTCAATATATATGGTCATATATTTTGGTTCGTGCTTTTCTGTTTCTTATTTATACCGTTGTCTCACTTGGGCACTTTTCTTGTGACAAGATTTAAGTATCAATCTAATTTTCTCATCTGTTTTCATGTTTTCTTACTAATTGTTGAAGTATGTATTTGAACAATTTGATGGGAGACTAAGAAATGTTATTCTGTGTGCTTGGACAGCCGTAGCACTGTTAAGTAGAACTAAAACCTCATTGCCTATATCTCTTGAGTTGCTCCAGAGTGTTCTCCATTTTCTATGATCTATTTTGGAAGCAGTATATGCCACACTATTGGCCTTGCTGATTACGATGATTAATCGCACGACTTAAACAATAGGGCGTCACTTTATTTTCAATAAGTTGAGGTGAGAAATTCCTCCATGGAAATTTCCTTCGTTGGCTTTGTTTGTTTTCATAGTACTCTTGTGAAGCACCATTCATTGACTGCAGTTTTAGTTATCTCATTGCCTAGCATTTTCTCTGCTGCTGTTTTATTCTCTAATTTTCAGTTGTTTGGAATGCCACAATTCCTCAATTATATTTATAGATCTTTCTTCCCTTATCTATTACTTCTCTTGTGCTACATTATCTTTTGAATTACATCTGTTTCTCAATTTGTATGCACCGCAACATCCTTAAATTTGGAATTACTGCAGATGTAAATGATTTACTACTATCTGAATATAACAGACAACTACTTTTGTGCTCTTGTGTACGTAGTCCCAACTCCCACGCGGAGGTGGACAACAATTTTTGCATAAGTAGCTGTCATGATTTGACGCCGCACCCCATACAATAGTTCATGTATGCTAATTATAGGGGTAGGTGTTTGAATGAGGCATTAAACCCACAGCGAAGGTTCACAATAGTTCATCAAGTGGTATGAGAATCTCATATATGAACCAAGGATTTAAGTATCCATCGGCACGGGCCGTATCCACCGTGCCGTACCGTGCTAACAAGATACCGGCACGATACAGCCCCCGTGCCAATAGCACAGTTTAAAACCCTTTTTTCTCAAATTTACTAAGTAATTTTCTTAATAAAGTTCAAAATATTTGATAAAGATACATAATAAGCAATTAAAAAAATTTGTTGCTAAAGAAAATAAATATTTCATGACATTATGTGTCGGCACGCATGTATTTTTTGTGACCGGCACTCATCGGCACGGCTCGGCACACACCGTGCCGTACCGTGCCGGCAAGTTTTCGGCACAATCCCGTGCCACGGCACTTAAATCCTTGATATGAACATTAACATATGGGAATAGTTAGAGAAAATGATATGACATAATCACTCTCAGGAGTTGCATGGCTGTTAGTGTACGACGGCAAAAACATGATGAAGCAAGAACTCCTATGCGAAAGGCTTAAGTAATGAAGAATGCTGCTTTTCCTTTATGGCTATATAACTATACATGATTTTTTATTTATTTATTATTTTATTTTATTTTTTGTTAAACAAGAATGCTAATCTTATCTACTTTAATTCAAATTAAAAAACAATTTAGCACCTAACTTGGGTACAGTCTCCATAAAAAAACATATAGACAGATCTGCTTTAACTGTTTCTAGAGGTGTCTATGCCTTGATCTTTCTCTTTTTACCATCTTCCTCTCCCTCGAGGAATCTTCTATTTGGATACTACTCGTTACTTCCGTTGGTTGTATACACCCACCATATGGATTTTCTTTCCCTCATCTAGTTTTGGAATTTTGTTATTTTAAAATTCCTCTCTCATGCACATCTGGCCAATGATCTACACAAAATATATAACCCACTCAAATTATTGTTTGCATGAGCACTAGCCTTGTGTATGAATGCTAGGAAGGATCCTAATTTTTGTTATACTTGTTTGTTTAGATTTGCGTGAACACCCCCATGAAACATATATTTTGTCATTTACATATTACTATCTATACTTTTATTGAAAGCTGATGCTCATTTCCTGAAAAATTTTACAATTAATCTGTAGGAGCGGGTGCTTACGGGCCTTTATCAGAGATGGTGGTGATAAAGATGTGCTTGTGCTACATGTTCTGGACCCATTTCGCAGATTGCTGCTGCATGGCGTTTGTGAGGTAAAATTTTCATTGCTTTCAAAACTACCACTGCTAAAGTAGCATTACGCCAATCTCACCCTTTTGATGTTAAAAGTTTTTATGTTTCTATTTATAATTATTGCACTTTCAAGTCATTGGCTTTGATATCTAATAGCTATTATCTTCGTGATTTTGCACTTTTAGAATGATTTGATGTAAGCAGTTCTTTTGTACTTGCATTTTTCTTTTTCCTTTTTTTTTTATTTATTTAATTTTCAAATTACAGTTTTACAATCTGATATCAATAACTGTTACGACCCTGAGAGACACGAAGCTCTGGAAGACAAGACGGATTAAGAAGAAAGGGGGCTCGCCCGAGATGCCTCCGACCGAACATTAAGCTTGTCCAGTTCCTCGAAATGGCAAAAGAGGGGGCTCTGTAGTGTGCCTTTAAAAGGTCTGAGACCACCCCATGTTGTAAATTATAAATAGCAATTTGGCATGAATGTTGATTTTTAGTTGCAATGTACATTATTAATATTTATAGGTTGGCAACTCTTTTAAGCAAGACAGGTTGCTTCAGAAGCTGCTTATTTTAGATCGTCCAATCAGACGGTCAAAAAAATCTAATTTGATCATAAATTTGTAGATTTCATGATATCGCAGTTTTGGTCGAAGAAATTGCGCGGGTACAATTGAATTATGCCCCACGATATAAGTACCTCTGCATGCATTTATATATTTGTAGCCCAACTGAAGGGGATGAGTTTGTATGTGCTTTTGCCATGTTGCAGGCGCTGTCTTCCACATTTACTGAAATAGAACAAACTAGTTGTTTATGATGCGATGCGATGCTTTTGTCAAAATGCCTGAAAAAGTAATGCGGCGTGCATCTCATGTTCCTGCAATTTGAATTTCTCCCAATGTGTTGTGTTTATGAGAGAGTGTGTGAAGTTTGTAGACGCTGTTGTTATCATCACTATTATTATTAGAGTTATTTCATTCGAGATTCTCCTGGGCTGATCCCTTTTTATTCTAGGCTTGTTTAGAAATTGTGTTTAAAAGCACTCGTTTTTATATTTCAGCAGATTCAATGATTTGAAGACGCCTTTGAGAATTATTGCGGAAAAGAGTAGACGCATAGTAAATTCGTGGTCATTTCTATTAGAGCAATGCTACATGTACACCCCGAAGGGGTGTACATCATACATCTCCACCATTTTAATGGTGGCGATATATTTTACGGGTCACATCAAGTGACCCATCATCACACCCCCACCCTTAGATGGGTGGGGGTGTGAGATGTACACCCCTTACGGGTGTACACATAGCATTTTCCTTTCTATTATTATTACTTTTATAGCATTAGCAGGAATATAGCATTAGCATTGGAAGAGGAGATAGGTTAAAAGTGCTTTT
The DNA here is from genome assembly GCA_029204045.2 of Tillandsia leiboldiana. Taxonomy (NCBI): domain Eukaryota; kingdom Viridiplantae; phylum Streptophyta; class Magnoliopsida; order Poales; family Bromeliaceae; genus Tillandsia; species Tillandsia leiboldiana. The sequence goes on along the minus strand of CM055077.1, from coordinate 11,035,917 downwards.
GGTTTTTCAAGACTAATTATAAGAACTTATGAATTGGAACCCGGGAGAGCTCTCCCCGGGTTTGGCGGGATCGGCTGGGTTCTATAATATATATATATATATATTCGGGGGATTTTTTTTAAAATGACCCTACAGCTTTTGAAAATTTGCCAAATAATTCTTCCAAATTTTTTTTGCAAAACTAACCCTCTTTTTGCCAACCGGGCGCCACGGAGGGTAGGCGAGCTGAAGGCGCTGAAGCGTTCAGCGTCTTCACAGGGTTGTGTGAAGACGTTGAACGCTTCAGCGCCTTCATGCTATATGTTGAAGGCGCTGTAGCGTTCAGCGTCTTCACAAAAAACCCTGTGAAGACGCTGAATAAATCAGCGCCTTCATGCTATATGTTGAAGGCGCTGTTTCATTCAGCGCCTTCAGCACACACTATACGGCGTTGAGGACTTAGCCATTTTTCCCGAAAATTGGCTAAGTTCTGTTTACTTCTATAGGCGCTGAATGCGCTGATCTACTCAGCGTCTTTAATGTAAAACACCAAAGGCGCTGAGTTGCTCAGCGCCTTTAGTGATTTACACTAAAGGCGCTGAGTTGCTCAGCGCCTTTAGTGATTTGCATTAAAGGCGCTGAGCGACTCAGCGCCTTCAGTGCAGAACACTAAAGGCGCTGAGCCATTCAGCGCCTTTAGCTGGACCTACAGCCATTACTTTAGTCCACTTTAAAAAAATCCCAAATTTGTACAACAAGTTGCAAGCAATGACAATTAACATTGAAAAAGCTAAAACAACATTCACAAACACCAAATGAAGGTCCAACAATCATTACATTCATAAATCAGAGTTGAGTAACATCAAAAAATGAACATTACAAAAATGTCTATAATACAACCTCAACCTCAAAAGCTCAATTTTGAGCACGTCCTCGACCTCGACGTCCTCGGCCACGCCCACGCCCACGTCCACGCCCTCGCCCTCGCCCTCGCCCACGAGGAACAACAAGGTCGATAATAGGTATATCATCGAGATGCTCGACTGCTGCCAACTGATCGAGCTCCTCGATGATACCACCCTCATCCTGCTCAGCAATAGTCTGAACCTCATGTGGCGATGATGACGATGGACGACGGCGTGAATATGTAGAAGTAAATGAAGTCCGTGATACTGGTGGCGGGAGCGACGCTGACGTCGAAGGAAATGTCATCGGGGCCTGAATGGTAGGAGATGGAGATCGTGGCACCTGAAAGAGTGTAAATAGTTTGTTAATTTGAAATTGAAAACTTAATTTGAATTCTATGCTAAATAGTACCTGATGACTCGAGGTCGCTCCCTCATGTGAAGGTCCGCCTGACACTCTGACCGTAGGTTCAGATGGTACATGCTGTAGTACCATCTGAATATTGTCGTTCATTTCTCTCAAAGTATGAAGAATAGTATGAGTTGGCGGTTGGTCCTGCAATAACTGGCCGACAATAGTATGAACATGTCGTAATGTGTCGGCCTGCATTTTAATTTAGAAATTAAAATTAAATTTATATGAGGAAAGTTGAACATGTTAAATTTATATATATAAATTATTATACCAGTCTTCTCTCGACATGCCCACGAGGATGAAAAGTCTGCGGAGGACGCTGTACTGGATGAGATATCCATCGTCTCGTAATCATCCAGTACCACTGCATATATATGGATGCCGCTTGCAGTGGGTCCTCACCAGCAGCCGGGAGTTGATCAAAAATCTGATCTAGCCTCCCGGACCACCTCTCAATGTGGATAGCATGAAATGCGATCCAATCCTCATCCGGACGCCCACGTGATGTGATGCGTTGGATGGACTCCACATTGAGAGGTATATGCTGGAGAAGACCGAACTGCCGCAGGACTCGGTCCGGCACGTGCATCTCGACAATATGAAAGCAAATAAGGACTGTCCTTGCACGCCAGACCGTTGAGCCATGCACACAGAAATCTGGTAATGTATCTATAATCTGATCTGTGTACGGCATCCATATAACCTGTTAATGGACAAAATGATTAGTTAATATAGAAGTGTTGAAGCAAAATATACTTAAAGTATTCAATAAAACATCTACATACCTGCGCCTCTCGCTGCTGATCTAGTTCGTCTCTGTAAAACTCAATGTCACACGTCCTGACATTGGTTCCAAAACGTAGCCCTCCAGTGTTGCCCCATCTAGATTATAAAAAACATATATTAGTTGCAATTACAATTGAAATACAAAAATCTACTATATCAAATAAATATCTTACCGGCAACCCAGAGGTCGATCGACTATATCGGGCAGATCTAGGACGCCTGTAGGTCGGCCGATATGAATATGGTCCCAAGCCCAGATCTATAAATTCACGCCAACGGGTTAATATAATAAATAAAATATACAATACCAATATATAAAGATAATACTGAAATCAAAAAAATAGATTTTATACCTGCAATAGGATCCCAAAACAGCAACATTCGGCCTTCCCGTTCAGCGCGGCATCTCCTAGCGCTCGATATAGATAGGCCAGAGTCGCAGCACCCCACGCATAAGCGCCGCAGATATCAAAGTCAGCTAAAAGTGGTAGCCACTTTAGATGAACTTTATATCCGCTGGGATTTGGAAACAAACTACCCCCGATCTGATATAGAATGTAAGCACGGGCGGTAGCTGCGACTGTTCCGGCAGGGGCATCTAGAGGTATATCATGAAAATGCTGATATAACCAATCTAGAGATACCGTAGACCCCTTGATGTGAGTAGGTACCACCCCCAATAAATCCATACATAGAGCACGCCAATCGTGAAGCGTGGATCCCGAGACCGGCGCACCATGCACACGGAGACCCGAAATAACCGCCACATCCTGTAGTGTGACGGTCATCTCACCGTGGCGGAAGTGGAAGGTCTGGATCTCCGGTCTCCACCTCTCGGCAAGGGCGCCCAGTAGAGCCTGATCCAGCACCAATCGTCGCAGTCGTGATAACCCGTAAAATCCTGACTGGCGAAGTAGATCTATTACCGTTGGATGTTCAAGCTCCCACTGGTTCATCTTGCGCCCGTGCTCTGCGAACAAGACAGGACGATAACCCTGTGATTCAAAAAAAATATAGTTAGCTCTTACATGAATTCAGCTTATTTATAATATTTCAAAAAATAAAAATTTATAGCTCTTACATCAGTCCTGATAAAGGCGGACGCGATGCTGGTCTACTAAGACAGACGCATCAACTGGCCCCGCGTCCTCATGATCTGCCATCTGCAATAAGCAATCTACATATTAGTAACATCATAGCTAAAAATAATTAAATATTAAGACAAGATAAATATAATTGTGTAAATCATACGCCGGCGTCCTTGTTGCACTATTTCTGTATTTTGTGGACAAGTGCTCCTATAATGGCCTGCCTGCTTACAAATGAAGCATTTTCCTCGTCGGCCACCCCCCTCGTCCATTATATTACGAATACGTGTAGATCGTGGACGACCTTTCTTCCTTCGTATAGGAGGCGGTACAATCGGGGGACCTTGGAGTCGTGGCCAGTGCCGTCTATCAGGAACAGGATGAAATTGTGGTGCGTACGCCGCACGATAGCAGTCTGTACTATACCAGGGTGAACAAAAATTCTGGTAGGCTAATCTCATATGTGATGTACTACAAACTGCTAAGACATGCGAGCAAGATATTCCTGTTAGATAAAATTCACAACATGAACATTCGACATTTGTTCCATTGACGATCACTTTGTAGTCGAAATCTCCAGTTTGAACTTCAAATTCTGTGAGTCCAAATCTTTCAACATGATGTGCCCGCGCCGTATCTATATTTTGAGTAATCTTATTTTTGACTTTAGGGACAAAAGCGTCCGTCGAATGTTCACCGGCCGCACGGCGCTCGCAGAAATACTTATTAAGCTTATAAAAAGTAGCCGCAACAAAAGCCGTGATAGGCAAACCACGAGTGTCCTTAAGAACCCCATTTAACGATTCAGAAAGATTCGTAGTCATCAATCCAAACCGGCGGCCTCCATCAAATGCTCTTGCCCAGTACTCTTTATATCTGTCAAGATTATGGACCCACTCCCAAGCATCGTGATCCAACACCTCTAATTCTTCCTTCAGCTGATTATATGCCGTCGGTGTTGCAGCAATTCCGATATGCCAGAATTTATCTAACAATATGGCGGTCTTGAAGCGCTTTTTCATGTTTGCTTTCATATGTCGAAGACACCAACGATACGAGTGACCCCGTGCTGGAGGATAGATAGTAGCCACTATTTCCCTCAATCCAGGAAATCGATCAGATATAAAACAAATGGCTCTATCACGGGTAACATAGTGACGCAAGTTATGCAAAAACCATCGCCAACTCTCGGTATTCTCTCCCTCATAAATTGCAAATGCCAAAGGATATAATCCATCATTTGCATCTGCAGCCGTCGCTATCAAAGCATGACCTTCGTATTTGCCGTACATATGTGTGGCATCAATACTCACCACCGGCCGACAATGTGCGAATCCATAGATCGAAGGTCCAAATGACCAAAAAACACGACCAAAGGGAAAAATGCCATCAGCGGGCCACCTATGATTCAGACGCCATAAAGTACCATGATTAGAATTCTTTACCATAGAAAGGTAACGAGGCAAGTCAGTGTACGATTGCTTCCAGCTCCCGTAAATAATTTGTAATGCTTTACTCTTTGATTGCCAAGCCTTCCAATATGTTATGTCAGTATGGTACTCTGCTCGCACCGTATCTCGAATTTCTTTTGGCGTCATATTAAGTCTAACCTTTAATGTCGGAAGAATCAATTGACATATAAGGGTCGAATTACAATTACGGTGCGCCGCATTCAGTATTGGAATTACACATGTGTGTCGACCAGCATATGTTTTTACCCTAAAATATGTCGTATCTTTGGGTACTGAAGCATGTAATCTCCAAGAACATCCCTCTACTAAGCATTTGACAGTGTAAGTCGTTCTTGTAGATTTCAATACTTTCATTTGTACATTATGCTCAATATGCCACCGGTCTAGAGCATCCAATAAAGATGCCTTATCTTGAAAGACACGTCCAGCCCAACTCCCGTCGATGCTAGGGAGACCAGTATTGATTTGTCGAATATTCAGATCTGTATGATCTACAGCATACTGATTTATCCAATTAGTATCTGAAAGAAAACGTTCCGGATGATCAATAAATTCATTTTCCTCGTCAGGATTGTCTACGTAATCATTGCTGATTTGTGGGTTGTCCATTTGACTGTAAATTGTATTTGCAAGATCATTTAACCCTCCATCATGATTATCATCTATATCTGGAAATGAAACATCCAGTTCGTCATCCTCACTACTATTCTGATCATCATTGATTGGTGAATCCTCATGATTAATATCACTATCACCACCCCTGTCAACATTACAATCTCCTTCGTCGATATTATCACCTCCTTCCTCAACATTAGTATCAAATTCATTAATAGCAGTTGGATTCCAATGTTCATAGGAATTAGATAACCTGCAAATTTGGTAAACCTAAAATTCCAACATTGCCATTAATTTAAAACTTAACATTTAATTTACATTTGTACTTACCCCCAATCAGAAGGTTCTTGTTGTAAATAAGACATCCTTGGTTCTATACGGGAGGTCGTGCATTGTTCGCGTGATGTCGTGCAGTGTCCGCGTGAGGTCGTGGCTTGCGTGTGTGTGGTCGTTGGTGGCACACTACTAAACGAGCAAGGTACAACACTCTCAATAGGGTCATACTCACTTTCTCTGCAATATATACAATGATTAAGTCCATTTAAATAAGATTACAAATTACTAAATTATTAGGTTATTTTTCTAACCTTGTCATTCTGACACCATGTAACGACCCGGCCCACTAGCAATAATAACTTGTTGGGCCCAAACCACAGCCCAAAATGCTTAAGCCCAGTTATTATTACTAGTGTCCATGTCTCATATAAACCCAATCACAATTCCATCCACATCCGATGTGGGACTATTGGGGGCGTCACAGACTCCCCCCGTTTAGGCCTGACGTCCTCGTCAGCCCAAACACACACACAGCAGCCCAAGATCACCAGGCGATGTGAGACTTGTCTCGCTAGCCCTGTCATCTAGACCCAGGCTCAGCCGAGACTCACCGCACACTTCCGGCTGGTTATTGGCTCTGATACCAAATGTAACGACCCGGCCCACTAGCAATAATAACTTGTTGGGCCCAAACCACAGCCCAAAATGCTTAAGCCAAGTTATTATTACTAGTGTCCATGTCTCATATAAACCCAATCACAATTCCATCCACATCCGATGTGGGACTATTGGGGGCGTCACACACCACCTTCGTGTGGAATATTTTGATCACTCATTACATTCGCGGAAGGACCCAAATCAATATAATTGTGGAGCATTCTCGTGTAATAACCTTGCGGTTCAAAATTATCCGACGGATGTAGCTCTTTCTCAATGTATACCGTCACAACACCATGATGTTCACATAATCCAATCATTCCCTCCAATGATTCATCATCTACTACTTCGTGAGCTAAATATCCACTACCGATCGTGGGGCAACCAATAGTAAATTTTAAACGAAATTGTTCTCTTGTACAATTTACTAAACGATACATTCTCGTCTCGAAACTAGTATATGTAGAATCAGAACGTATCGCGATTAACTTTTTTTGACCGCCGATATATCGTGGACCATTCTCATCGATAACTAACTGTCCATCCCAATGAACACTTACGGCATGCGGCAATTAGCCATTTCAACTACAAAATAAAATTTAACCACTTCAAAATACTACTTTTAACTTTACAGTCGGAGACCGACAGTGAAACCACTCACTTTGAGCGATCTCACAGTGAGGGGATCGCTCACTGTGACGGCGAAGCTCTCACTGTGAGGGGATCTCTCACAGTGAGCGATCTCACTGTGAGAGATCACTCTCTCACAGTGAAGCTCTCTCACTGTAAGGGGATCTCTCACAGTGAGCGATCTCTCACAGTGAGCGATCTCTCACTGTGAGGGGATCTCTCACTGTGAGGGGATCTCTCACAGTGAGCGATCTCTCACTGTGAGAGATTACTCTCTCACAGTGAAGCTCTCTCACTGTGAGAGAGTGATCTCTCACTGTGAGTTCATAGTAAGAGAGCTTCACAGTGAGAGAGCTTCACTGTGAGAGACACTCACAGTGAAGCTCTCTCACTGTGAGAGATCAAGCTCTCTCACTGTGAGAGTGATCTCTCACAGTGAGAGAGCTTCACTGTGAGAGAGTGAGAGATCACTCTCTCACAGTGAAGCGAGATCACCGTGAGAGAGTGATCTCTCACTGTGAGAGATCACTCTCTCACAGTGAGAGAGAGAAAGAGAGAGAGAGAGAAGAGAGAGGGAGCGAGCTCACAGTGAGAGAGAGAGCGCGAGAGAGACGGCGGCGGCGAAGGCAACGGCGAAGGCGACGGCGAAGGCGACGTCGACGGCGACGGCGAGAGGAGATCGGCACTGCGACGGCGAAGGCGACGGCGATCTCACTGTGCTCGGAGCTCTCTCTGTGCGGGAGCGGCTCGTGCGGGATTGAAGATGAAGAGACACTGCTGCCCGCGCGGGTGGATATGGTGGTGAAGAAGGCGCTGAATCGATCAGCGCCTTTAACATTATAAGTTAAAGGCGCTGAATGGCTCAGCGCCTTTAGTGTTCTGCACTGAAGGCGCTGAGTCGCTCAGCGTCTTTAGTGTAAATCACTAAAGGCGCTGAGCAACTCAGCGCCTTTGGTGTTTTACATTAAAGACGCTGAGTACATCAGCGCATTCAGCGCCTATAGAAGTAAACAGAACTTAGCCAATTTTCGCGAAAAATGCCTAAGTCCTCAACGCCTTATAGTGTATGCTGAAGGCGCTGAATGGAACAGCGCCTTCAACATATAGCATTAAGGCGCTGATTCATTCAGCGCCTTCACAGGTTTTTTTGTGAAGACGCTGAACGCTTCAGCGCCTTCAGCATATAGCATGAAGGCGCTGATTCATTCAGCGTCTTCACAGGTTTTTTGTGAAGACGCTGAACGTTTCAGCGCCTTCAGCTCGCCTGGCCTCCGTGGCGCCCAGCTGGCAAAAGGAGGGTTAGTTTTACAAAATTTTTTTTAGAGGGTTATTTGGCAAATATTGGAATTTCAGAGGGTCATTTTAAAAAAAAATCCCTATTCGGTGTATTTTCGTCAAACCCGGATGCATTTAATGCGGTGCATTTAATGTGGGTTACTGTGGGTGCACATATATACATACATTCGGTGCATTTTCGTCAAACCCGGGTGCATTTAATGCGGTGCATTTAATGTGGGTTACTGTGGGTGCATTTAATGCGGGGTTAAAAAAATTGTTTGGTGTCCATTCTGGGCCGTGTGGGTTACTGTGTGGGTGCATTTAAAGCGGGGTTAAAAAATCTCTCTTCTGCTATTTGGCCTTCCCGTCTCCGCGTCGGTTTCCCCTCTTTTCTTCCTCTCGCGATCGTTGTCCCGTTTCCTCCTCGGTTTCTCTTCCTCTCTCTCTCTCGCTCTCGCTACCGTCGCCGTGCCGCTTCACAGTTTCCTCCGTCTTTTCCAGGACGATTGCGGGATGGTGCTGTCGTTGTCTCCGCTGTGGCCTGGCGGAGCAGTTGTACGCCGGCTTTGTCCTTTGGTTTTGGCCGGCGACTTTTGGTGGCGCGGTTGGTGGATCTGCAGTGCTTTGCTGCCGCGTGTGTCACGCCCCGGCGTCGAAACTGCGACCCGGGCTCGCCAACAGATCCGCCGCCCATACGGTGAACCCCGTATAGACGAAGCGTCAAACCTGCAAAAGATAGATACTAAACTATCCAGATATCAGAGCTGAAAATAAACCACTAGAAATAAAATAAATTAGTACAAAGTCCTCACCAAAGTACAAGTCACTCAACGGGGAAAGAAAAGTACACCTCTATACCTCACTACAAGGTCTCTCAACAAGAAACTCTCAAAATAAAAAGGGTACATCTACTCTCAGGACGACGACTGGTAGGGATCTAGCTCGCGACTCCCTCACATCGATCTGAAGAAGCAGCAACTGGAGCAGCAGGAACAGGAGTAGAAGTCCCTGTGGGAAAATACACCACGACGGGTGTGAGAACTACGTCCCAAGTAGTTCTCAGTGGGTGCCGCCAACAAGCCCAACGGTCTGCCCACTAAGTCTACTAGAGGCATAAAGTAACAAATGCATGGCTGTAAGGAAAAGCTGGTAAGAAGTAACTCTACAGCTACTATGCCTCTATCTAGATGCTCAAAGAGTGGAACAGATGATAACATGGTGCAACAACTAACTCTCATCTCTGATCACCCAATCTAAACTGACTGCCTCCTCGGGTCCAGTCAAACCTGCGCCAACCTACTGCCGTTACGTCCCGGAGGAGCGGACTTACGTAGGACGTCCATGACTGCCAACACCAGCACAGCCAGAGGGACAAATGCAACGACAAGTCGCAATAGAAAAGCTCAGTCTCACACCGGCACAACAACCCGGTCTCGCCTACTCCGGAGTGGCACTCGAGGGGAGCGACCCACACGAGTAAAGTATCTCAGTAACAAGTATCTCTGTCAAGTGTCTCAAATGTGGCTCATGCAGGCTATGATCCAAAATCCTCGATCAACAAGATCGGCTAACCAACAAAACACTGTCTCACTCAGACGGCTAGAGAACTACACTGCCGAGACTCACTGTCACTCAGACGGCTCCCAAGGAACCCAGATCTACAACCACTGCCCCAACAGGCCAAACAGGCCGAACATCGCATCCACTGCGAACAACTGCCTCAACAGGCCAAACAGGCCAAACGTCGCATCCACTGCGAACAACTGCCTCAACAGGCCAAACATACTGGCTGGAGATACTCCACAGCCGGGACCCACTGTCACTCTCCCAAAGAAACCTGATCTACAGACTGCTATCAACTCCACTCGGTCCCCAGACACGAGTGTAAAAGCATCCCACAACCACCCGACCTCTCGGCCCACAACTCGGGCGAGGAAAAGCTAAGTCCAGAATGACTAGTAATAAAGTGATGTGGGAATGTCTATAACAATAAAGAAACCTAGCCCAAGTTGGAGTTTTCTACAGTCTGGCTGAACATGATACATATGACAGGGGTGCTAGGTCAAATCCCAAGATAACAATAATCAACAGCTTGTAGGGAAAGAAATAAACACATGATGATCTATCAACATCAGGAACATCAATTCCTATAATCTAGCATGCTATACAGAACACATCTACAACATGCATGTCCCTACACAGATAGAATTACTGCACAGTCCAAAGGTCATGAAGACAAGGCCACCCACCTGAAGAGCTGACTGTCCAAGTCCCACAGCTGAAAATACCAGGAAGTCCAAAACTCCAACTCTAACGGGTCCAGCAATACCCGCAAACTCTCCTGGGTACAACACAAGGTTCACATTTACACTTAATTCCACAAATTAATCAAATAGTCACACCCTGAAATTCAGCCTCAAAGATGCTAATTTTTCACCTGCAGAAAGTGCCCTGAAAATTCCAATAAAAATATCACTGCGATCATCGCGTCGAGACCTTCGAAACGGGTACCTGCACGTTCAAATCCGAGCCCCGTGGGCCGAGTTACAAATTCTACAGTACAGGTGCGCAAACACTCACAACCACACAACTGTAAAACTCTGCACAGTAAAAGGGGAAACAGTATACCTTCGGGCAAGCCTCAGAAAAATCCCAAAAAAATACGATGATAATCCTCGCGACGAGTAGATCCAAAAAGTGTACAGGCTCGTCTCGATCCGATGTCCAGTTGAGGAGATAAAATTCCGGCAAGGAGCCGCTGTCCAAAAACTCCACCAGAAAACAGCGGCTTAGAAATGCCTCGAAAACCGTGTCATAAACTCTGAATCCAGCAAGATGATCAACACGAAAGTCGAAGACGTACCTCTCGTGATTCCAACGCCGCAGAAATCATCCAAAAATACAGACGGAGTAGCTCTGTGGACCTCTCAGATCGAACTGCGACGATAATGGGCCTCCGATGAAAGATCGCCACACTGCGCTCCGATGCCGAAGTCGTCGACGCCACGGCTTCCAAAAAATCCGGGCCTCTGCCAGAAGATGCGCAACACAAGGAGCTCCAACTTTGCTAAAGGGGCCATGGGCAGGGGAGCTCGGGAAAGGGGGCAGAAAGCCCCAGCCAACAGCCTATTTATAGGCCCAGCCCGAAAAATCCAGATTTTGGACTTTTGGCCCAAAGTTCGGGCGCCCGGGGTATTCGGGCTGCTACAGTAACGGGCCCGGCCCGTTACTGTGCGCGCCCGAATCCCTCACGGGCCGCCACGTGGCCCAGACGCGCTCCCCGCGCCCGGCGCACGTGCGCCCGCGAACCGCGCGACGCCACGTGTCCCGACACGCGGACGTGCGCGGCTGCGCCCGACCAACCACGGGGCGCCACGTGGCGCCCCCCCCACGTCGCCCGGCAGCGCCCACGCCGCGCCCACGTGCGCGGCCGCGCCGCCCGCGGCACCGTGTCGGGCACGCATCCCGAGGTACCCACTCCCCACACCGTGGACCGCGCGCACAGCACCACCCAACCCCGTGATGCCACGTGTCCACCCCTGGTCCACCGTGCACCAGCGCCACTGCGTGGACCGCGCGCACCAAGACCGGCCAATGCCAGCACGCCACGTGGCATGACCACGGTCCACCGTGCACCCCGCCAAGGCCCATGGACCGCGCCTGCTGCGCCGGCCAACCGGAGCTCGCCACGTGGCCCGCGCCCGGTGCACGACTCCCGCGGTGGACCGACCGGCCCCTCCTCGGCCCGCCGCCGCGCTCCGCCGTCCGCCGCCGCCGCCGGCGCAACTCCGGCCGCCGGAACAGTAACCCCACGCCTCGAAATCCGTGCCGGGTCATCCGAGCTCCGAAAAAACAAGTAAATAGCCCGTTTCGATCGTTTTCGCGCGCTGAATCCAAATCCGATGTCCGATTTGCCAAATTCCACTTCTAAAATTACCCAAAAATTCCCGGAAAAGCAAACTTGATCCGTTTTTCATGCCGGGTCCAATCCTTGGGTCCAATATGCGCGCAAATACCTCTAACACCCAACATGGGTCTCCAGAAGCCGCAGATCCAACAGTAATCCAAACGTGGGAATTTTCCAGGTCCTCACAGCGTGTCCTCCAGCAACTCGCCGGGGCGTCGTCGGATGCGGCCGGATCTCCTGTGGCCTAGCGGAGCAGTTGTACGCCGCCTTCGTCCTTTGGTTTGGGGCTGCGACTTTTGGTGGCGCGGTTGGTGTATCTGCTGTGCTTTGCTGCCACGTGCCCTCCAGCAACTCGCTTGGGCACCATGAGATGCGGGCGGTGGTGTAGATGGCTGGGAGGGTGCGCCGGAGCCTGCTCCTCTGTATGATTCGAGGCGATCTCCGGTCCGATTTGTTATAAATAGCGTATTACATGCTTAGTTCCGATCTTTCTTGCTGCTCTACTATTCCTCCTTTGTTTTCTCTTCTCTTTTTGTCCCTGTCGTGGACGAGATTGTTCCGATCTGCTAGCTTACAGCGGTTCCTGATCTTTCTGGCTCGGTTCTCCGCTATCTTTCCGGCTCAGCTCGGTTACTAATCGTTCCGATCTGGTGCGGAGTGCTGATCAAGGAAGTTTTCGATTCGAAACTTAATTGTCTGAGCTTTAGCGACTGTTGGATTTTTCCTTTTTCCCGTCAGGTTACAATTTTTTTTTTTCTAAAATATATTTTTCTAAAATCTGATCGCCCTCTGAAAACTTCGGTTTTTTTCCATGTGGTTCTGTGAGTTTGTTATGCTTTTTCTTAAGTTAAACTTAATTGGTGCTTTGTTGCTGATTGTTTAATTGGGTACTGTACTTAGGGTTCTGTACTTAATATTGAATTTTCCCTTTTTCCTGTCGGATTTTTCCTTTTTCCACTTCATACTTAATTGAGGTTTCGTAGGGTTTATTACTAATTGTTTAATTGGGTTCTGTAGTTAGGGTTCTGTACTTAAAACTTAATTGGGGTTTCTTCCATGTGGTTCTGGGAGTTTGTGATGCTTTTTCTGTACTTAAACTTAATTGGTGTTTTGTTACTGACTGTTTAATTGGGTACTGTACTTAGGGTTTTGTACTTAATACCTAATTGGGGTTTCGTAGGGTTTATTACTGATTGTTTAATTGGGTTCTGTAGTTAGGGTTCTGTACTTAAAACTTAATTGGGGTTTCGTATTTATTACTGATTGTTTAATTGGGTTCTGTAATTAGGTTTCTGTACTTAAGCTTAATTGGGGTTTTGTATTGGGTTCTGTACTTAAACTTAATTTTCTTATTGTATTGGGTTCTGTGCTTAAACCTAATTTTCTTAATTTAGTTTTGTGACGTGCCTGTTTGTTTTCTGTGTGGCTTTTAATTGGGTTGGCTTGACGAATCTTGTCTCAAACAAGCTGTATCTGTGCGCCTGTCATCTAACCTTCCAGGATTTCTCTAACAGGGTTGGCTTGACCATCAAGGACAAGAGTCGCGCGACCGTACCGGTCCTGCTGAGTAATCGCGCTTATCGGTTCCTCCTCGATTTGACCCTTCCCGCTCAAGACATCCGCTACTACACTTGCCTTTCCGGGGTGATACTGAATGGACAAGTCGAGTCCTTCAGCAACTCCAACCAACGCCTCTGCCGCAAAACCACTCTTTCTATTTGAACCAAACTTAAGGCTCTGGCGATCCGAAAACACATCACGATGAACTCCAAAAGGTGGTGTCTCCAAGCTTTAAAGCGAAAACGACTGCTGCCAGTTCCGGATCGTGTGCCGGGCAGTTCCGCTCATATTCTTTGCGATTCCCGTTGCTGACACTATGTGCCCCAAAAGCTCACTTCGCGAAGTCAGAACTCACATTTCTTAAACTTAGCAAACAGCTTCTGGTCCCGGAGATCCCGGAGAAAAGTCCGCAAGTGCTCCTCGCAGTTAACTGGAGAGGTCATCAATCCTGGACTTGTTCTTCACTGTAACCTTGTTCATCTCCCTGTAGTCGATGTGCAGACGCAAGCCTCCGTCCTTCTTTCGCATGAAGAGAACGGTTGCGCCCCCAAGGCGACACCCCCGGCCTGATGCCTCGTAAACCAAACCATGCCCGGCGCCACGTCGCATTCCTGCTTCCCGACTTGGAGTTCCCCGTAACGACGCCACCGGTCCGCAGGCCACCTCTGCCGGCACTGAGCAGTCAGCTACAAAAGTCTCGCGATGCGTCGAGGTACTCCAGTCATTCCGCGCAACCCGCACCGAAGAGCCCCTACAAGTCCAACACGACTAACCCAACAACAAGGGAAAGACCACACTAACACCCTCACGAGGCTCCAAGAGGTGCCAGCCAAACAGGCTGGGTTACCAACCACCAGAAATCTCCCCTGAGAGCATCGAACTCACCCGTCACCAACACGGACCGCTCCCACCCGTCACCAACACGGGCCACCTCCACCCGTCACCAACACGAGTCACCCGCTCGGAGCATATCCACCGTCCCGGATTACGCGCTACGACGGTGCGTCTGACCGGGGCGACGGTCAAAACTAAAGTTAGGCTTCAGCTCTAAGGCCTACCACAAGGTCTACCCCACAGAAAGGGCTGTGTACAAGGGCATCCTAGCCGAAAGTGACCAGTGCCGAAGCTCCAAGTAGCCGACAAATCCCCATGACCCACACCTGCCTCACATGATCAACGACCCAAAATGCTCACAACTAGGCCTCATGATTATGCCTTGGTCACGGGAAGCTGACGACAAAACTCACAAGGTCGGGTCCTACCTCCGTCCTGGCACCGACGGGGTGCGACACTCTGATAAACCACTAGCGCTCGGTCCCAACCCGTTGCCCCTCCAAGCACCGGGCATCGAATCGAGCGGTAAAACTCCAAACCAAACGGCGACACCCCCCCTACTAGGGAACTTCTAAGCTCAAAGCCCATCAAAACAGCGGCCTCCAGGTACAATCGACTATCCATCCGAAACCTATCGGGTCGAAAAGAAAACATGCAACGAAAACAGCGAGAAAGACCTGTCCAAAAAGGTTGCCTAGGTTTTCCAAGCGCACTCTAGGAAGCACACGCTCACCCACCCGTAAGACAACCTATCCGACCCTCTTGTGCAGAAGACAGGAACCCAACCCAGAGCTACACCCTCACAACTCCCTTAAAAGAGCTACTGGCATCACCCAGCGTCAAAAGCTAAACCCCCAGACAGTCGCCGCTAACGCGCACCCGTGCGAAGCGAGACACGGTCTCACTAACCAAAATCGGGCCCAAACGGACAAGATTTACTAGCCCTGGGGGTCTCCTTTTTTAATCCAAAGGAGAACCCCAAGACCCCCATCGCGACGATCTCTACAACCATCGCAGTGTCTACCGTAAAAAGCCGAACTATGGGTAACAACCGTAGAGGAAGAGTCCTCGCTCCCACCCCTACCTCGTCCAAGATGCAAGGCGAATCGGCCGACTACCCGCTGAAGCCTAACACCAGAAGACCCAGAAGGTACAAATTTAGACAAAAGCCTATCCAGTTACTCACGACTGACAAAACGGCCGACACACTAACCAACACCGGTGGGTTATACTACCACCTGCCCCCATTACTAATGATGACCAGGACGTCGGCGGAGGAAAGGGGTTCGGGAAAACGAAAGCCGGTGCTACGATCTGCGGTACTAACAGCCGCAGCAAGTGCATGAACACCGTCAACAGACCCACCGTGTCCTGTATTGGTTGCCCATCCACTGATTCATAGCAACCATCAAGGCCCCGGTGGCAGCCGGCCCCGACCCCAACCTCCAAGTTAACCCGACTACACTAACACATCACCCGAGCTAAACCAAAAACCAAACTTAACAATCCCGCACTCTCGCATCTCTACGCATCTAAACCCTGATCATTTCATTGGTTAGTAGCTAGTGATAAAGTACCCCGTGGATGTTGGACAGCGACTACTGTGGTTAAAGTTGTTTTTCTCTGATACCATTTAATCTGTCACGCCCCGGGGGTTTAAACGCGCGGAAGGGAAGCCACCGATGCTCCCAAGATTGTACATATTTTTTTTTTTTTTGAAACCAATCTCCCCGGTGCGAGCCCAGACCCGCCGCCGCATATACAAATTCACTCTACAAACGGACAGAGTCTCCTTTGTATATGCACGGCGTCCTGACTACAAAAATTCACGTAAACATGCCTTTAACCACATTAGACTGATTGCCAATCACATACAACTATTGTCAACTATACACAATCAATTTCCACAAGTAGTAGAGAGGCCGACTGTTTTTGAAAGGATAAAACCGCAGGGTTTTGAAAGCGGTGTCCACCCGACACCAAGACTTTATAAAACTATTTTCGCAATCTCATAAACCCACAGAGTTTTAAAACGGCGCCGACCCGACACCAGGTTTTATAACACTATTTTCGAAATCACATAAATCCACAGAATTTGAAAGCGGCGCCCACACGGCACCCGTATTTTTAAAACGATTTTTCGCAACATTTTCCATGTTTCTTGTTTGTAGTTTGAAAGCGGCCAAGTAAAGAAGTAAGAACAAACACCCAACCAAAAGAGTTGTAGCAACAGTCCAACATCCACATCGATCCCACGGGGGTATCGCGATCCACAACTAGCTATAATGCGTAATGAAATGAATAATGAGGGTAATGTAAACAGTATCTGTAGCCTCTAAAGGCCAGAAGATCGCTCACGCGGCCTCACCGACGCCCTAGCACTCGCCGCTGGACGTACCTGTCACGGAGTGGGAAGTCATTGACCAGAAATAATAATAAAAGCAATAGGGCTAAAGTAAAGCAAATCACGGTAAAACCAGCACAACCACCCTCCATAACGTGCAACCAACAGTGAAGAATCCTGTGCAAACCAAACCGGGCACCTCCCCCGGTAACCACACCGAGCACCTGCCTCGGAAACCCCTGCCGAGCACCTGTCTCAGCCGCCAAGCACCCGCCTCGGCATCACCGCTCACACCCCCCACCCCCGGGGGCCCCCATTACGTCACCATCACGTGGGGTATACGGGTCAACGTACCACTTTTCCGAAAAAGCACACCCTCGCGGTGGCCAAACCGCCGGTGTGCGTGTAGCAACCTCGAGCCTCGACCGAGCACCAACCTCGGCCAACCAGACCGAGCACTAACCTCGGTAACCCAGACCGAGCACCTGCCTCGGCCGTCTCCCAGAACATGATGTATCGTCGGGCACAGCGACCCTCGGTCGCCATAAACTTAGTGATAATAAAACATAAGCATAAGCGGGGTTAGCAACATTTCAACGTGTCAAACCTTTGCTCTTACCAATTGCTCTCGTTTCCCGACTCAAGAACTGACGGGAGAGGAACCCACCTTTCGATGTCCGGCCGGTCACACCGATCACCGTCCTCATCGCTAGTACGCTCCAAACAATCCTACTGTTGTTCGGAGGGGCGAACTGCCCCATCCAGTCTTACACCGCGACGTTCATTAAACCCGGAGGTCCACGTCACCCCTTACAAGATAGAAATAACAATAACGGAAACATGCACAAAGATGTTCTAAGGGGTACCCACCTCGAACACGAAGAAGAAGACGTGCGGAAGCTCCAACTAAAATACCCTCACCTTGTGCCCAAAAAAGCTACAATAAGAATTATTGTTAGAAAACATCGTCGTGGTCAAAAACACTGAAAAACGGGGCGAAACGGGCCACAAACGGATCTTCTGGGCTCAAAAGCTGAGGGCTGGTGCACGGTCCAGGCGTGGACCGGGTTCACAACGCAGAGGAGGCAGCGGCACAGACCCGGCTCACCCCGGGAGCATGCACCAGGCGGAATGGGCCGGGCCGGTGCACGGGCTGAGCGCGCACCGGGCTCACACATACCCGGTCGCGGCGGCAGAGCCAGGTGCACGCCCATGCGTGGACCGCGCTTGCGGGCCGGGCTAGCGCACGCGCCCGTGCGCCGGGTCCGCGTATTCGGGCTGCGGACACGTACACCGGGTGCACGCCAGCCCGGTGGACCGCGCGGTGCGGGGGCGGGCTGGCGCACGCGCCCGTCCGCCGGGTCCGCGCCTTCGGGCCGCGGACACGTGCGCCGGGTGCACGCCAGTCTGGTGGACCGCGTGAAGAGGCAGCCGTACGGGATGAACAGTATGTCCCCGATTTCGTCTTTCGCGGCTCCGGTTGCGACCCCGCGACCACGGCGACTGCGGCGACGACTCCGAGAACACGATAACGGCGGCGGCGGCCTCCCGTTTGACAACGGCGGCAGCGGCTTCCCGTTACCACAACACCAAACCCGCATCGCCCGCGACACCCAAACCACCACCACCCGAAATGCCAACCCTAGTAAATAAAAACAACGATGCTAACCTTGATTTCGCTGGAGGAGGAGGAAGAAGGAGGGTCGCCCGTTCCTCGCTCGATCAATCTCGCAGAAAGGCCTCTCCCCATCTCCCCGTCTCGTTTCCCACGCCGTTTCTTGAAAAGAGGGAAAAGGGAAAAGGGGTTTGGGGTTTTTTCCCCGCACCCCCGATCGGGAATAAAAGAATAAAAGATACGAAGAGATAATCAAATTAAACCCCTGTCATCAACCTAGCCATTCGAAATTTAAACGGGGGGTCCAGATTACCTCGGAAAACGTGCCGATCGCCGGCACGTATTTCGATGCACCCAAGCTGATAGAAAACTTCAAAAATTATTTCTGGGAGATCCCGGGGTCGGAATTCAAATCCGATCGCGCCACCGTTCACCGTTTTGCGAGCTCTACCTCCTAAAAATATCTGCAAACTCCGACGACCAGCCTAGAAATTCTCGAACTTCAACTCCCCCCCGTTACGACTGTAAGGATTCAATTAGGACCCAAAACGGAAAACCGGAAGGTCGAGGTAAAACAAAAATAAATAAAATAGTCGAATGACATAAACAAGATGGAAAGTCCGATCGCCGAAGGATCCCGTCCGATCACCTCGAAAAGCGTGCCGGCCACTTAGCACGGACCCTGAGGCACCACTCAAAGACAAACGCTTTGACCTCCATTCCGGGAGATCCGTAAATCGGAATCCGAATCCGATCGCTTTGCCGTCTTCCGTTTCCTGAGCTCAAACGCAGAAAAATACCCGCGGTCCAGGCCGGTCCATTGTAGAAAACACAGTGAAAAGCTTCCCTAACAACTCCGTCATAAAAAGAGGGTATTCAAAGGCAATGGAATGCCAGAACTCTACAACTTAATTGGTGACTGTTTTTCTCTGCACGTCTAAAATCTGATTGTGCCTGTTTGTTCTCTGTGTAGTTTTTTATTGGGTTCTCACTTTATTAGAAGATTGTAGGATTCTTAATTAGTTCTTAATTGGGTTTTGTGATGTGCATGTTTGTTTTCTGTGTGGTTCTTAATTGGGTTCTATTCTTAATTGGGTTATGTAATTAAACTTAATTGTTACTTAATTGTTCCCTACGTGGTGGTTAATTAGTTTTTAATTGGGTTTTGCGATGTGCCTGTTTGTTTTCTGTGTGGTTCTTAATTAGGCTCTCTACTTAAATTTAATTGGGTTCTGTACTTAAACTTAATTGGGTTTTGTTAACTGTTTTCCTCTAAAATCTTATTGTTTTAGCTGTTTGATATTTAATTTGGGTCCTGTAATTAGTGTGTGTTTTCCACCTTTTATTATACCTAACTCCTCTCTCCTTTTGCGTAATATTTTTTCCCATTTCTAGATTTGTATACGATTGAATTTCAAAAAAGGGGGCTTCCGCATGTGCATATTTTGGTGTGGCTTCATGCAAATAACAAGCTACCAACACCTGCAGATATTGATGCGATTATTTCAGCTGAAATACCGGATACAAATATTGATCCGGTTGGATGTGCAGCTGTTTCAAAATTTATGATGCATGGTCCATGTGGACTTGCAAATTCTAATGCACCGTGTATGAAAAAAGGTCGATGCTCAAAGCATTTTCCAAAAGAATTTATAGCTGAAACATCATTTGCTGAAAATGGTTTTGCTATATACAGGAGAAGAAATAATGAGAGATATGTTACAAAAAATAAAATTGATCTCGACAACATATATGTTGTGCCTCATCATTTAAAGTTGATCGTCAAGTATCAGGCGCACATTAATATTGAGTGGTGTAACAAATCGATGCTTATTAAATATTTGTTCAAATACATAAACAAAGGTCCAAATAGAATACGAGCAGCAATCGAAGAAGATCAACTATCATCCGGTCAGAATTCAAATTAACAGCGTCACGAAGTTGATGAAATAAAAATGTTTTTGGATTGTAGGTATTTATCCGCACATGAAGCTAATTGGAGATTATTTGAATTCGATATACATCGTAGAGAGCCGACGGTAGAACGACTGGTAGTTCACATGCCGTTTATGAATAATGTTGTGTATCACGAAGGAGAAAATTTAGTCAATGTTATGAGTCGCTGCGACATCGAGAAAACTATGCTTACAGAATGGATGACAACAAATAGTATATTTGAAGATGCCCGTGAATTAACTTATGGCGAATTTCCTACCAAATGGGTATGGCATTCTTCTGATAAATTTTGGTCGAAGAGAAAAAGCGGAAATCGTATAGGAAGAATCATTTACATTTATCCGAATTCTGGTGAGCTTTACTTTCTAAGAATGCTTTTGAATAAAGTTAGGGGACCGAGAAACTACGAGAAAGTCAGAACAGTTAATGATGTTGTATATGAAACATTTCGTGCTGCTTGTGATGCTCTCGGTATGCTCGGAAATGACTTAGAATGGTGTCAAGCATTAGATGAAGCATCTTATTGGTCATCTGCTTCTAATTTACGGCAACTTTTTATTTCAATAATTATGTTCTGTGAGGTGACAGATCCCATACGATTGCTAAATGATTATTAAAAATTAATGTCTGATGATGTTGTATACAGACTAAAAAAACTTTTAGGACTTCCAAGCCTTAAAATGCCTGAAGCAGAATTGCAAAATTATGTGTTATATGAATTGGAGACATTATTCAACAAAAATTGCAGCTCTCTATCACAATTCAACCTTCCTATTCCAAATAGAGTGGTTGCAGAAGATTCAAGTAACAGGCTTTTAAGAGAAGAACTAGATTATGACATAGATGGTTTGAGAGGTGAACATGAAATCCTATACCAAAGTTTAAATAACGAGCAACTAGCCGTGTATCGCGTAGTTTTGGCATATGTTTATGAAAATAAAGGAGGAGTGTTTTTTGTTTACGGACATGGTGGAACAGGGAAAACTTATCTTTGGCAAACAATAATGTCGAAGTTGCATTCTGAAAGTAAAATAGTTTTAGCTGTAACTTCATCAGGAATTGCGTCGCTTCTACTTCCAGGAGGTCGAACAGCACATTCAAGATTTAAAATACCTATTAAAATCGATGACTTCTCGACATGTGAGATAAAAAGAGGAACACAACTTGCGAAATTGCTTAATCATACAAGTTTAATAATATGGGATGAAGCGCCAATGAATCATAGAAATTGTTTCGAAGCTTTAGATAGATCGTTAAAGGATGTCTTAGAAATAAATGATGATACGGGTACAACAAAAATATTTGGTGGAAAAACTATCCTTCTTGGAGGAGATTTCAGACAGATACTACCTGTTGTCGTCGGTGGAACAAAGCAAGATATTATAAATGCTTCTATCACAAAATCGTATATATGGAGTGATTGTCAAGTTTTTTTTTCCTAACTACAAATATGAGATTACATAAAAACTCAAGAAATATGGGCTCGGAAGAAGATACTTTGAATTTTGCAAAATGGATACTTGATTTGGGTGATGGTAAATTGGAACCTATTAAATTGGAAAACGAAGAAGTACCTACTTGGATTAAGATACCGAATGATATGCTTATTAAAAATAGTGGAGATGGTATTAAAGATATTGTTTCGGAAATCTATGATAATCTTGAGCAAAATTATAATGATTCTTCATATTTAAGAGATAGAGCGATTATCACACCCATAAATGATATGGCTGATGAAGTTAATGAATATGTATTCTCTTTGATTCCGGGATCAGAAATTTCCTATTTGAGTGCTGATTCAATTTGCAGCTCATCTGCAAATAGCGAGGAAACTGATATTCTCTACCCTATTGATTTCTTAAATTCTTTAAAGTTTAATGGCACGCCACATCATGAATTAAAACTAAAAGTAGGTGTTCCTATAATGCTGCTTCACAATTTAAGCCAACATACGGGTCTTTGTAATGGAACACGGTTGATCGTTACTCAGTTAGCATCAAAAGTTATAGAAGCATGAATATTTACGGGAAATCATTCTGGTCGAAAAGTATATATTCCTCGCATCATAACGCATGTTACGGAAACGAAGTGGCCATTTATTTTGAAAAGAAGACAGTTCCCTATTCGTCTGTGTTATGCCATGACAATCAATAAAAGTCAGGGACAGACACTGCAGCATGTCGGGTTATATCTACGAAGACCGGTTTTCTCGCATGGTCAGCTCTATGTTGGAGTTTTTCGAGTCACCTCACGTGGAGGACTGCGAATGCTAATAGAAAATACAAATGGAGAGCCCGAAGGATACACTCGCAATATTGTTTTTACTGAAATCTTTGATAATTTGAATACGTAACAAAAAGTTTGTTATTGTTTTTATTGCCAATAAGTCTATAAAAAAGCAAATGTGAATACTCTACTCCTTTGCGTTCTCATTATTTATAATAGCTTTTTCTTTTTTCTTTAAAATTAGTGATGAATAAAATTCTTTGTTTTTTAAATATGCAGGATATCATACAATGGGATTCGTTCTTTTGAAAGATTTAAATTCGATACAACAACATAGTAAGATCAAAGTCAGAATCAGCAGAATCTGGGAAGCAAAAACACCTCAGCTTAGAAATGACATTCTCAGTTTAGAATGTCTTTTAATCGACGAAGAGGTTTTAATTACATTTTACTTTTTTTCATCTATAATATATATATATATATATATATATATATATATATATATATATATATATATATATATATATATATATATATATATATATTGTTATAACAAAAGCGGAAAAGATATAGTTCATTGGGCACGAAAATACCAAAAGAGAATCGAGAAAGAGAGAAGAAAAATAAAGCACACAATATTTACGTGGTTCGGCCACTGGCCTACGTCCACGGGCGAAGACGGAGCGGAGACTTCCATTATAATCAAAATGGTGTACAAAATATGCCTCTCTCACAAAATCCTAATCCCAAAATACACCCATACTCATTCTCATCCGCCGCACCAAATCAATAGAATAATGGTATATTTATAATAGTGGCTAAATCCTAATACAACTAGGAATACGAATCCACTAAGATTAGGTATAATCTTCATAAGATTAGGTATAATCCAAACTTATCTTAATTGGATAAGCAAAACAGAATAGGGTTAGAAAACTTTCCGGTTCAAGAATTCGAGACATATCTAACAATCTCCGCCTTGGCTTGAATTCTTTGTCTTCTTCACCAAAACTCTAAAAGCTTCTGAAAGTGCTGCTGCACATGCAAACCAAATATACGGAATTCTTGAATTTGGTCGCCTGACTTAATGAGCAAAACCGTGGGGTTTTCTGAAGTGCTAATCTTCTCATCTCCAGTTACGCCTTTTGCAACTTCTGCTGCATCAGAACGACAACTTGCCGTAGAGCGAAACTGCTGGAGCGATCAAACTTCTCGATCTCAAATTTTGTCGACGCCTTAAACACCCAAACGAACAATCCGGCTCCGATACCAGTTTGTTAAATCAAAACGGCGAAAAATAGATCCAAGAATAAAAATAATGTAAGAAAAGAAAAGAAAGAGCACACCAAGTTTTACGTGGTTCGGCCACCGGCCTACATCCACGGGCGAAGACGGAGCAAAGACTTTTATTAAAGCCAAAAGAAGAATACAAAGATTATATCTCTCAAGAAAACCGAAACTCCAAATTGATCCGAAATATCAAAATTTGCATCCACCCTAACGATTCCTAAGAATTCAATCGTATGGACGCCCTCACCTTAGAGCTTCAATTCCTTAATTAATTGCCGGCTTCATTAGCAACATATGGCTCTCTTCTCTTGGGTTGCTTAAATTAATTAGAGCATGGCCTCTAATTAAAATCCCGGCTTCATTAATATGGCCGTATGTACCAACACCAACAACACGTCTCTTCCTTGCTTGACCTAAATTAATTAGCGCTTCGGCTAATTAAAAGTTGCGGCCTCATTAAAGTGGTCGGGTATGCTATATATAATATATGCCTCCAAACTAGAATCTAATTAGGATTTGTAGTCTAATTAAACTCCTAATTAAATTCTAGTTTTACCCAACAATCTAAATCTTATATTATCCTAATTAGATTAGGATTTAACTTCAATTTAGATAAATACAAATCTAAACCAAATTATAACAATCTCCACCTTGGTTTGATTTGTAGTCTTTAGCCGCTGTGTTGAGGTTGTCACAAAACTCCACCTTGATTATTTTGTACACCACTTTGATTATAATGGAAGTCTCCGCTCCGTCTTCGCCCGTGGACGTAGGGCAGTGGCCGAACCACGTAAATATTGTGTGCTTTATTTTTCTTCTCTCTTTCTCGATTCTCTTTTGGTATTTTCGTGCCCAACGAACTAGATCTTTTTCGCTTTTGTCGTAACAAACTGGTATCAGAGCCGGACTGTTTGTTTGGGTGTTCAAGACGTCGACGAAATTTGAGATCGAGAAGTTTGATCGCTCCAGCAGTTTCGCTCTACGGCAAGTTGTCGTTCTGATGCAGCAGAGGTTGCAAAAGGCGTAACTGGAGAATGAGAAGATTGACACTTCAGAGAACCCCACGATTTTGCTCATTAAGTCAGGCGACCAAATTCAAGAATTCTGTATATTTGGTTTGCATGTGCATCAGCACTTTCAGGAGCTTTTAGGGTTTTGGTGGAGAAGACAAAGAATTCAAGCCAAGGTGGAGATTGTTAGATATGTCTCGAATTCTAGAACCGGAAGGTTTTTTAACCCTATTCTGTTTTGCTTATCCAATTAAGATAAGCTTGGATTATGCCTAATCTTATTAAGATTATTCCTAATCTTAGTGGATTCGTATTCCTAATTGTATTAGGATTTAATCACTATTATAAATATACCATTATTCCATTAATTTGGTGCGGCGGATGAGAAGGAGTATGGGTGCATTTTGGGATTAGGGTTTTGTGAGAGAGGCATATTTTGTACACCACTTTGATTATAATGGAAGTCTCCGCTCCGTCTTCGCCCGTGGACGTAGGCCAGTGGCCGAACCACGTAAATATTGTGTGCTTTATTTTTCTTCTCTCTTTCTCGATTCTCTTTTGGTATTTTCGTGCCCAACGAACTAGATCTTTTCCGCTTTTGTCGTAACATATATATATATATATATATATATATTTAAAATGTTGCTGTTTTCCATTTACAAAAGATGTTGTGTTTCTACAGGGATATACCATGCAAGCATCAATTCGCAAACATGATGCGAACTACTTCAAAACTCTAATTGCTGAAGGATTTGTATACAGTATCGAAAATTTTAATCTCAGTCCGACAAAGAACAATTACGTTGTTGTTTGTCAAAAGCACGTGATTCAACTTAGTAAATGGACCCGTATTGTGAAGATTACAGATGATATCGATGAATTCCTGTTATATAGTTTTTCTTTCGTGGAATATGAGTATATTATGACAAAAAAACAATCAATTCCCTATCTTATAGGTATTGTGTATATACTTTTTTCCCTGTATTTAATTTTTATGTTGTAAATTCTATTAAGCTTCGTTAAAAAACTTAGCTGAATAAATTTTGCATGTTCTTTATTTTTGCAGATGTTATTGGAAATGTTGTATCTGCTGCTACTATATCTCATACATATGTAGCGCAGCAACAAACTCCGATAAAAAAATTACAGCTGCAGAATCTAGAGTAAGTTATGAAAACATTCTAATCAAATTTCAATCAAAAAACTTATTTTAATATCTAAATTATATATGCATGTGTTTTCTCTTCTTTTCAGAAACAATACTTTATCGATTACACTATGGGATAATTTTGCAGTCGATTTTGAAAATCAACTGCAAATGTATAAAGAAAATACTGATCTAGTTGTTGTTGTTTTTGCAAGCATGACGATTCGAACCTACAGAGGTGAACTTTTTTGGTTGTTTCTTTTGTTTTTTTCGAGCTGGTTGTGTATTAGAATTTCTGCAAACTATAACACAAACAAATTATTTTTGCACAATATAGATGAAATCTACCTATCTACATGTTCGGCATCAAGAATCTATATAAATTTAGAAAAACCGAAAGTAACAGAATTCCGTAATGCGCTTCATGCGTAAGTACCAAATTTTTTATATTTTTTACCAAAAATTCTTCCAAAATCTTACTGCAATTTTTTTTCTATCGCAGCAAATAATTACCAATCGAACCGATTAAACATATAGAATTTTCAAGCAACCCTGTTCTTAGTCTGCATGAATCAATGGCCAAAAATCGTATAAGTGTTGCTGATTTGCTTGCTTTAGATGCATCTTCCTTGCAGGTACATTTTGCATTACTACGTTCCACAACATTCTATTTTTCCCATTCGATAATTCTCTAAGTAATTCTTTTCTTTCTTAAAATATTAGGAAACCAAATATATTTGCAAAGCGAAATTAGTAACCGTTGATACAACTTATGGATGGTGGTACAAAGCATGTTCCAAGTGCAAGTCAGCAATGAAGGATTATGCCGACATTTCTTTGTGTGGACGATGTGGCCAACCCGATCCAAGCCCTGTCCCCTGGTATGAGTTTGGTATATATGTTCGATTATTAACCTAATAAAACACTACAGATTAGATGCTAATTTACATTTTTTTTAATAGGTACAAATTAGACGCAGTTGTTGCAGACGAAACTGCTTCCACAAACTTTATCAATTCGGCAAATTAGCACAAGATCTTATACATATCTCTGCTCAACAACTTGCAGTTGCTGCAAATGCAGATAGATTTGTTTTGCCTACTATTTTTAAAAAAATTATTGGTCAAAGTTATATATTTCAAATTTCTGTTGATTCTCAAAGAACAAACATCAGCGAACAATCATTTAAAGGTACAAAAATTTTCCCAATCGACCAAGCTGCAGAAGAAACAGACATCCAAAAAAAGAAGTCGTAATGTCGGAGAAGTAACTGATGAGAACCCAGTTGCTCATAAATCTCAAAATGTTGAAATAGAAGAAATAGCCGAAGAGCTAATGATACAATCAGTGTAAGCAAAATTACTAGCTATTTACGACCGTTCTTGATTCTTTTTATCGATACATAACTACTAACAGCTGATACATTTTTTATAATTGTGTTTTATATTTTATGAATGATTCTACAGAAGTTCCCAGTCAACTTCGAAGAAGGAGCAAGATCGAAAAGAAAAAAGACCTTCTAGGTAATGAAATATCTTTTTCCTTTTTTATCTCCATATTGAGTTAAAAAAAAAACATATCATACATTTTTTTTTATTTGTAGTTTAATCGAGGACAGCACATCTGACGACGAAGAATCATAAACTTTGTTATTATACAGCTATTATAACTTTACTTTTGAGCCACAAACTTTATAATGATTGTATATATTTGTGTTATATGTTATTTTTTATTTGCAAACCATAACAACTTTTTTTTGCCTATAGTTGAACTCTGGTATTTACTATTAGAAATCTACTAGCTTACTATTTGCTTATGTTTTGTGCTTTTCTTTCATTTACATCAATAATTTTTCAAAATTCATTAAGTAGATGTCCCTATAATGCTTCTTCGCAATTTAAGGCAACATTCGACTCTTTGTAATGAAACATAGTTGATCGTTACTCAATTAGAAACAAAGTGTCCATTTGTTTTGAAAAGAATACAGTTTCCTATTCCCCTCTGGATGCTACTTTTAAAGTCAAGATTTGATAAGCCGCGTAATATGTGCGAGTCTTTATAAGTTCTGTTCTATTTGTCCATTATCTATCATCGATGCTATTATCTATGAATCTTTATGAGTGTTCCAAATTTTTTTTATAAATTTATTGAAAAGGAAAGTGCCTGCTATACCATCATTGATAACAACTGCTTTGTGCTGTTAAGTTTTCTACTTTTAAATTTACACTTTTGATCTGTTTTTGGTAGGGTCTTTGTTTTTGCTGAATGTTTCTCGATTATTTTTCTTATTATATGTTGTGTATATTGTCCTTTGACCTTTTCTGGTGTTTTATACTCTGGGATTGGGGTTTTGTATTGGGTTCTGTACTTACGCTTAATTGGATTTTTGTATTTATGACTGATTGTTTCCTACGTCATTCTTAATTAGTTGTGATGTGTCTGTTTGTTCTCTGTGTAGTTCTTGATTGGGCTCTGTACTTAAACTTAATTGGTAACTTAATTCGCATGGCGGCTTGAATTTTCCCGCAGCCTGCGAAGAACAACAGTAGCTGATTAAAATATATCTTAAATTTACATTCTGAATTTGAATTTAATAATATAAGTTTGGGTTAAAAAATTGTTTTCTCTTTTTAATTATATTTGTTTTATTATTTTCTGGCTGGTCTTATGGAGGCGATGATTTGGAGTATTGCAATCCTGGAGAATGTATTGAGCTTTCCTGTTTTTGGTTGAGTTTTGTGACGTGCCTGTTTGTTTTTTGTGTAGTTCTTAATTGGGTTCTGTACTTACATTTAATTGGGGTTTTGTATTGTGTTCTGTACTTACACTTAATTGTGATTTTGTATTTAGTTGTGATGTGCCTGTTTATTCTCTGTGTAGTTCTTGATTGGATTATGTACTTAAACTTAATTGGTAAATGTTTTCCTCTAAACGTCTAAAATCTGGTTGTGCCTGTTTGTTCTCTGTGTAGTTTTTTATTGGGTTCTGACTTTATTAGAAGATTGTAGGATTCTTCTTAATTAGTTTTTAATTGGGTATTGTGATGTGCCTGTTTGTTTTCTGTGTGGTTCTTAATTGAGTTCGGTTCTAAATTGGGTTCTGTAATTAAACTTAAGTATTACTATATTGTTCCCTATCTGGTGGTTAATTAGTTTTTAATTGGGTTTTGCGATGTGCCTGTTTGTTTTCTGTGTAGTTATTAATTGGGCTCTCTACTTAAACTTAATTGGGTTCTGTACTTAAACTTAATTGGTTGTGTATATTGTCCTTTGCCCTTTTGTGGTGTTTTATACTCTGGGATTATGAACTTCTATCTATTTTGTGCTAGATATTTTGCTATATACTTTGGATAATACCTTTGCTGAGTCTCCAACTCTATTTTTTTACACTTTGTTTATTTATTTTCTTTTATGTTTCGGTTTCTATTCTTAGATCATACTATTTGTCCCAACACTACTAAACCAATGAACCCACTATAATTTTATAGTTGTTGGAAAAATTACAATGCCAGATTCCTCTTTAGACAACCATTTTTTTAAGATGGTTATCTTTATGTTAGAACTTATTTTATACTTTATGTGGTCTGTAACTTTTTATTATTTCAGTGCACTTATATTTACTTGCAATTTGGTGAGTTGCATAATTTGTACATAAGATATTTTGCTGCTTTTCGAACAAAAACAAAAAGATGCGACTAAATTTATTTTGTTCTCGAAATTTATCAAATTATTTCAATAACTATAAACGATTCATTAAAACATACAAATTTCTAAATTTTATCTTCTAAAAAAAACTCCCGTTGCATCGCACGGGTTTCTTTCCAAGTAAAGCATAAAGACGAGTATTTTCAGACTCTACGAAAACTGTAGTCAGGTGGAAAATGTTACTTATCTTTTTTATAAAGCTGTTTATTTTGCAATTTACAAATAATATATATTTTTTTGCTAAATTTAAATTTTAAAATTTTAAATTTTTAAAAATTAAAAATTTCAAAAAATTTAAATATAAATTTAAAATTTAAAGTTAAATTATATATTTTAAATTGCAAAATTTAAATTTTATTTTAAACTTCAAATTTTAAATTTTGAAATTTTGAAGTTTGAGTTTTAAAATTTTATATCTACATTTAAAATTTTGAAATTAAAAATATGTAACTGAAATTTAAAATTTAAATTTTGAAATTTAAACTTTAACATCTGAATTTTAAATTAAATATTTCAATCTAAAATTTGAATTTAAATTTTAAATTTGAGTTCAAAATCAAAATTAAATTTTAAGAAGTAGGTTTTGATTGCTTCTAATTTTGGACCACTACAATTAGAAAACTAATTCTAAGAATCAGAATCAGATTTTAAAATGCAGGTTACCAAAAACTCTACCGAAGAACAAATTACTTTTCGTCCTAAAAATATTTTTGAGAATTTAGGCCAAACACCCCAATATCTAGTTAGTAAGATTTTTAAAATATTATAGAAAATTTGATCAAAATATTTTCCAACACTAATTACATTCTGTTACGTGGCTTAGTAAAATTTCACAATTTAAACCTTTCGGTAAGAACATCAATATTTTTCAAATTATATTATGTTATACAGTAGAGAGTAGTGAATTTTATTTTCTAAATCTATTAAATATTTTGGATCAAGTTTAACGAAGCCGATCGTCCATTTAGAAATTTCAACATTGAAAACAACTTGCGAGCACAGAGACCTCCGTGCTTCTAAAAGTACATAAGCCTAGCTATATAGAGTCTAGCTACTATACTCTTATGAGTACGATTATCTTCGTACTCAGAAGTCATAGTAATGATAGAGCTTCCGAACCAACGATCCTTGTGGATAAATATAATTTAAAGCATTTGAAAGTTCTAAAAATCAAATTTCATAATTTTTCGGTATTATTTAACTTACGATCGAGTGATCTCAAAATTGACCATTTTTAACGGTCGGTTTATGATACTGACTAGTTTAACGGTGTAAAAGAATAAAAATTGATTGAATTTTTGATAAAAAATTTTATTCATTATCTGGACCAAGATTAATAGCTCTGATCTTAAATTGAAAAATTCGATTCTCTATGTTTAGGAGGCGTTTAATTTCGACCGTTCATTTTATGCTCACTTTGTAGATTTTATTATAATTTCAATAAAAATAAAAATGTATTTTTTAGCGGTTTCAAATGCTCTATATTAAGGATCGTCAATTCGGAAGCTCCATCACCGAAAACAATTTAGAAAAAGATAATGCTAATTAGTTAGAATTAGATTATCTAATTAATATATTTGGTTGTTTAAATTGTGATAAATATAAATCTAATTAGATAGAATATCAAATTAGAGTAGGATTTTATGTAATAAATTATAAATAGAGAGGTCGGGCTATTATAGTTAACGAAGCGGGAGTCGTCTTAATTAATTAGTGGAAGTTCAAGAAAGACGTATGAAGTTGTGTTGAGTTGATTTTTTCAATAAAGACAAGTTTAGTTTGTTTTCATCCAAACATATTAGATTCTTTCATTATTTTTCTTTCTCTCTTTTCTTTTCTATTTTATTTTTTTGTGAAAATCTCTATATATATCATAATAAGTATATAAAACGATATTTGTTGGAAGCCCACCGTTGTAACAAATTTTGAATATTTTTTTTATATCACTAATTTTTGGGATCATTTGGTACTGGCACATTATATACTTTCAACTATATATATTAAGTATAAATTTGTTAGATGGCATATATCACATATGTTCAATTAAATTTTAATTTTAAAATTTGAATAACTAAATATTTTTTTCAATATTAATACAAAATGATGTAGACAGAAACTGCCCACATTTATGTAAAAAATAGAACAAACTTAATATTTTGTAAAAAATTATTATCAGCCCTGCATAACTGCAGAAATTCTTCCAGCAGTTCATTCCATTACATATTGGGTAAATCTAAATGTACACCCCGTGAGGGTGTACATCTTACACCCCACCCCATTCTGAAGTGGGGTGAATTCTACTGGTCACATGATGTGACCAGTAAAAAAAGCCCCACCCAGAATGGAATGGGGTGTAGAATTTACACCCCTTACGGAGTGTACAAGTAGCATCCCCCTTACATATTTGATCTCAGTCGTTTCTGTACTGATTTGTAGCTATATATATATATATATATATATATATAGAAGAATATAAATTTTCAGTTTGTACGGATCGTTTCCCAGCGTTTTGTGCTGAGGTGGCGTCCTCTCCGCGTTGTGCTCTCTGCATTAGCTGTGCCCGTATGGATTTGTCTTCTCCTCTCTCCTCTTTCCTCTCTTCTCATCTTTGGCCCGAGTCTCCCTTCATGTGCAGGCACATGGGCCATGTGCAGGCACATGGGCAATGGATTCTCTATTTCTATTTCCAATTCATGTGGTTCCTCTCTCTCTCTCTCTCTCTCTATCTCTCTCTCTCAGAACCAGAAGTATCGGCGGAGCATATCGTACGGAGGCGAGGCCGGGGCCGGGGTCGGAGGGATCGGAGGGGTTGGGGACGACGACGAGCCCGGGTTCTGGGAGGAGGAAGAGGGCACGGTCGAGCTCGCCCAGATCGGGGCCGAGCGCACCAAGAACGTCCTCATCCTCATGAGCGACACCGGCGGCGGCCACCGCGCCTCCGCCGAGGCCATCCGCGACGCCTTCCGCATCGAATATGACGACGAATATAAGGTCGGGACTTCCAGGATCACCGCCTTAATTTTTTTTTCCCCCTTTTTTTCCTGATCTGAAAATTTGTGGTTTAGATCTACTAATTGCTTTTTCGAATTGCAAGGGGATGATGTTGAAAAGAAATGTGGGATTGATTCGTCCATTTGATCTTTTAATCTACATATATATATATATTTTGGGTGGAATTTGTAGGTGTTTGTGAAGGATCTGTGCAAGGATCACGCGGGGTGCCGCTGAACGACATGGAGAGGTCGTACAAGTTCATGGTGAAGCATGTCCAGCTGTGGAAGGTGGCCTTCCACGGCACCTCTCCCCGCTGGGTCCACTGCTTCTACCTCGCCGCCCTCGCCGCCTTCTATGCCAAGTATGGATTCCTCCTCTCTCTGCGATTCTGTTCCTTCTCCTTCTACTTTACTCATTGAAATTTCCTACGCCCAGGGTCTGTTTCTGTAAAACTCTTGAATCTATGTGATTGCATGCTCTGTTCCAGTTATTATTGGTCAGCAAAGAAAAAAACTAAAATTAAAAAATACGGTTACCGCTAAATTATTTTCATTTTGTTCTGAACATCTAGATGGGTAGATAAAAAAGATCCGCCATTCACCGACGCATTCAATTCGATAGAATTTGAGATAGAAGAAAACAAAATAATAGTTGGGTAGCTAAAGCATTAGTCACTGATTTAATTTTCAACTTCAAGTGGATGATCTATGATTGCTGCAGGAAAAATATTACTTTACTTTTCAAACTCAGGTTGGTGCCTTAAATTTGTATGTTCTTCATACAATGCTTCTATCACTTGGACTCATTTTTTCCAGATTTAAGGCAGTTGGGCTGTCACAGTCTATCGAAGATTGACCATTTGGACACCTTGGAGTGATTTTCCTTAGATGTCAGCACTTGTGTCCTTATTCTCTGATTTGCTGGGAAGTTTAGGATTTTTTTAAATGCTGAGGCACTCCCTGTAAGTAATCGATTTCGACCCATAGGATCCGGACACCTTGGAGTGATTTTCCTTAGATGTCAGCACTTGTGTCCTTATTCTCTGATTTGCTGGGAAGTTTAGGATTTTTTTAAATGCTGAGGCACTCCCTGTAAGTAATCGATTTCAACCCGTAGGATCCCTGAATTTGATTATATTCGGCAGCGATTGGTATTGTACATTTTTTTATAATTTATGAGTTAACAATAATAATATAAAATTTGAAGAGACTAGGAAAATGACGTCTATATAGCAAAATGACAAAATAATACTACGATATTTACCGTTTGAAGGTAAAGAGGGTGTACCGAAATAGCGATTAACTGAACACAATATGTAGTAATAGCAACTAATAATATATTAAAATATTTAAAAGTATGTAAAAAAAAAAAATATATATTCTCATATCTCTTAGAATTTTCTAATAAAATTGATTTTTAAATGAATGTTCAGATAATTCAAGAATAAATTTAAAATTTTAAATAGTGGTTACGGATAAATAAGTAAAGAAAATAAAATATGATTATGATGAACTTCACTCTTCAATAATATTTGTGAAATTATACAGACCAATTCCCAAGCAGTAAAATTATTTACTTGATTTATTTCTTTCATTCTGTGCAGTACTTCGTAGCTTACGAACTATAATTTTTTCCCCTTTATCATCCCAATGAGTTGCTACATATAAAATTACTCATTTTACTTCCTTGTGTGATAATAATTCTCAACCATCATTTGTTTAGAAAAAGTTTATACAATTTTGTTCTGCACAAACATTTTTGGATTCAAAGTTGGTAAATATTGTGATGTCCCTAAATATTAAATTGATATTAATTTGAATGACGCATACCTATTTAAGAACTCAACAATTGGTGCTTCAAATCCTTCTTAAATCTTGAACAAAAGTGTGCCCACTTGCCTACAAGAATGTTTAAACTAAATAGAACAAAACTACCATTTTCATGGAGTTAAGCAGTAATAGCAATACGTAACAAAAGATCAATAGGCATGCACAGGAATGTATTCACCACCCACCCACCCCCCCCCCCCCCCCCCCCCCCCCCCCCCCCCGTCCCCCTCCCCCTCCCAAACCCTATAAAATGAATCATATATAGTTATTGAAAACAAATTAATTAGTTAAGAGAAGGCAAAGTGATGAATAGGGGTATAGATATGTACTTTGAGACTATCTGAGAATACAAGGCTTTGTTGCATAGAGAGTTCATCAAATGTTAATGCATCATGATAAGGTTCAAAAAATCTCTATTCCTCTATTCTTCTTCATAGCTTTAGTTTTTATACACCTCAATCCTATTTCTTATCTATTCAAATCAACAAGGAGAACAAGATAAGCCTCAATTTCTAATTTCTGCTCATGTTTATGCATTTCCATCTTATTTCTCACATTATGTTATATCTTTCCAACTTCAGCAGCTCAAACTTATTTATACATGATTCCGAACATCGACAAAAAAATGAGACAACTTGGTAATGAATGAAAAAAAAGGTTTGTTCTATTGATGACACCTTTTCTTCTCTCAAATGTTGTGTTTGCTTATCCTCTAATCGAGATTTCTATTGATTTTGTCTTCATCATTGTTCTTTTGTTGTTTTATTTGGTTTAAACTTTTTTTGTTAACTCGCGCTTAGTTTACTTAGTCAGGAAGACTTTCATGGTTCTTTATCAGCTTTATAGGGCATGGCTACCACATTGGGTGGTCATGCATGTAGTGCATTTCAAGGTACAATGGAAACTCTTTTCATTAAAAGAACTTAAACATGTGCTTGCTCTCATCTATTTATAAATTCCTAACTGTTGCAGGATCTTGCATCAACTAGATGGAATAAACATGGAAAACCTGCTTTTGATTTTTGCCTGCAAAAGGTGCATCTTGTGCAAACTTAGATAACATAATTTA
This sequence comes from Tillandsia leiboldiana, assembly GCA_029204045.2. Classification (NCBI taxonomy): domain Eukaryota; kingdom Viridiplantae; phylum Streptophyta; class Magnoliopsida; order Poales; family Bromeliaceae; genus Tillandsia; species Tillandsia leiboldiana. The sequence goes on along the minus strand of CM055077.1, from coordinate 11,000,331 downwards.
CCATTATATATAATGAAAAGGTTGTAATTTGAATAGATAGTTTAAACATCTTACCTTTGTGGTACCTTTATTGAGCAAAAAGTTGGATCTCTAACCTATGTCAGGTTGCTGAGAAGTCAGCCCAGTCAAGGAAATGGGTGGAACCACACTTTAAACGAGCTAAAACTGTAAGCTTTTCCTCTTAGTTACTCCATATCCATATTAGTGGGGCAACAACTTCTTATATATATATATATATATATATATATATATATATATATATATATATATATATATATATATATATGATCCTACATTTGTTAGTTCCTAAATTGGACTTTAAAAGTGTATAGTTTATTAATTCAACACATATTCTTTTACCCAATGTTTAGTATTCAATTCAAGTATAATTATTTCAATAAAATTAGAGAAAAGTTAGAACTTTTGTTTGTCATTTATAGTTCTTTTTCTGGAATTCTGTATGGTTTCTTTCTATGTAAGTTTTACCATTCTTTTTAATCCATATTTATAGAATTTAAGTTCTCCCATTTCAATCATGTTCTTTGGGTTCCTTTTGGGATAATAATAAAAATACAAAAAAAAAAATAGAAAAAACTTTGGATGACCTACTCTCTAAGCAAGTGCTTTGAGATTATCATTAAATCGATTGAGATCCATTGAATGCAAAGGTTTTTTCACGGTAATGATGATAATATAAAAGAAAGCAACTTTGGATGGCCTCATTTCCAGGCAACCAGTTGGAGGCTCTCTAGGCAAATACTTGGCCGTTTAACAGTCTACCTGTTTAATGTTGAGTAAATAATATAGCAACTCTAGAGTCTATAGTTAGCCACTCTAAGCAACTTAGCACTGTTTGGTATGATACTAGAGCAGTAGTCAAACATCAATTACAACTTACTCTCATTAATAACATAGCTTTTGGATCAATTTGTCAAGTAGAAAGATGATACTAACAGCTTTAAGTGATAATTGGTTGAGTTCCAACTAACAAAAAAAGAAGTTAAGAAGTTTGAAATTCTCAATCGGATTCCAATCATCTAATTTGAAACCCAACTCGCATGGTCTATGATATCCATATTTTGAATTGAGTACGTACGGTTTTTTATTATATTGAAACTAATATGTTAACGAGAATAAAGTAGAATAAATGAGTCATTATTTACTGATAAGATGCCGGAATGCAAGAGGTATGCCTGCAGCAATTTTCTTGCCTTATCTTCTAAAATTTGATTATTTATGTAGTTTCTTTTATTCTTTCACTTACATAGTTCTAGAGTTGATGCATTTTCTCGCATTCGTTTTTTTACTGGTGCCAATTCCATGTTTTGGTTGTTTTCTAGACTTATCAAAGAGTTTGAAAGAGTGATGAAGGAGGAGGAGAGCAGAAATACTCGTGAAACCGTCAAAATGATGTACGATAAAAAACAATCAATGGTATTATTTCATAAAATTATATAGTATCTAAAAGGTCTACTCTGACATCTTCTTTAGTAGTTCTATTTGTAACTTTATGTTCTACTAATTGGAAGGTTGACTTCTTTGCAGGTTAAAGAGTTAAACTCATATGTCGCTCTCAAGAAATAGTGAGTTTTCATCTCTTGGACTAATTCTATGCTTATTTATGCATATGCTTATTAAGTCTTTGTAAATTGGATTGTTTGATCGGAGACTTCATGCTCACAGGTTTTCTTGGTTGCAATGCTGTATTTTGATCTCAAATACTGTGCTTATTCTAATAGCATCAACTCAGAACCCCAATCAATATGTAGGGAGTGCAATACTTCCCTCAAGATGGAAAATGAATGGGCTTATAAGACAAATACAAAAAAACATTAATTAGGGAATCTACCTGTAACTTGTGTGCTCTAAAAATAATGTCCTTAAAGGAATAATATGTGAGGGAGGACGCACTTTATCATTTAAGTGTGACATTACATCGTAAACAGGTCTTTTAAGGAGCAGTAATTGGAGAACATTCATGCAAAATTGTGGGCTAGAGCCTGATTTGGTTGCACTTGTGAGTGCCATTCTAGCTTCTGCTCAAATTGGATTTTTGAAATTGGGTAAGTCAATCCATTGTTTCATCCAACGAAGGCTTGAATTTCAAAGCATGTCGGGTACTGCAGTTATTGACATGTATTCAAAATGTGGTTCCTTAATAAGTGTCCGTGCCCTTTTTGATCGGATTAGTTCAAGAGACTTGATCTCCTGGAACACTATGATTGCTAGCTCTCACGAGCTAACCAAATCAATGGTGATTGAGCCAGGAATCGCAGTGTAGGTCGCTCTTCTTTCTGGGTGTCTCAATCATAAAACATTGGAGCTTGGACAATATATAGCAGAAAAAATTCTAAACCTGAATCCTGATGATCTAGGGGTGTACTCATTGCTCTCCAATGTTTATGCTGCAGAAAGGAATTGGGAAGAAGTAATAGAGATAAGAAAAGTAATTTATGTGGAAAAATTGAATAGTTACCAAGTTGTTAGAGGTAAAATTTTATTCTACTCAATTAATTTCTTTTCATGGTTCCCTTTAGTATATGCTAATAAAATTTTCTTCATGTTCTATTGCATATAAAGTGGACTGCTTCAACAACTACCCCGAAACAAAGAACAGAACTGGTCCTCTTTGTGTAGATGTACTAACAGTTTATTTATTTATTTATTTTTCAATCCTATCTTACAAATTCCCTCATTGAATGCTTCCAAACTTCTTTACTGTTTAGCTGAAAACTCATTCGATTATCTAACTGTAATGTGCTATAACTGTTCCATAATTTTCAAAACTTTAGCCCAAAACCAGCAAAACTATTACACAGAATTGCCTAAACAAGAAACTGTTATCTCCAAATATGTTGAAGTTTAATCCTTATATTTGCATTTTTATAATATTTGCAGAATTACTTTAGATCAAATGACTGAAATCAATTTTAAACTGCCAGAAGAATGAAAATTTAAACTTCTTTGAAATCAACTTTTATTTGTGAAATTGGAATTGCAGCCTTGGATCCTAATTTATGTGGAAAAATTGAATAGTTGGCAAGTTGTTAGAGATAAAATTTTATTCTGCTCAATTAAATTTTTTTCATGGTTCCCTTTAGTATATGGTAATTAAACTTTCTTGATGTTTTATTGCATATAAAGTGGACTGCTTCAACAAGTACCCCGAAACAAAAAACAGAACTGGTCCTCTTTCTGCATCACCTACTAAACAACAAACTAAACAATTTTTAATAACATGCTAAACTTCAGATTCTTTTGAGTGCATCACTTCCTGAACAAAGAACTGTTATCTCCAAATATATGAAAATTTGATCCTTATATTTACAAAATTACTTTAGATGAAATCACTGAAATTATTTTTAACTTACTTTGCAGGGTGCTTCTCTACCTGCTGCTGGTGACAGAATACAAGGACGAGAAGAACAAAAAGAAGATGATGATAAAATTGAAGAATTGATCAAAAACCAGCTGCTGCAACTACTGGTGCTTCCAACTACTGATGCTGCTTCTTCTCCCGGCTACTATTGATTCTAATTCTGCTGAACTGTTCCTGGTTGGCAAATACAAAAGAAATAAGTTACCCAACTTACATTTGATCCGAAAAAATTTTATTTAATCCTAAAATATATTGCCCAACCTCCATTTAGTATAGTTTTCGAATGTGAATGTTACCGCACTTTGCTAATCATTTGTAAATGTTGTTGTCGTTCCCCAAATGCAAAGTGGATTCTATTGTCAATTTGTAAGTTTATTTCATTTTGTAAGTTTGTAAGTTCGTGAATGTTACCGCACTTTGCTAATCATTTGTAAATGTTGTTGTCGTTCCCCAAATACAAAATGGATTCTATTGTCAATTTGTAAGTTTTTTCCTATTCTTCTCTTCTCTGCAAGCTGCGTTCCTCTCATGAAATGTGTCAATTCTCTTTGTTGTTTATGTATCTAAAATTTACTCTTCTTTTCTTTCTAAGCTACATTTGTCTCTTCTTCTCTTCTCACCTTTTGTTTTTTGCTTAACATCTCCTTGGCTATATTTGATCTTTTGAGTTCCGTAAACATTTATTATTTTTCCTGCCTGTTAACTCTGGATGAACTCGGTAGATTATTGCGTTGCCTTTTGACAATGTGCGAAGTTGGCACTGGTTGAGGTTGGCTGAGTTTGTTAGTAGATTATTGTACTGGAAATTGAAACTGGAATTGCTTGACTACTACAAGGTTATTTCTGCGTAGTTTACTTATATTCCTTTTTATTTATCTGCCTTTTCTTCTATACCTGTGTTGATGGACTACAAGGTTATTTTATAAATTACATAATAGTTAACGAAAAAAATAAAATAAAAAATAATATTTATTAAAGAAATTATACCCGCGGCGCAGCGCAGCGCGGGCCTTCACTAGTATATATAAAAGAAGTGTTGGAATTATAAAATAAATATAGGATGGGACAGTACAGTGCATAGGTTTTAAATTAATGGTGCACCAGGTCCAGGCAAAGATTTATGGACATAGCATTAATTGCACATGCAAAACACAAAAGAGCAATGCAAAGCATACATTAATAGAGTAAGTGCCAGATCGAGCATACAAAGAGAGAGTTGTATCCATGCAATGCACACATATCCAATCAATTCAACTGTTGGAGAACTTATAAAACTAATTTTCTCTTCTATCATTATCAGCTCAACAATGAATTAATTATTGCAACATACACTTTACTTAGAATTAATATCACACGCACGCACGCAGGCACGCTAATTCCATGCTCCCAACAAATTAATTGCAAATGATCGAGATACATCCAGAAGACAAATAATCAAAATTGAGGATGATCAAAATTGGTATAGTTATATACATATATATATATATATACATACATAAGTAAGAACCATAGTTACATAACTAAATATCCACTGTCCAAAAAGTTGAAGCTGTCATCGATCATCAAGCAGTCGTCGACGATGGTGGGCATCTCGCCAAACGGGAAGCCATCCTCGATCATGCCGAAGAAGAACTCGTCTGGATTGTGCGCATGGTCGGACAACGCCTGGGGCCGCTCCGTAAGAACAGATGGAAGGAACGCCCTAAGATCCTCCTCCTGATCTTCATCCTCCACCTGCTGTACACCGGAGGAGACGGAGGAGCAGGTAAAGAAGGGTGCGACTGCTTCGTAAAGCTCCGGAAAAACCACTGCACCATGTGGAACATCAGGCCAATCTCGATCAAGAGGGCAAAAGGGTGTAGGGATGCCTACGGCCATCATGCTGTCGTGCCATGGCATGTCTAGCTGCGCAGAAAGTAGCGGCGGCACCATCGACAGAGACAGCGTTCCAGACTCAGGAGGAGGCGGCTGCTGTTCGGGCCAAGAAGAAGTCGGCGACAGATTGGGCCAAGAAGTGGGCAGTAGGGGCGGTAGTGCAGACCAAAGTTTAGGCTGCAGGGAAGGTCGAAGCTGCGGCGACAGTACCTGCAGCACCGGCGGTGGAAGGGCAGTCGGGGCTGTAGATTGTTTCGCCTCGGCGCGTCTTGCAGCGGGCGTCTTGTAGATCTTGCAGATCACCAGCTCCTTATCATCCGCAGCCTCGGCTCCGTCGGAGGACGGGTGGATGCCGTACTCCTCCATTAGCCAATCGGACTTTTGCTTCTTGATGTCGCGAAATTCTGATGGTATCCGATCGCGACGGGACAGCCCGAGCCGTCGATTTGAATCACGTCCTTGACAGCCTGCGTGGATCTCCACTGCCCGATCTCTACGCCGCCGGCCCCGCGCACCGTCCTCTCCTTCCTCCACCTCTTCTTCTTGACTCCCATCCCGCGCCCTCGGCCTCCGTCTTTCTTGCCCTTCTTCTTGACTTTGCACCAGCTGAAGAAGAACCACTCGTGGGGTCCTCGATTCGTGGGCGGGAAGAGAGCGGTGAGCCGCGCCGGGTCGTCGGCGTATACGTCGGCTTCCCTGATGCAGTCGGCGGCAGCATAATCCAGCGGCTCCCCGCGCACCCTCTTCCTCAGCACCTTTCCCACCAGAAACTCCTCCCCGGGCGTGTACTTGCACCCGGCCGGCATCGCCATGCCACTTCTTCTTCTTCTCTAGCTAGCTAGGGATCAAGAAATAGATCACATTTAACCGTTGTTAATGCGAACAACTCATGCATTAATCAACATACCACCTTACAATATATATATAATTCCACAAATTAAAACCATGCAATCAAAGAAATTACGAATTTAAATTAATCAATTAAAGAATTTAATCAAGAAACTAATTAGAGATCGAGCTAGCGAACCCCCCAACGCACATTGGAGACAAATATATTAAGTAGATTAAAATAGATGAATTCAATCAAATTAAAAATATCAAGAACGAGAAGAAAAAAATTAAAGAATTAAGTACGAACCAAGGTCAAAAACATACAGTGGAGGGAGAGAAACCATACCTCGTCCTTCGTCCTCTGCGGAGGAGAAGATGATGACGTTAGGAGTTCCAAAAGGTCGAACAAGATGACGTCGTCGCGGGTCTCATTGGAGCAGGTCCGTCCGTTCGAACCTTTAAATAGATGAACTCGATCGATCCATCGTAAGTGACTGAGCTTGGACTCTCAATTCTTTTTTCTTTTTTTCTTTTTTTTTTTTTTTTTTTTTTTTAAGTGACTGAGCTTGAACTCTCAATTGGGGTATTTACAAAACTAACCACCATAACATTCTATATTACAAAAATAGTCTCCCAAAAACGGTAATCCATTTGCCGCTTTTCAAGAAAGCGGCAAATGGTTTACCGCTTTCTGAAATTTTCTCTAGTCCCGTAAAAGAGGCAAACCATTTACCTCTTTTAAAAGAGGCAAATAGATTGCCGCTTTTGAAAGCGGCAAATGGATTTTAAAAGCGGCAAATGGTTTGCCTCTTTTAAAAGCGGCAATCCATTTGCCTCTTTTAAAAGAGGCAAACCATTTACTTCTTTTAAAAGAGGCAAATGGTTGGGAATTTTTTAAAAATAACCCTATAACAATTGGAAATTTGGAAAATAACCCTCCCAAATTTAATTTTGCAAAAATAACCCTACTTTTGCCACCTCAGCGCCACGGAAGAGAGAGGAACTGAAGACGCTGAAGCGTTCAGCGCCTTCACAAAAAACCTGTGAAGGCGCTGAATGGATCAGCGCCTTCAATATGAAGGCGCTGAATGGATCAGCGCCTTCACAAAAAACTGTGAAGGCGCCGAATGAATCAGCGCCTTCATGCGTCTTTGCTAAAGGCGCTGTTTTATTCAGCGCCTTCCGCACAGGACTTGGGGACTTGGCCAAGCTACAAGTTGGGGGACTTGGCCACGCTACAAGTTGAGGACTTGGTCATTTTTGGTTAAGTTCTGTAAAGGCGCTGAGTGGATTAGCGTCTTTAGTATAATCTTAAAGACGCTGAACCATTCAGCGTCTTTAACTTAAATGTTAAAGGCGCTGATCCATTCAGCGCCTTCACAGGATTTTTGTGAAGGCGCTGAACGCTTCAGCGTCTTCAGTTCCTCTCTCCTCCGTGGCGCTGAGGTGGCAAAAGCAGGGTTATTTTTGCAAAATTAAATTTGGGAGAGTTATTTCCCAAATTTCTAATTGTTATAGGGTTATTTTTAAAAAATCCCCCAAATGGTTTGCCTCTTTTAAAAGAGGCAATCCATTTGCCTCTTTTCATGCTTTTTACTCCACAGCCACACTTCACATAAAAAAACCCCATTAATACAATTTCCAAATAATACATTTCAAATCACAACATTTGACATCCAAATAACTCAATCACAATATTTAACATCCATATAATTCAATCACAACATCACAACAAGGAATATATCAACATCACAACACAACATCATAATATCACAACATCACAACATCACAACATCACAACATCACAACACAAGATCACAACATCACAACACAAGATCACAACATCACAACACAACATCACAACACAACATCACAACATCACACCACAACAACAAAAATATTAATCACATCACAACCAAAAAAAAAAAATGAATGTTCTGAATGTTCTGAGCATCAAATATAAATGTCCGAATTATAAAAGAATGAATATAATAATGTAAAAATGATATATGCAACAAATAAAAGAAATATGAAAATACCAAGATGTCCTAACAAAAATGTGGACTACTCTCCACGCCCTCGCGACCGTCCACGTTTTCGTCCGCCTCTACCTCCGCGTCCGCGTCCGCGCCGCCGACCCAGTGCTCGAATAGGCACATCATCATCATCCTCCATCTCAGGCTGTACATGCTCAATGCCATGTATCTCATCAATATGCTCGATGGAGATGCCCTCGACAAGTACATCCGTCCTCTGCGTGTCAAGCACTGATGACTGCGTCCCCTCCAGCGTCTCAGGTACAGGCTCAGCAGTAATATGATCGTGGCGACGTCGCCTCCGTCGATATGTAGCACCAACTAGACTCACATCTGATGTAGATGGAACATCTCATGTGGATGGAACATCCGATGGAGGGATCGGCGCAACTAAAGTATCAACCTGATGTACCTCAGATGTAGATGGGACGTCATATGAATGAAGTGATGCTGGCTGGAAATCGAAATGAAGGACGTCTGATGTCGAGGGAACGTCGGAATGAAGAATCGGAACGGATGCGGATGGAAAATCGTATGCAGGCGTGGACGTGGAGGGAATATCATCCGGAGGTGGCTCTGGATGTTGTACAGAAGCAGCTAATATGGGAAGTCTCTCTAAGACTCCCTCGATGTCCATCCGTATATATCCTAGAGCGTCCATCAATCCAGACGGCTCTGGAAGATCATCCATCAAATGTCCTAGACTCCTGACAGTACGGCGCAGAGTTTCCACCTATAAAATAACACATATTTATATAAACGAACTTTATATAAACCACTACTAATATATAAGGAAAAAATTATTAAATGATCTTACCAAAGTTCGCTCGATATGCCCCCGCGGCAAAAAAGTGAGTGGAGGTCGCTGTACGGGATGAGAAATCCACCTCTTTGTGATATCCCAGTACCACTGCATATACAAGGAGGTGGCTCGTGCTGGATCTGGGTCGACGAATGCACTCTGCTCCGCAATATGATCTAGACGATCAGTCCATCGGAGAATATAAGAAGCATGAAATATAGCCCAGTCCTCTCCCGATCTACCCTGCGATGAAATCCGCCGTATAGCCTCCACAGGCTCTGGTATATGCTGAACTAATCCAAACTGGCGGAAAACTCGATCAGGTAGATGTAACTCCACTATGTGGAAGCATATCAAGCAAATCCTGGCACGCCATACTGCGGAGTCCTCAAGACAAAAAGGTGGAAGACCATGCAAAATCTCCTCAGTATAAGGAGTCCAAGTAACCTGCGAAAATTAATAAATTTTAATTAATATAAAATTTAAAATTAATCTATATGTATGTAACTTACAAAAATTTTACGTACTTGAGACTCCCGCTGCTGATCAAGCTCGTCCCGATAAAACTCAATATCGGTCGCTCTTACATTCCCTTGAAAACGTAAACTCGTATTCCATCTGCAAAAAAAAAAAAAAAAGATAAGACATTATATCACAATACCTAAAATCAATGATGCAAAATATTGTATTAATCATCGAGACATATAAATATTTAACGTACCGACATCCGAGCGGACAATCATCGAGATCTGGCGGAGCCCCAACTCTGTCGGGACGGCCGATATGTATATGGTCCCACGCCCAGATCTATACAGAAAAAACAGATATTTATAATACTGGTGAAAAAAATTAAGATTAGTATATTTCTAATGCGAACAGTAGTGATTTTACCTGTAATAAAGTACCGAATGCACAACACTCGGCCCTCCCCCTCATCGATGCATTCCCCAATGCACGATATAGATGGGCCAAAGTAGCTGCGCCCCAAGCTAGCCCGCCACATTCTACAAAATTCTCAAGTAGCGGTAGCCACTTGAGATGTACCCGATATCCAGTGGTGTTTGGGAACAAGCTGCATCCAATTTGATATAATATATATGCGCGTGCAGCAGCTGCAACCATGGCTGGCGGAGCATCTAGGGGGACATGATGAAAGTGCTGAAATAACCAGTCTAGTTTGATCTGACTTGTGACGATACTATCTGGCTGCATCCCTAGAAGTGTATAACATAAATACGGCCAGTCGCCAGATGCTCGTCCCGTGACAGGCTCGCCAGAAACTCGTAGTCCAGCTATAATGGCCACGTCGCGCAGCGTCACTGTCATCTCGCCGTGGCGTAAATGGAATGTCTCTGTCTCGCGTCTTCATCGCTCCGTCAATGCGCCTAACAGAGCCTGATCTAGCTGAATGCGTCTGAGGCGAGATACATAGAAAAAACCAGCCTGTCGTAGTAGGTCCACCACCCCCGGATGCTCCACCGTCCACGAGTTCAGTTTACGGCCATGCTCCCGCCACAGACTGTTATGTTAATGGATCCCACAGTTCCATTTGTTGAAAAGTAAATAAATCCAGTAAATTTTTCTGACTGCTCCATTACTCATGTGATGCTTCAAAAAATTTTCTGGCAATGTTGATACAATGCCAGAAAAATCTGCATGTACAGAATACTTACAAGGATACTTACAAGGATACAGTAATTACAGCATTTACAGAAAAAATTTTCTTCCTCCATGCAGCATTTACAGAATACTTACAAGGATAAATTACATTTACATATTAATTTACCTACATGCAGCATTTACAGTAATTTACCTACATGCGGGAGTAGTGTGCAGTAATTTACCTACATTTACATTTACATATTAATTTACCTACATGCAGCATTCTTCCTCCATGCAGCATTTATAGTAATTACAGCATTTACAGAATACCATTTATCAAAACTTTGCAAGCACATGGAGTACTAGAGGGAAGAATGTACCTCAGAGTAGAAGGAGAGAGAGCTCGAGCTCCAAAATGCATTGTGCGGTAGTGTGCGGGAGTAGTGTACGGGAGTAGAGAGAGAGAGAGAGAGAGGGTGCGGGAGTAGTGTGCGGGAGTAGAGAGAGAGAGAGAGAGAGAGAGAGAGAGAGAGAGAGAGAGAGAGGGTGCGGGAGTAGTGTGTCGCACTGTGCGTGGGGGGAGTGAGCGGGAGAAGAAGAAGAAGGAGAGAAGAAGAAGAGAAGAAGAGGGTGCGGGCGGCGCGGCTAGGGTTAACTTATTGAAAGCGGTGAACCATTCACCGCTTTTAAAAGCGGTGAATGGTTCACCGCTTTTAAAAGCGGTAAATGATTCACCGCTTTTAAAAGCGGTGAACCGTTTACCGCTTTTAAAAGCGGCATTTCGTTCACCGTTTTTAAAAGCGGTAAATGATTTACCGCTTTTAAAAGCGGTAAACCATGTGCCGCTTTCATAGGATTTAGAATTTCCTGTAACCTTATGAAAGCGGTGAATAGTTTGCCGCTTTTAAAAGCGGCAAACCATTTGCCGCGTAAGACTATTTTTGTAATAAAAATTTTCAGAAGCCTATTTTTACAATTAAAAAAAATTTTAAGATTATTTTTAAAAAAAAATTCCTCTCAATTCCTTTTTCTTTTTTTTTCTTTTTTTTTTTAAAAAAAAAAGAAGAATAAAAAAAATTCTTTAAAATTTTGATGCTTAAGTTTTTTTTGAATCATTAAATTTAATTAAAATTTTGAATTTAATTAAATTTGATAGTTCTATAAGCTATTAATTAATTAGTATTTAACTGTAGATTTTATTTAGTTTTATTTGCTTATAAAAATTGATTAAACTTATTAAGTTCAGCGAATGTTCTCCGTATCTAAACTTTTTAAAAAATACTGGAGCAAGAGCATGTTAACTTTTTAGATCGTTATTCTTCAACTTGTTAGTAAAACTAAATACTCTCAAAAATTGACATCTGTAGCAAATTTATGAAATAATTATCACATCACAAACAACCTCCTACGCACACCTTTTAAGTAAGTAATAGCGGCACCGTCGATTGGCGCAAGCAGGCCACTGACCACTCACAACATCAACTACTTTTTTTTCTTTTCTAAAATAATAAAATAAAACAAATGAAGTTGCCATCAGATTTGATTCTGTCACACAAACAATAAACATAAAAGTTCACAAATAATCCATCACTACCAAAATAAGTTTAAAAAAACTTTGCGATAAATAATGCTGCCAAACACAATCAAAATTTTCATTCACAACCCTCAGAAATGGCAAAAGTCCTCGCTTCCCCTGAGATCTAGTACTAAAATCTTTGTTGAGCTTATACCACTTCACTAAAATGGAGTAATTGTTAACAAATAAGATTGTATTTGATATGCCCTGGGGTTTTGGTTATACAGATTGGTTACATCCCCAATCAAAACATCCCTTGTTAAGAACCTCGGATTAAGAAACTGCCATTGGTGCCCCTCATGGCTTTCCTCATTTCTTAATGAATAAGCACTTAAGACTAATGCACTTTCTGTAGCATCCCATCATACCAGATCAGAGGCATTCACCTTGTAGCACATCCCATGATACTTGCAGGATCAAGAAATTCCACTAGATGCCCAAAAATTTCATGAGCTGGAGGACGGACGCAAGTTGTCGTATATATGATGATATGTTGCTTGCACATTGTAAAGGAAGCTACTTTTTTTTCAATTGTTGCTCCGCTCGCATTATTGGATCTTGAAAGTATTGGAGGGATATTAAAATGGCTTCCTGCGCAGGATTCGAATATCGCATCATTTTAAAGAGAAACAAATCACAGCAGGCGGAAGACAACTGAAAATAAATAAGAAATGTGAAGTCATCGATACCTCGGTCCTAATGGTTCTGCTTCCTTGAAGAGGACATGTATTCAGGTACGCACTAAATACATCATAAACACCTTTTCCCTGTGGAAGGAGAACACAAATCTATCCCTTCATTCAAAATTTTGCGTATAGATATAATTTCCAAATCTTAAAACCCAGAAGAGAAGAATTAGCAAACGAAATTTATGTTGCAATGTAACTTGAGTTCCTATGTATTTTCTTTTATACAGAACAATATTGGAACTAATAATGTCAATTATCCGAACATGCAACAGAGATCACCCAGTAAATGTGAAGAAATAACGGTTCAAAATGGCCAATGCAAAGTTCTGAATAGTTCGAATTACAGATAAATACAAAACTTACATCAAGCAAAAAGTGATAGCATGAATTAAATAATGGAATCATGTATGAGGAATCAACAAAATATAGCACCCCTACTCAGTAAACAAACTAAACGATTTTGCCAGTTTATAACATCACACATTACTATGAATAATTTATTCATAACATTGTATAAATTTTTTTTCTTGAAACAATATGGACAAGTAACACAATTTGGCTCTGCACATAACTTGAGAGTTTCCATATTCCTCTGAACTAACAAACAGACAAACTAATGCTTCTTCCCACATAAAGTATAACATTTCATAGTTGAACCATTGCTTCCCAACAAGGATTTAAGTGCCGTGGCACGGGGTCGTGCCGAAAACTTGCCGGCACGGTACGGTACGGTGCGTGCCGAGCCGTGCCGATGAGTGCCGGTCACAAAAAATACATGCGTGCCGACACATAATGGCATGAAATATTTAATTTCTTTAGCAACAAAATTTTTTAATTGCTTATTATGTATCTTTATCAAATATTTTGAACTTTATTAAGAAAATTACTTAGTAATTTTAAGAAAAAAGGGTTTTGAACAGTGTCATCGGCACGGGAGCTGTATCGTGCCGGTATCTTGTTGGCACGGTACGGCACGGTAGATACAGCCCGTGCCGATGGATACTTAAAACCTTGCTTCCCAATAAACATTAAACTGAAAATGGATGGCCTTAGCTTGTTATTAAAAATGACCTAGTATACACAGTAATAACTGTGCAAGGCCCCTTCAAACAGAATGTGAGGAAACCATTTTAAGGAGTAAGATCATTTATCAACAAAAGTTTGGCTAAATGTATACAAACTACTGCAAATAGAGGCCAATTTGAAATAGGCCCCTGAACTTCATACTTTCTAATTGGCACCCCTCAACTTTCATTTTTGTTAGATATATTGGGGATTTCGCTAATTTAATAGTGATTATGTTAAATTTAACCCCAAACAGAGTCGATAATGTCAACGGACTCTCCAATTCAGATTAATGAAATAAATCAAAATATTCAAAAGATTAGGATCATCAATTGGAAAAAAAAAGAGGGGTCTATTTCAAAATGAGCTATAGTTTAGAGTCTCCACAAATTTCTACCCAAAACTTTTAGGTATACATGCATAAAGAATTCTTTTAGTTATGCTGATGCAGAATAGGCTTGAACCTATATTGATCGGATTAAACCGATTTAGTTCTTAGTTTTTTTTAAAATTAGATTAGACTAGTTAAGCATATCTTTTAATTAATAAAATGATATTTTTTAACTATCATGTCTGTATTTATTTTTTGGTTATTATTGTTTAGTTATTCTTTAGATAAGATTGTTTTAATTAGTTATTTAGGATAAGATTAAATTCTAAATTGGTTATGTATAGATAAGATTAAGAATAGTATAAATAAAACATAAGACATTTTTGTATGAGGATGAATATATGATTTTATGAATCTATAATGAAGAAAAAGGCTTTGGCAATGATGTCTTTTTTTTTCCTTCGCAAATGCGTCGTCCTAGAGTAAGTCCATTTCCGAAGCGAGTTCGGTTCAGGAGTGAGTCCTGATTATCTTTTTTTTTTTTTTTTTTTTTTTTTTCTATTTTTTTGAGTTTTTCTATTTTTCTTTAACTTTCATAATTTCTTGTTTTTTTTAATTACGATTAATTTTATAAAAAAATAAAAAATTATTCAGAAAATTTATTTCAAATTTTTTTAAAATTTTGAAAAATCTTTCAAAATTATAAATCATATTTTGGAGCCCTTCAAAACGTAGGACCCTATATCCTGTCCTACATCATATGCCCTAGGCTGATTGTCAATTTTGAGCAATTAATAGGTTCAGAATGCCTATGAATAAAATAAATATCTGTATTTTCTTCCCAGGAAGTTGAAATAAATTTTATCTAAATGGCAATAACATAGTGTTGAGAAAATAGTTATACCTTCAAATTACTATCTTCCTCAATGCTCTCTTCCAAACCCCCAAGTCCACCAAAAGCAATCAAAAGGTGCCTGCAAGACCATATTCTTAATCAACCAACATAGCAAAGGATGGTAAAGCTTGTGCAAAATTTTAATTGAACTTTTTTTTGTTGAACTTTAATATTTTTTTTTTTGCCTTCTCTCTATGAAATATCAAAAACTAACAGACACAACTCTCACTTCAATGAAACTAACCATGCAGATTACTTAAAAAATTATAAATCATTTGATACTGCTTAAAAGAGTTTGACAATTACAAGCCATCAATATAACAACATTCAACAGTATATTTCCAGTTAGACTCCAAGCTAGTTAGCTGAATATGTAATCACTAGTACATTTTGTACCATAGACAATTTCTCGTCCTCAACCAATACTAGGACATCTTTAAAGTGTCATGTTTGTATATAAAATTTAAGCAATACAATATAGGTACATATCTGATATAGACCAATCAGTTCACCATCAGCTTTATCAGAAACTATGATAAAAATTTTAAATGAGAGTGCATGTCTAATGAGATCACGCAGTGAAGAACTGATCCTAAGAGAACAGAAGGAAAGAACAGAATGTGGGAAACCAATTGCAATCCTCGAATCTGAGGTATTTGTTTTGGCACCAAGAGACAAACTTGAAATAACTTATTTTCGCAAATCTTTGATTTTTTCTTTTTGGATGATGTCATCATTCCTCAACAAGCCAAGGTGCATTGCAAGCTAGCCAACGATAATAAGAACATGTAAATCCACCCGCCAACATATTCATTTATATAGAAATTGTGTTTTAAAAAATAAAAAAATGGCCACGATGCCAAACAAAGGCAACATGTGATATTAAGTGAAAGCAAGGGGAAAAAAGAGTATAGAAAGGTACAAGCAGAACTTGCCTCCAAAGCTTCTTTTACAAATGGAAGCAGTTGCAAGCAACAAAAAAGATCAATTAATATGATAAATCATGATTACCTTTAGTGAAGCAAGCTTCAGCCCATGCTAACAAGAATCAAAATACATGTTGGAAAATACCAAAGGTAATGCACATGCTCCAATAGATTTAGTGCATCTCATAAAAAAACTACAACGGCCCTGTTAGTTACAGTTTCCAGAAATTATAACAAACTTTGCTGCCAAGTTACTGAGAACAACTCAATAATTTTTTTAGCAGTAAAGGGACAACTTCAGCAATAAAGACTTCATAGACAACTTCAGCAATAAAGACTTCATATACAGTATAAACTTCATACATTCTTGCCAGCAACAGAATAGAAAATTCAGAATCCAAAATACTAGCACTGTAGCATACTAATAGGTAATCGTAAAAGTTAGCCTGGGAGGTGAGTTGCTAACTACCTAAATGAAGGTATAACAAGCTCTGTTGAATTAATTACATGGCCATGCTCCGAAGTACCAATAATATGATCATATCCACCCTAAACAATACAAAAGTTACGAACAGTAAAAGAAGGTTAGCGCAAAGTTTATACACAATAATAAGAGCTTATGACAGACGAACTTTACAATACCTTGTATGGTGAACTATTGAAAACACTGCTTAAACTTGAAGCATATCGAACTTTATAACCCCAGTACATTCCCATTTCTTCTCTTGGACTGGACGGCGAGACAACTTTTCGCAAACAAGCTAGACAATATCAAACAAACAATAGTTAGAATATGCAAATAAACAGGTTCAACTCAGAAAAGATCAAGATCAAAATACAAATATGGATGCCAATCGTCATAAATCCAGTCAACAGTACTTTTTTTTTTTGAGAGAGATCCAGTTAACAGTACTTGAACACTTGGTACTGTTTTCATCTGAAAATGTATAGGGAAAGGGGAGAGGACAAAATGAAAGGATGCAGGAAAAGCTAAAGAAATCAGCCTAAATAGTATTTCTTTGCTGAAAGTTCTACAACAAATGTATTTTTATAGCTAGTCTCAAAAGTGTAATCTAATGCAGGGAATGGAGGACTTGATGATCACAAAGGAAATTAATACAACACAACAATGAGAGTTAACAAACCCAGCACATCTGACAAACTGGTTGAACCCAAGACTATGAACTTTCATACACAAAGTTCTTTCTTTACGATAAATAATCTGAAAATAGTTGTAAACAAATAAACAGAGTAACACATTGGTCAGGCAAGATCTGGAGGAAGAAAAGCAAATGTAGGCATATCTAGACCAAAAGTTGGTCAAGCATTATATAAATGTCAGTTTCACAAATATGTATGACCAATGCATTTCACTGCCCACTTGCATATTGCATGCTGGTCGAACATTGGCTTAAGAAATTTTCTCATGCTGCTAAGCTTTCGTTAGGTGTACGCTTTAAAAGCTAATCGGACTAACACATTTTTCATTTCTATTGGATATATTTTGCACATAATCTTAAAGAGCTATTTATTCCATTCATGTTTAATGTGTCCACGAATTGTCCATGGAATTGATTAGATGATGATGTGTATTCTCAAAAATTGAAAATTTGAAGCACATATTATTGGTGATTAATTCCTGAATACTCCCAATTGGCGGATCATCATAGAGACGATAATTGATACAATTAGATTGGTGTACGTGTCACTTCTCTTTTGGGATTATGAGTCTCGAGTCATCAGTGTAAGGATACTTGAGCGAACGTGCAGCTGGTGATACAGAGTCGGATTTGGATAGAATTCAGTTGAGTCATCTTTTATTTATTTGAGTCAAATTTTGCATTAGGTTTGATTGAGCCATTTAGATATTATCTTTTTTCTAATTTTCGAAATTATTATTTTAGCTAATTTATTTGGGCGATTGTTTTTAGATATTTAGGATTATCTATGTGCAATAAATTTCTAAAAATTAGGGATATAGTTTAGATTTTTTTTTTAGATATGCTCGGGTTTGAAAGATCCCTAAAATTGTGGAATTTCTTTTAGATTAGGATTGTATTTTGACGGTTATAAACATAGCCTATGCCTTGTAATTTTAGAAATGAGTTATGATGGAATAAATTTTGGGTCTCGTATTTTAACCTAGGCATCACAGACACGACACGACATGGCTCAGACACTGCGACTCGGCAATGTCCAAAAAATTAGGACATGGGCACAACATGGACATTGCTAATAAAATATAATATTATTAATATAATAATATATATTTATTATATATAAAATATTAATTTTGCTAAAATATTGTTATATTTCTCATACGAATGAAAGTTAATAAAATTCTCAACAATAGTTCATGCATTTTAAAGAAAGATATATAATTTATTTATATTATCCCAAAAAGTTTATGTGCATTCATAAAAAATACAAAATATTTATTATCTTACATTATAAATGCATAAAAAAGGTAATATATATATACGAATCAAATTTGTCATATGACGAGTGATTGAGTTTGATTAGTATTCTATAACCTCTACTCAGTTGGGATTATGCGACGGAAGAATTGTATCGTATGATAACTACACTTGAGGTTTGGTTCAATATTCACTTTTGACTGGATTGTAACTACATACTGCTAGGCGTCACTAGTGGATAGTGAGACCTATAAAAATAATTATAGATGATTAATTATTCTCTGAGGATAGAATTAAAAGAACTTTTGATCCATCAAAAGGAATTTCTATGATGATGTAAATGACGATCACATCATATCTCACTATCAGACAGAATTGAACCTATTAGGTCACAGACATAAGAGATCGTGTTTGATCGTGATTAAGGAGACAAGAAAAGAGTTTGTCGGTTGGTTTAATTTCAATTGTAACATTGTAACACCTATGCCACATAATGGATGTCGACCTCCTAAAAAAAGACGTGTGTAGAAATAAGAAACCATAAATTCTTCTAAATTGATAATATTGATCCCCAATATAAAATAAATTGATCTAATTGATTAAAGTTTACTAAGCTGTTAGTAAAAAGACTAATTTGTAAAAGTTATAAATTAGAGGTATTTATGTGCAACAGTTCTTGGTATATTTACTAATATTTAGTAGATAATATAGGGGTTTATGTGTAAATATTATACACGAATCGGATTAGGATTCCAATTCAATTTAAATTAAAACTGATTTGAGAGCTTAATATAAATAATCCAATCGGACTAGGATTCAAATTAGGTCTAGGACTAGGCTTGGGGTTTCTCACTATAAATACATGTCATAGGACATGTTGGAAAAATAGAAGAATAATAGAAACCCTAGGCGTCAATCCCTCTTCCTCATCCTCAAGACGTCCACTATTAATCCACCAATATTGATCCTTAGAAGATTGCTAGCACATTCGGGAAACACATATCTAATTAGATTGATTGCTTGCTTAGATCTAAAAGAAACACAAGGTGATCTTTGGTTTAGAAAAGTTTAAAATTGTCGTGTTTTCTTTGTTGCATGCATGTGTTTTCTTCTAGTGGGTATCATAGCCACCCCCATCATTTCTTTTAGATCTAACCCTATTATTCAATGTTAATTGGGTTTCATGGTGATCGAGAAAAAAATCGATTAAGATCGGATTTTTTTGAACATTTTAAGGCCAAAGAATCTATCAGGATGAAGCTTACATCATTTGGAGGCCGAAGGATAATTGCAACATGCTTGAAAAAGATTAAGCAAAAGTTGTTCACTCATTAGTTTACTCATTGCCAAAAATCCGTTAGGATGAGGTGGTGTGTAGACTAGTGGGACTACAATCCCACAAAAAAATTTCTTACAAAGGTGGTTTTCGTTTATGGCCCCGAGGAGTCTGGAGATCCTTGAAGTTAGTGGAATATAACATTTAGATTTAAAGACCCTAATCAAATGGACTAAGATTAACTACGCAACCAATTAGAATCACAACCTTCTACAAAAAATGACTACCTCTAACCCGCTTATCAAAATACTCAATACTAACAGCTTAACTGTACCGAATTTCACCGATTGGCTGAGAAATTTGAGAATTGTTCTCAATTTCGAGAATTATAAGATGTGTTGGACACAAGAGACTCCATTGGTGCCCAAAAATTCGATGGCCCAACAGAGAGCGGCTAAAAAGAAGTGGACTAATAACGATATGAAAGTTAAGTGCTACATGTTGGCATCCATGAGTGATGAGTTGCAAAGCCAACATGAGCATACGGAGAGTGCCGCTAACATCCTGCTCTATCTCAAGGAGTTGTCTGATGAGCGGAGTTGTATGAGGAGCATAGTCGAACAACCCGATACGAGAGGTCAAAGCAGTTGTTCAAGACTAGGATGTCCAATGTGTCAATTCGTCAGTAATCTTTGATTGGCAATGATTAAAGACATAGAGGAGCTTGAGAAGCTTGGGATGACTATGAACGCAGAACTCCAAACGAAATTTGATCCTACAGTCCTTACCGGATTTGCTTTCTCTATTCATCTAAACTTTTCAAATGAATACAATTACTTGCACCCTTGTCCAGCTGCTGAATATGTTGGTCATGGCTGAAGAAACGCTAAAGGCCAATAAGGGATCGATTTTGGCTGTGGAGCGGACGTTCTCCAAAAAGAAAGTTTGAGGGCCTATTTGGATGCACCTAAAAACGAAGTATAGTATGACTATACTGCTTGTAAAATTATACTCTGACGTGTTTGGATGCGCTAAAAAGTCCTATAAAAAAATAATAAATAGTTAGACTATAGAGTGAAAATAGGGTAAAATGAAAATCCCAAATTTTCGAAAACCTTTCCAACATTCGCCACGCCCGCGCTACCCTAACACCGATTCTCTCCAACCCCCTCTCGCTCATTTCTCTCCCTCTTCTTCCCCAATCCAAGCCCCCTCCCTCCACCGTCACTGCACCCTCCACCATCTATAGCGTCTCCGGAATACTCTCTGCATCCTCCATCTCACCCTCCACCATCACTGTCTCCACCACTGCCATCTCCCCCTTGACTTAGCTCAGTAATGGATTTCGTCCTTGCTTAATAAAGGCCCATCCGACGAGCAAGATCATGTCCCAAAGAACCGTCTCTTTCCACCCATAGAACATTCGCTCGTTGGGCTGCCAAGGAGGACGAAGAAGGGGCGTGGGGTTTGGAGGAGATGAGGAAGTGAGTGAGGGCAAAGAAGGACCAAAAGGAGAGCTTGAGAGGGGGG
The DNA here is from genome assembly GCA_029204045.2 of Tillandsia leiboldiana. Taxonomy (NCBI): domain Eukaryota; kingdom Viridiplantae; phylum Streptophyta; class Magnoliopsida; order Poales; family Bromeliaceae; genus Tillandsia; species Tillandsia leiboldiana. The sequence continues at coordinate 10,979,101 of CM055077.1, read as the reverse complement.
AAATGGTGATGGTGGTGGTGCCAACGAGAGAGAAGGCGGGTAGTGTTGGGTTGTGGTAAGGAGGTTCTCTAGCTTAGGCTTAGGGTTTTCAGCGGCGGCGACGACAGTAGAGGAGGCGGAGATGGAGGAGGAAGAAGAAGACGCCATAGGAGGAGATGATGGGCTTTATCTGAGTCTTCTAGAAATAAAATAAATTTTCAAGAAATTATTAATAACAAAAAATAATAATAAATAAAACCTACCTATGTATCCAAATAGTCTGAAAACTGAAACCATGAAATAATTTGGAGTTATAGGATTCCCTACTTTATCTTATAGACCTCAACCACAATTTTTTCAATCACATGGGCATTTTTAACTATATATCCAAGCAGGGCCTAAATGGAAAAAAGAAGCCTACTAAGAAGCCAAATACTGAAACCGGCTAAGGTAATTCCAAAGAAGCAACCACCAAAGAAACCTATTTGACTTGTCAAAAGGATGCCCACTTGAAAGAAATTGCCCGAACTATTTAGCCAACCTGAAGAACAAGACAGAGGACAAGCCTTCTAAGATATGTCCGAGATTCATGCCATTAAAACTACTAGTTTATCTATTTGCTCTACTTCACGTGAGTGATTAACTTTGGATGCACCTCGCATTTATGTATTTCAATGCATGGGCTAAAGAAAAGTAGAAGGCTGAGGGATGAAGAGCTTACCCTACGCGTTGGAAACGGAGCAAGAGTTGTCGTTGTTGCTATGGGGACTTCTTCTTTGCATCTGCCAACAATCGTAGTCTTACAACTTAAAGATTGTCTTTATGTTTCTAGTGCGACTAAAAACCTCATTTCTATTTCATGTTTGGTGTTAGATAGTTATAAGTTTATTTTTGAATCAAACATTTGTTCAATTTATTTGAGAAATAATTTAATCGCTTATGGTTCTTTAGTTGACAGTCTCTATCACTTACATATAGATGTAAATATTAATACGGTTGATAATAACATGAATGAAAATGTCGTGGGG
>CM055077.1:10894562-10978084 GCA_029204045.2 Tillandsia leiboldiana | reverse complement strand
CTCTCCCTCTTCTTCCCCAATCCAAGCCCCCTCCCTCCACCGTCACTGCACCCTCCACCATCTATAGCGTCTCCGGAATACTCTCTGCATCCTCCATCTCACCCTCCACCATCACTGTCTCCACCACTGCCATCTCCCCCTTGACTTAGCTCAGTAATGGATTTCGTCCTTGCTTAATAAAGGCCCATCCGACGAGCAAGATCATGTCCCAAAGAACCGTCTCTTTCCACCCATAGAACATTCGCTCGTTGGGCTGCCAAGGAGGACGAAGAAGGGGCGTGGGGTTTGGAGGAGATGAGGAAGTGAGTGAGGGCAAAGAAGGACCAAAAGGAGAGCTTGGAGAGGGGGGAAATGGTGATGGTGGTGGTGCCAACGAGAGAGAAGGCGGTAGTGTTGGGTTGTGGTAAGGAGGTTTCTCTAGCTTAGGCTTAGGGTTTTCAGCGGCGGCGACGACAGTAGAGGAGGCGGAGATGGAGGAGGAAGAAGAAGACGCCATAGGAGGAGATGATGGGCTTTATCTGAGTCTTCTAGAAATAAAATAAAATTTTCAAGAAATTATTAATAACAAAAAATAATAATAAAATAAAACCTACCTATGTATCCAAATAGTCTGAAAACTGAAACCATGAAATAATTTGGAGTTATAGGATTCCCTACTTTATCTTATAGACCTAAACCACAATTTTTTCAATCCATGGGCATTTTTAACTATATATCCAAGCAGGGCCTAAATGGAAAAAAGAAGCCTACTAAGAAGCCAAATACTGAACCGGCTAAGGTAATTCCAAAGAAGCAAACCACCAAAGAAACCTATTTGAATTGTCAAAAGGATGCCCACTTGAAAAGAAATTGCCCGAACTATTTAGCCAACCTGAAGAACAAGACAGAGGACAAGCCTTCTAAAGATATGTCCGAGATTCATGCCATTAAAACTACTAGTTTATCTATTTGCTCTACTTTCACGTGAGTGATTAACTTTGGATGCACCTCGCATTTATGTATTTCAATGCATGGGCTAAAGAAAAGTAGAAGGCTGAGGGATGAAGAGCTTACCCTACGCGTTGGAAACGGAGCAAGAGTTGTCGTTGTTGCTATGGGGACTTCTTCTTTGCATCTGCCAACAATCGTAGTCTTACAACTTAAAGATTGTCTTTATGTTTCTAGTGCGACTAAAAACCTCATTTCTATTTCATGTTTGGTGTTAGATAGTTATAAGTTTATTTTTGAATCAAACATTTGTTCAATTTATTTGAGAAATAATTTAATCGCTTATGGTTCTTTAGTTGACAGTCTCTATCACTTACATATAGATGTAAATATTAATACGGTTGATAATAACATGAATGAAAATGTCGTGGGGTTCAAAAGACCAAGAGAGAAGGTCAATAAAACATACTTATGGCCTTTTAGACTTGATCACATGGAGAGAATAGGATTAACAAGTTGGCGAAGGATGGTTTCTTAGGGTCTTTACCCACTAAACTATGCCCAACTTGTGAAGCATGTCTTCAAGAAAAAAATGACTAAGTGTCCTTATCTTGGACAGGGAGAGAGCCACTGATGCACTCATCCTGAAACATTCAGATATATGTAGTGTGTCTGCTTGGGATGACTACCTCTACTTTATTATCCTTATCGATGATTATTCACAATATGGGTACGCGTATTTAACGAAGCAAGTCTGAAGCCTTTGAAAAATTTATGAAATTTAGACAAGAAATAGATAAGCTAATGAGTAAACCAATTAAGACTCTTCGATCAAATAGAAAAGAAGAAAATTATAATACAGATTTCCAAACCTACCTCAAGGATAATAGCAATGTCTCTCAATAGGCTCCTCCCAAAACACAAAAGTAAATTAGGTGTTTAAACGAAGGAATCGGGCCTTATTGGATATAATTCGGTCCACGAGGAGCATTACAGATTTGTATGTCTCTTTGGGGCTATGCCCTTCTTACGACCATTTATATTCTAAACAGTGCCTTCCAAGTCCATTCCGACCGCACCATATGAAATATGTCATGGTAGAAAGCCGAGTCTTAGTCATATTACAACTTGTGGATGTACAACTTATATTAAGAAACTAAAGATGGACAAGTTAGAAAGCATGGCAACCAAGAATAGATTCATTAAGTATCCCAAAAAAACGCTTGAATACTATTTCCACTTTTCAGAGGGCCACGATATGATTGTGAGTCGACATGCCTTCTTCATTGAAAATGAATTTATTATAGCAGAAAGTAGTTAGAGAAAAATAGAGTTGGAGGAGAAAGTGTCCCTGGATTGAGTATTCTAAGAGCCCTTCGTGATAACTTTGTGACACCACAACTTGCGCCACCACCTCGTAGGTCTAGTAAGATCTCCTATTCTCCTGATAGATATATGAAATTATTTATAGAGGAGATGGAGGAAATCTTCCTAGTTGCAGACAGGACCATAGAGATGATCCTAAGACATATAGCAAGGCGATGTCAGACATCGGCTCCGATAAATGATTGGAAGCTATGAAGTCTAAAATGGACTAGATGTACTCCAATCAAGTCTTCACTCCGGTTAATTTATTGGAGGGTATCGTAACCATCGGATGCAAATAGATCTTCAAGAGAAAGATAGGTTTGGATGGAAAGGTAGAGATCTATAAAGCTAGGCTAGTGATGAAAGGGTATAGCCAACGCGAACACATTGATAATCAGGATACCTTTTCACCTGTGGCTATGCTTAAGTTACTTAGAACATTGCTTGCTATTGCTGCACATTATAATTACAAAATTTTGCAAATGGATGTGAAAACTATTTTCCTGGATGAATATTTTCAGGAATATATATATATATATATATATATATATATATATATATATATATATATATATATATATATATAGAGAGAGAGAGAGAGAGAGAGAGAGAGAGAGAGAGAGTAGAGCTTATATGCTTTTAAAAGCACAAGCCCATCCATGCTTGTAAATTTTTTACCATTGGATTTGTATTGGGATTTGTGTTTTTGTAAAGTCAACTAAAAAGAGAAAAAGATAAAGTATAAAACACAAATCCCAATGTTAATCCAATGGTAAAAAATTTACAAGCATGGATGGGATTGTACTTTTAAAAGCATATATATATATATATATATATATATATATATATATATATATATAGTTGTGCTGGAATACTATCGGTAGTAAACGGGCTCCGTTGCTACCGATTTGTTTTCGATAATGGAGCTTTCAAATCAACGATCGGCACCGTTGAACATGATCTATACGATTTGAAGTATTTAGAAACCAAATTTAAAATCTTTTCAACATCATTAACCTAATGATCAAAGGATTGCAAATTTTGTAATTTTAATGGTCGATATGAGGCATTTTCTCATTTAACGGTGTAAAGAAATCTAAATCAATTGAATTTTGATTAGAAAATTCTTTATACTACTTAAAATAAGATCTATACTCTTGATCTTCATTACAAGACTTCTATCATCACTTTTTGATAGATATTCATTCATCCGTTCATTTTTGTGTCCGCTTGATGGACAAAAGAACAATATCGAAAAAATATGAATTTTGATTCCAAATAATTTAAATGATCTAGATCATGTTCAACAGTGTCGATCGTCAATATGGAAGCTCCATCATCAAAAACAAATGGGTGGTAGACAAATGGGTGGTATATACCACCCATTTGTTTTCGATGATGGAGCTTCCAAATCGACGATCAGCACCGTTGAACATGATCTAAATCATTTAAACTATCTGAAAATTAAATTTCAAATATTTTCGACATCGTTGACCTAATGATCAAAGGGTTGCAAAATTTGTAATTTTAATGATAGATATGAGTTTTTTGCTAGTTTAACGGTGTAAAAAATTCTAAAATAATTAAATTTTGGTTACAAATTTTTTTAAACTATTTAAAGCACGATCTATACTCTTGATTACAAAACTCCTATCATTACTTTATGAAGGATATTCATTTTCAGCCACTCATTTTTGTATCCACTTGATGGACAAGAAAAGAATATCGAAAAAGCATGAAATTTAATTTCCAGATAGTTTAAATGGTCTAGATCATATTTAACGGTACCGATCGTCGTTTTGGAAGCTTCATCATCGAAAACAAATGGGAGGCAACGGAGCCCGTTTGCTATCGATAGCATTCGAGCTCAACTCTATATAACACGCGCGCACACACACACACACACACACACACACACATATATATATATAGAGTTAGGTTGGCATGCTTTTATAAGTACGGAGCCCTCTATGCTTATAAGTCGTTTTCAATGTTAAGACTTCCGAATTGACGATCAGCTCCGTTAGACTTGATCTAGAGTATTTGAAATATCCAGAAAATAAATTTCACGATTTTTCGATATCATTCGTTTAGCGACCGAAAGATTTCAAAATCAACAATTTTAACAGTCGTGATGAGCCGTTTGCAAGTTTAACGGTGTAGAAATATCCAAATCAGGTGAAATTTTGATAAAAAATTCTTTATACTATATAAAATAAGATCAATATCTTTGATCTAAAAATTTAGTGTCATATCATCACATTTTGTGAGATTTTTATTTTTAGCTGTTGATTTTGAGCCTTTTCGATCACTAGTCAAATGATATTGAAAATTCGCAAAATTTATTTTTTAGGTACTTAAAATACTCTAGATCAAATCTAACGGAGTTGATCATCGATTCGGAAGTCCCAACATCAAAAACAACTTATAAGCACGGATGCCTCTGTGCTTATAAAAGCACCCCAGCCGCACTATATATATATATATATATATATATATATATATATATATATATATAGATAGATAGAGAGAGAGAGAGAGAGAGAGAGAGAGAGAGAGAGAGAGAGTTCGACTACTATACTCTTATGAGTATAGACCCTTTCGTGCTCATAAGTTTTCGGCACTTGAATGAAGGGATGTGCGGTTAGGATTATAGTGGTCTACTAGGATTTATACTATTTCACCAACAACCCGCTAAACCCTAGGGGGACCACTGTCATCCTAACCGCACATCCCTTCATCCAAGGGCAAGAAACTTATGAGAACGAAGGGGTCTATACTCATAAGAGTGTAGTAGCCCTACTCTATATATGTATATATATATATATATATATAGAGAGAGAGAGAGAGAGAGAGAGAGAGAGAGAGAGAGAGAGTTGAGAAGGAATGCTATCAGTAGCAAACGGGCTCTGTTGCCACTGTTTTCGATGATTGAGTTTCCAAATCGACGATCGACACAGTTAAATATGATCTAAACCATTTAAACTATCTGAAAATTAAATTTCATGCTTTTTCGATATTTTTTTCTTATCCATCAAGTGGGCACAAAAATGAACGACTGAAAATGAATATCCTTCAAAAAGTGATGATAGGAGTTTTGTAATCAAGATCATGAGTATAGATCTTATTTTAAATAGTTTAAAAAAGTTTCTAACCAAAATTCAATTGATTTAGATTTTTTTACACCGTTAAACAAGCAAACGCCTAATATCTACCATTATAATTATAAACTTTGCAACCCCATGATCATTAGGTCAATGATGTAGAAATAATTTGAAATTTGGTTTCTAGATGCTTCCAATGGCATAGATCATGTTCAACGGTCCCGGTCCCGGTCCCGATCCAGTCTCGATCGTCGATTTGGAAACTCCATCATCGAAAACAAATGGATGGCAACGAAGTCCGTTTGCTACTGATAGCATTCCAGCTCAACTCACTCTCTCTCTATATATATATACACATATACATGTACATATATATATATATATATATATATATATATATATATATATATATAGGGTCCGGCTACTATACTCTTATGAGTAAAATCCTTTTGTACTCGTAAGTTTTCATCCCTTGGATGAAGGAATGTGCGGTTAGAATTATAGTAGTCCTTAAGATTTATACTATTTTCCCAACAACCTAGTAAACCCTAAGGGGACCACTATCATCCTAACCGCACATTCCTTCATCCAAGGGTGAAAAAGTTATGAGTATAAAGGGATTTATACTCATAAGAGTATAATAGCCCTACGCTATATATATATATATATATATATAGAGTCCGGCTAGAATACTATCGATAGCACCAAGCAATTGGTGCTATCAAGTTTTCTGCCGTTGGATGAAAAAATATGCGGTTGGGATTATAGTGGTCCCCTAAGATTTTTACTATTCAACCAACCACCTAGTAAACCCTAGGGGACCACTATCATCTTAACCACACATTTTTTAATCCAAAGGCTAAAAACTTAATAGCACCAATGACTTGGTGCTATCGATAGTATTCTAGCCTAATTCTATAAATATATATATATATATATATATATATATATATATATATATATATATATATATATATATAACTAGGCTACTATACTATTAATAGCACCAATTTATTGGTGTTATTAAGTTTTTAACCTTTGGATGAAAAGACGTGCGATTAGGATGATAGTGAGCACCTAGGGTTTAGTGGGTGGTTGGAAAAATAATATGATCTAAGGGATGAAAATAATCTAAGGGGTGGATCTAACGGTAGAAAACTTGGTAGCACCAAGTGCTTGGTGCTATCGATAGCATAGTAGCCGGACTCTATATATATATATATAATTGAGCTCCTATGCTTTTAAAAGTACCAAGTTATTGATGCTTGTAGGTTTTTAACCCTTCGATGAAAGGATGCGCAGTTAGGATGATAGTGGGCCCCTTGGGTTTAGTCGGTGGTTGGTAGAACAGCGTGATCTAAGGGGTAAAATTAGTCAAAGGAGGGATAAATCTAACGGTAGAAAACTTACAAGCACTAATTGCTTGGTGCTTTTACAAGCATCGTAGCCGGACTATATATATATATATATATATATATATATATAGAGAGAGAGAGAGAGAGAGAGTACGGATGGTATGCTTTTATAAGCATATAGAGCCCTGCTTATAAATCGTTTTCAATGTTAGGACTTCATAATCGACAATCGGCTCTGTTAGACTTGATCTAGAGTATTTGAAGACCTAAAAAATAAATTTTTTGATTTTTTGATATCATTTGCCTAGTGATCGAAAGGGCTCAAAATCAACGGCTGAAAATAAAAATCTCACAAAATGTGATAATATGACAATAAAATTTTAGATCAAAGATATTGATCTTATTTTATATAATATAAATATTTTTCTATCAAAATTTCACGTGATTTGAATATTTCTACACTATCAAATTTGCAAATGGCACATCATGACCATTAAAATTGTTGATTTTGAGCCCTTCGATTACTAGGCAAATGATGTCGAAAAATCGTGAAATTTATTTTCTAAGTACTTCAAATACTCTAGACAAGTCTAACGGAGCTGATTGTCGATTCGGAAGTCCCAACATCGAAAACGACTTATAAGCACGGAGGGCTTCGTGCTTATAAAAGCATACCAGCCTAACTCATATATATATATATATAAAATTGAGCTCCTATGCTTTTAAAAGTATCAAGTCATTGGTGCTTGTAGGTTTTTAGCCCTTGGATGAAAAGATGTGCAGTTAGAATGATAGTGGACCCCTTGGGTTTAGTGGGTGATTAGTGGAATAGCACGATCTAAATGATGAAATTAATCAAAGGGATAGATCTAACGGTAGAAAACATATAAGCACCAATTACTTGGTACTTTTAAAAGCACAGTAGCCATACTCAATATAAACACATATATATATACATATACATATATATATACATATACATATATATATACATATACATATATATATATATATATATATATAGAGAGAGAGAGAGAGAGCTAGGCTTGTGGGCTTTTAAAAACACGGAGGCCTCCGTGCTTCGAAGACGTTTTCGATGTTAGGACTTCCGAATGGACGATCGGCTCCTTTAAACTTGATCTAAAGTATTTAAAAGGCCTAGAAAATAAATTTCACAATTTTTCGATATCGAAAAATTGTGAAATTTATTTTCTAGTTACCTCAAGCATTCTATATCAAGTCTAACGGAGCCGATCGTCGATTTGGAAGTCCTAAAATCGGAAACAACTTGATAGCACAGAGGCTTCCGTGTGCTAGATATGTATGTATATATCTATATATATGTATATGTATATATATAGATATGTATGCATTTATTTTCGATGTTGGGACTTCCGAATGGACGATCGGCTCTTTTAGACTTAATCTAGAATATTTGAAGTAATTAGAAAATAAATTTTGCGATTTTTCGATATCATTTACCTAGTAATTGAAAGGGCTCAAAATCAACGGCTGAAAATAAAAATCTCACAAAATGTGATGATATGATACTAAAATTTTAGATCAAAGATATTGATCTTGTTTTATATAGTATAAAGAATTTTCTATCAAAATTTTACGTAATTTGAATATTTCTACACCGTTAAATTTGCAAACAGCCCACTGCAACCATTAAAATTGTTGATTTTGAGCCCCTTTGATCACTAGGCAAATGATATCTAAAAATTCCGAAATTTATTTTCTAGGCTTTTTAAATGCTCGACATCAAGTTTAACGGAACCGATCGTCAATTCGGAGACCCAACATTGAAAACAAGTTGGGAGCACGGAGCCCTCTGTGCTTCTTAAAGCACACAAGCCTAGCTCTCTCTCTCTCTCTCTCTCTCTCTCTCTCTCTCTCTCTCTCTCTCTATATATATATATATAGAGAGAGAGAGAGAGAGAGAGAGAGAAAGAGAGTCCGGCTACTATACTATCGATAGCACCAAGCACTTGGTACTACCAAGTTTTCCACCGTTAGATCTACCCCTTTGATCATTTCCACCCCTTAGATCATACTATTCTATCAACCACCCACTAAACCTTAGGAGACCACTATCAACCTAATCGTACATCTCTTCATCCAAGGGTTGAAAACCTAATAGCACCAATGACTAGGTGCTATCAATAGCATAGTAGCCTAGTTTTATATATATATATATATATATAAAGAGAGAGAAAGAGAGAGAGAGAGAGTCCGACTACTATGGTATCGATAGCACCAAACACTTGGTGCTACCAAGTTTTCCGCAGTTAGATCCATCCCTTTGATCATTTTCACCCCTTAGATCATACTATTTCCCCAACCACCCACTAAACTCTAGGGGACCACTATCATCCTAACCACACATCCTTTCATCCAAGGGTCAAAAACTTAATAGCACCAATGACTTTATGCTATTAATAGTATAGTAGCCTAGTTCTCTCTCTCTCTCTCTCTCTCTATATATATATATATATATCTCTCTCTCTCTATATATATATATATATCTCTATATATATATAGAGAGAGAGATATATATATATAGAGAGAGAGAGAGAAAGAGTCCGGCTACTATACTCTTATAAGTACGATTGACCTCGTACTCATAAGTTGTTTTTGATAATAAACTTTCCGAATCGACGATCCATACTGTTAAACATGATTTAGAGTATTTGAAACTTCTAGAAACTAAATTTCATAATTTTTCGACATCATTTACCTTATGATAAAAAATTCTCAAAATTAATAATTTTTAACGGCTGGTATGGGATGCTCACCAATTTAACAGTGTAAAAGAATCGGAATAGGTTAAATTTTTGATAGAAAATTCTATTCACTATCTAGATGGAGATCTATAACTCCGATCTTAAATTGAAGAATCTGATTTGTTTTCAATGAATTTTAAACCTTGATTCCAGCTCAACTCTCTCTCTCTCTCTCATTTGTTTTCAATGATGGAGCTTCCAAAACGACGATCGACACCGTTAAATATGATCTCGATCATTTAAATTATTTGGAAATTAAATTTCATGCTTTTTCGATATTATTTTCTTGGTCATCAAGTGGAAAATAAAATGAACAGCTGAAAATGAATATTATTCAAAAAGTGATGATGGGAGTCTTGTAATCAAGATCAAAAGTATAGATCTTGTTTTAAATAGTTTTAAGAATTTGCTAACCAAAATTCAATTAATTTAGAATTCTTTACACCGTTAAACTAGCAAAAGATGCATATCTACCATTAAAATTATAAATTTTGCAACTCTTTGATCATTAGGTGAATGATGTCGAAAAAATTTGAAATTTAATTTCTAGATACTTTTAATGGTCTAGATCGTATTCAACGGTGCCGATCATCGATTTAGAAGCTCCATCATCGAAAACAAATTGGTGCCAACGGAGCCCGTTTGCTACTGATAGTATTCTAGTTCAACTCTATATATAAGAGAGAGAGAGAGAGAGAGAGAGAGAGAGAGAGAGAGAGAATTGAGCTCCTATGCTTGTAAAAGCACCAAGTCATTGGTGCTTGTGAGCTTTTAGCCCTTGGATGTAGGAATGTGTGGTTAGGATAATAATGGTCCCCTATGGTTTAATGGGTGGTTGGTAGAATAGTATAATCTAAAGAGTGGAATTAATCAAATGGTTAGATCTAACTGTGGAAAACTTACAAGCACCAAGTATTTGGTACTTTTAAAAGCACAGTAGCCAGACTATATATATATATATATATATATATATATATATATATAAGTAGGGCTTTCTATACTCTTATGAGTATAAACCCCTTCGTACTCATAAGTTGTTTTCGATGATGAAGCTTCCGAATCGATGATACATACTGTTAAATATGATTTAGAGCATTTTAAACTTCTAGAAAATAAATTTTGTAATTTTTCGAGATTATAATAAAATCCATCAAGTGAGCATAAAATGAACGGTAAAAATCGAATCATCTCTTAAAAATAGAGTATCAGATTCTTCAATTTAAGATCGGAGTTATAGATCTCTATCTATCAAAAATTTAACCTATTTATTTAATTTTAAATTATTTAATTTTGAACTATTTTCAGGATCTATTTATTGATCTCTTTCTTTATAATTTATAAATAGTTCAAAATTAAATGGATCAATAAATGGATCTTGAAAAGTTTTGAGAAAAAATATAATATTTTCTAATTTTATATTTTATAATTTTTAAAATAAAAAAAAATGATAAAATCAAAATAATTTTCAAAATTGATATATATAATTTTCTCATCTTTTTCTTATTATTTTGAATAAATTTTAGGATAGTCATTTGTATGTAAAAAAATTGTGTAAATCATAATGGCACCTAAGAAAATAGAAGATTATGGTTGGCAGCACGGACGAATAATTGATGGAAACAGATTTCCTTGGAAGTGTAATTACTGAAATATGGTCGGAATGGGCGGAGATGTCACCTGCTTAAAGAAACATATCGCGGGAGGTTTTTCTTAAGTATCGAAATGCACTAAAGTTCCTCAGGAAATAAGACATGCAATGAAAATTGAGTTAGAATCTACAAAATTAGCAAAACAGAAAACGAGGGATGATCGAGATGAACTAGATAAACGAGCAGCCGAGTATCCCTCTGTTGACCCATATAAAGGTACAGGTGATGAATTTGATATTGATACTAGAGTCGCCATGGAAGCATCTTTACAGGAAAGATGGCAGCAAGATGAAGTCCAACGATATAGAGCACAATTTGCGACCTCTCAGTTTGATGCCGGTGGCGGGTCTAGATCTGGCTCTGCGCCATCAGGTTTATCTCGAAGTGGTTCTGTTGGCCGCATGTTCGACAGATTAAAGAAAATACCAAAACAAAAAAGTAGAAAAGGTCCAAATATTATAGATATAGACCCAATGGCATTTCCTGATCCATATGCTCAACAACAGCGCATAGATACAATGCTCAAAAAAAGATAAAAAAGGCAGAATTGGTCGAGCAATAGCAAAGTTTTTTCACTTTAGTCATATTCCTTCCCATGTAGCAAACAGTCCATATTATAGATCAATGATCACTGCCGTACAAAAGGAAGGTCCAGGAGTTGAACCCCCAACACCGTATGAGATCGTCAGCAAATAACTTGATGCGGAGGTCAATGATATCCATGCATGGATAAAAAACTTCAAACAACAGTGGGAGATGTATGGTGTTACCTTAATGTGTGATAGTTGGACATCACATACACATTTGAACATCATAAATTTTTTATTTTATTGCAATGGCAAGGTGGTCTTCCACAAGTCAGTTGATGCGACCGGTCGATTTGAATATACTGATTATATATATGCATTATTGGAGCAAGTTCTTGGTGAGATTGGTGAGAAAAATGTGGTACAGGAAGTGTCAGACAATGGTTCAAACTACAAGAAAGCTGGCAAACTACTGATGCAAAGGCATCCACACATATTTTGGACTCCTTATGCGGCGCATTGTATCAACCTAATGATGTCTGACTTTGGTACGATAAATCGGGTAAAAAAGATTATAGATACTGCACAACGTGTATCTAAGTATTTGTATAATCATAATTGGGTCAATACTTTAATGCCCAAATTCATTGGAGGAGAGATCTTACGTCCTGGTATCACACAATTTGCCACAAATTTTATCGCTCTAAACAGTTTCCTTACAAATAAAAATGGTTTAAAGTCTATGTTTGCATCAAATGAATGACAAACATCTCGTTATGCCTCCAAGCCTGATGGAAAGAGTATTGAGCAAATAATTCAGTCCACCAAATTTTGGGATTATGTGAAAGAGATTGTTGATATTGTGGAGCCTCTATACGTGGTCCTTCGATTGGTGGATCAGGAAAAAATATCTCAAATGGGACACATCTATCATAAACTGAGGATGGCTAAAAAGACTATCAAGAAAGTCAATCCATTGCGATGTCAATCTTATCTAAAAATCATCGACAAACGTTGGGAAGTTCAGATGGGTCGGGATCTGCACCTAGCAGGCAAGTATAAATTATAACAAAACTATTTGTTAGTGATTATTCAATTGTATTCTTGCATTGTTGATGGAGTTATTTTTTTTTAATGATAGGTTATTATCTTAATCCGTCGTACCACCATCGTTATAATTTTGGATATGATGATGAATTATTAAAGGCATTACGAAATGCCATCAATAGATTGGAAATGGATCCAATGTATGCCGCTCTTGCCATAAATGATGTACAATAGATTTTTTAATATATTATTAATTTATTATATGTTAATATGCTAATTCCTCATTATTATAATGTATTATAATATCATAATATAGGAAAAAATATTTCGTGAATCCACTGGAACTTTTGGCGATGCGGGTGCAATTAACGGGAGACACAACACCGATCCCAGTAAGTAACTAAATAATTACATATTTTATATCTAACGATAAACTTATTTTGATATAATTTTAATTTTTAATTGGACAGCTGAGTGGTGGCTACAATACGGCGGATCAGCAAAGCATTTAAAGAAAATTGCTATGCACGTTTTATCTCAAACAACAACGTCTAGTGGATGTGAGCACAACTGGAGTACCTTCGCATTAATACATATCAAAGTGCGTAACCGATTAGCGTACGCTCGATTAGAGAAGCTAGTTTATGTCCACTATAATATGAGGCTCCGTTTAAGATGCATGCGAGCGGAGTATGATAGGGAAAAGGAATTAAAAATTTATGATCCCTTAGATGCAAGCTTTATCAATGATGAATCAGACCCCATATTTGATTGGCTACAAGACAAAGAGAATCAAGAGGACCCTCTGCTCGATGAGCCTGGAGATCCACCACGACCATTCAGGATAATTGCTGAGGAAGCAGGAGTTAGTGATGGAGAAATATGGGCTAATGAGAATATAGAGGGGTCTCATAATCAGTTAGGTAATGTGCAAGAACAAGCATCTTTGGGCGAAGAATCACAAAATCCCGTGGATGACTCTGATGCAGAATTTGAGCGTCTTATGATGGACCTGGACATGGTCGCCCACGTCGTACTCAAAGTCAATCAGAAAAATAGAAGACATCGTCTATCGCAAAGAAACCTTCAACAACAATCATAAGTGGTAAGGGTAAAAAAATTATGACATCGAAGGATCCATTAGATGCAGCTGATGCAATCTCGCTTGATGAAGATAGCGATACATCGACACCATCAGATTCTGAGTTACCACGGTCCAAAAATGAATGTAGCGATGACGATGACACCACCAATAGCAGTGGGGATGGTGGTGGGGATGGTGGTGAATGCATTCCACCAACACAACAGGAGGGTGGAGATGAGGACAGAGGTGGTCTTATATTTACTGAAGAACAAAATTTCACTCATACCACTCAAGATGCTGATCATGGGTCGAGACCACGTCAAACATCTGGAGTGGTATATGATCGCAGAAGAGGTAATAGGCCCTCACAACACGATTATAGGGAGATGAGAGAGGGTCTGGAAGCGGTGTCAACTGAGCACCCACGAAGGGATGATAATTTGCGCACACAGTTTGATAGTACTTCAGTTTCATCGTATCCCTCATATCAACATAGCTTTTATGGAGAGAAATATGATTATGATCCATCCATACCTTCATATAGTGAAAGTTCGTATGCCGAATCGTATAATGATAATACTGCATATCCACATTATCCTTATGATGTTGCAGTCCATATGCCAGTACAAGTAATTGTTGTCGATCATATCAGCAATCCAATTGCATATGGACATTACATACGCCAATACAATGACATATATCACGAATATATGACTTTTCCACAATACCAGGAATATTTATACCAACATTGTCAAATAAATCTGATATTTGCAGATCACACTATGCATATGATCAACCGCGACAATCTATGTGGAATTAAGCAGTCTTCTCTCTATAAATATGTAAATTTAAATACTTATTATACTTGTGAATCTATTTATTATATTATTATTTCTATTCCCTATGAGATACAATTGTACTTTATATATAAAAAAAAATTATCAATATGTTAATTGGTGTGTAGTAAGCTATATATAGCCAATATTCATAATTTTTTGACTAAACAGTTCAAAATAATATTATAAAAGCTTATTGGGAACAAAAAAAACAAAAAAAAACCGTGCTAGAGCGTGCCACTGGGAGGTCATGCGTATCCATCGGCACGCAAGCGTGCCACGTGTCGGCACGCAAGCGTGCCGGTACCGTACCGTGCCAGGCGGCGAGCGGCACGCCCCCGTCCCACGGCACTTAATTCCTTGGCTGGAATGCTATCAATAGCAAATAGGCTCTGTTGCCACTCACTTGTTTTCAATGAAGGAGCTTCCAAATCGATGATAAGCACCGTTGAACATGATCTAGACCATTTAAACTATTTGAAAATTAAATTTCATGCTTTTTTATATTCTTTCTTGTCCATCAAGTGGACACAAAAATGAACGTCCGAAAATAAATATTCTTCAAAAAATGATGATAGGAATCTTCCATGGGATTGATAAGATGATGACGTGTATTTTTCAAGAGTTGAAAATTTGAGACTATTATTGATGATTAATTCCTAAAAGCTCCCAGTCGGTGAATCCTCATGGGGTCGATGATTGATTCGATTTGATTGGTGTACATGTTGCTTTCCTTTTGGGATAACAAGTCTCGAATCACCAGTGCAGGGACACTGGAACAAACGTGCAGGTGGTTCTTAGAGAACAAGGGTATTAAGCGTGACCAACTACAAATAGTTGCATAGATGTCTACTCACTAGTTAGTAACTAGTTCGATGTTGCGGTAATACGATTGATCGTTGGACCTTCGACACCACGACCATTTAATGTGAGGCTACTGTCGTTTGACTATGCCACAAAATTTGATCCTAACCATAGGTTTTAGTAGGCATATGTTGGTTGCACTGGGTTCATATTAGAAATGGGTGTATATTTATAGAAAATCTATCTCTCGGTACAGAGACAATCAATCCTATGCTATTTGTAAAGCAAAGCTCAGAAATTTCCAGTCGGGGTCATATAATGCATGGAAAAAAGTCTCCAAAAATAACCATAAGAACCTCTCCCGTATCAAATTTGTCATATGACGAGTGATAGGGTTTGACGAGTATTTCATGGCCTCCACTCAGTCAGGACTATACAATGAATGAATTGTATTGTACGGTAACCGCGCACCTAGAGGTTCAATCCCATATTCACTTGTGATTGGATTGCCATTATGAGCTGCTAGGCGACACTGATGGATTGTGAGACTTATGAGAATAATTATAGCCAATTAATTATTCTCTGAAGGTAAAATCAAAAGGAATTTTGATCCATCGAAATGAGTTTCGACGATAATGTAAATGGGAATCGCATCATATATCTTACTGTCAGACAGAATTGAACCTATTAAGTCACACACAAAAGAGATCGTGTGTGATCGTGGTTAAAGAGACAATAAAAGATTAGAGGCTGAGCGCTTGCAAGGCTCAAGAGGAAGAACAGTTTTTAGCAATGATAGTCGACTTTGCGGCGCTCTTGACCTGCACAACCAATCTGATTAGATATGTTAGATCGATCGTTAGCATGTTAGCATTCTCTCTAAAAAAGAAACACGAGGTGATCTTTGGTTTAAAAAAAAATTAAAATTGTTGCATTTTCTTCTGCTGCATCACTGCATGCATGTGTTTTCTTCCAACTTTTAGATACATAATTGGAAATCTAGTGATTGAACCGTCCTTTGGATCAAGGCTGTGGTGCCCCGACTTTTGCTAAAATGGCAAAGTGCGGATAAGACACCCTAAGCGTGTTTAAAAATACGATTAAAAAGAGCTAGAACAAGTTTGGTTCGAAGCAAAAGGCATCCGGACCAAAAGTGAGTTGGAAAACGGAATTTAAAAGAAGTTATGTATTGAAAATCGCTTAAAAGAGACCCCGTAACAGTCAAAATGGTTGTGGGTATGTTAGAAGTGAAGTCCGAGCATGTCGGAATGATCACATGGGGTTTAGAGCTTCGTAGAGCGAAAACACATTTTTCGTGGCGATGAGAAAATAGGATTTAGACCTTCGGGATCCGGACTTTTTTGGTAAAGTTTGGATCTTGGCAGAAAAGTTAACGCCACAGAGGAAAGGACCGGACTTTTCCGGCTGAGAAATAGGGACCCAACGTTCGGGGTCCGAACTTTTTGGAAAAAGTCCAAACCTTCCTCGTGAGCAGGAAAATCTACGTTTGGGGTCCGGACTTTTGGGAAAAAGTCAGACCTTCAGCGCGCACAGTGAAGGGTAACGTTCAGGGTCCAGGCTTTTTGGAAAAAGTCCGGACCTTTGCGGGCGGGCGGCACAGGGAGAGTGGCAAACTTGTAAACATTGGTGGAGCCTTAGTATAAAAGGTGGGGGACTTCTTCCCCAACCTCAGACCACCTTTCCCCCTAACCCTCTAACTCTCTCCTCTCTTTCTCTCTCTAGAAGAGCAAAGAGCCCAAGCTAGGAGAAGGTGTTTTTGGAAGTTTTGATCTCTTTCAAGGTCGCGGATCGAAAGAGGATCACTAGGAGAGCCCCTTGGGAGTAAGAAGAACCTCTCCACCTCGTTTGAGCAAGAAATCAAGAGGTGAGTTTTTAGGATTTTTGTGAAATTTGAGGTTTTGGAATTTTTGAGTTCCAAAAGGATTTCTAATGACCTCTTTTAGTTTATAAACCTTGTTTTAGGGGTTTTCCTTGAAGATCAAGAGATCAAGCACCCCTTGTGGCAAGAGCACACCAAAGGTGGGGGATTTCACCGAAATGAGTGGTCTAAACTCTTTTCCTCTGCTTTTTGATAGAAGCATTGTTGTAAGAGTAGAGTTTCCAGATTTAGCCTTGTAAGAAAGTATAATGAACCTAGTGGTAGGTTGCTCTTGTGGATATGGACTTAGAAGAAAATCTAGGTCAAGTGTGATGTGTGGCATGAAACCTAGGAGAAATCTAGGTTATGATAAGTGGCATTTAACTTAGGAAAATACCTAAGGAGTAAGTGTAGAGTTTAACAAAGAGTCAAAGAACTTTAAGGTTAGAGTGCTATAGTTGGTTTTTGTTGGTATCCTTGGGACACTAGTAACCCTAGAGTAGGAACTTAGGATTTAAATGTGCAATGTGACCAACAAGAAATCTCTAATCTAAATTGGTATTCTAGGGGCACCCAAGCTATCCTAGAGTAAATAACCTAGGGTAAGAAAGAAATGAGAAATGGCACCTTTGGATTTGAGACTTGTCAATGCGGAGCGTGAGTCCCTAGGTAGAGACCCGTCGGACGAGGTACTTCCGAAAGGATTTTAAAAAGCAATAAAAAGCAAATTGGCACCCAGGAAAGCATGTTTGAGGCCCTAGGGGTAAGAGTGAAAGAAACGTGACTATACCTTCGAATTTGAGACCCGTCAATGAGGGGCGCGACCCCTAGAGCAGAGGCTCATCGAGCGGGGTACTTCCGGAAGGAAATAAAAGTAAATGTCAATTACGCCTTCGGATTTGAGACTCGTCAATAGAGAGTGCAGCTCCTTGGGCAGGGCTTGTCGGACGAGGTACTTCCGGAAGGCTTAAAGATAAAAGAGAACAAGTAAAATAGCCGAAAGCGGTCATGCCCGATTGGCAGGTCTATTAGCGTGCCCGAACTGGCCAAATAGGCGGTCTCAGGGCGTGACAAAGACGCTTGGCAGTTTTTTTTTAACATAAAATTTTAATGCCATTTCACACAACTCCCTTTGATTCTCCAATAGTATCCAATAGTTTTCACCATTCAACAATGTTCTATTCCAGGGCTGAACCAAATAAAACAAATGCTTTTGGAGTAAATGTTTCAAACTCAGAAAAGAATTCAATTCCTTTGCTAGAAGTTACCGTTTTACAGACTAGTAAAACATCCAAACTTTGTAACAAAAGGATCGCTTAGCAACTTCTTTTATCTCTTTCAGTAGATAGGTTATTACAAAATATCGACAAATCAAATGGAGTTAAACTAAATATGAATATATTTAACATCTAAAAATTTGTATTACCTGTTTCAATATTACGGTTGGTCCCCATAGCTACAGTTACCCGCTTTCCGGGTTCAATGACTTGCTCAACCACAACATTCTGCATCAAATTAAATTACACAGTGATCATATGAGAGATACTTTTGGTTGATAATTTTTTACACGTAACAAGCAAAGTTTCGAAAGTTCATGAATGCAGCACGATGGTGACTTTAGCTTTCCTTTGTTTTCCATCAGGCTAAGTTCAAGCCTAACGAAAAATCTTTGTTTGCAATCTTTTTGACTATTTCTATTATGTTTCTCCGCCTACCAATTCTACTCTACTATGCAGGCTAAGTTCAAGTGTAATACTCTAGAAAATAAAGACTTTGAAATACTTTTGGAATTTATTTAAGTAATAATTTTGGTACATAAAATACTAGCCTTTATGCAAAAATACTCACTTTTTTATTGTATTTCACGCTTTTCGAGGCACTCGAGTCGCCGAAACTGAAAATGGACTTAAAGCAAATTTTCAAAGAATCCCCTACACTCTTATCCCTAAACTCTAGGGTCCCATCTGTAGGTAACAAATGCACCCAGAACCCTCACCAAGTAGCCTCATAAATTTTCTAATCTGTCACGCCCCGAGTTCAAAAATCAGTGTATAAATTTTTTTTTTTTGAAAATCAGAGTTGCAAAAACAGCCAGGCCAATGACAGACCGCCACATATATAGAAGAGTCTCAATCCCCTTTAGGATTGAGCCTTTTCTATATATGCACGGCTAGCTTGGCAACAACATCAGAGTACTAACTACGTACTACAAACAACGACAACAAGTGAACTTTACAACTATCTTTACAAATATACAACTGAAATACAAATTCCTTTTTCTCAAACATCTATTACATAACTTTTCGGCTGTCCAGGGTCAACCTCTATATCGATACTGCCAATTCGTCCCGACATCCCAACACCCGCTCGACCTGAAAAATGGTCACCCAGGGGGTGTGAGATACACTGTACATGTATCCCAGTGGGCACGACGAGCCGAGAAATAGTAGATCGTACCTACTGATATACAATACTAGCGGATAGTAAAGATCATATTAGGTAAGCATTTATGAAGCGAATGAATAACCAACAGGAATATGTATAATCTTGACAGGAATATAATGAACCAAGCATGCTGAATAATTGTATAGGCAGGTATCAAACAAATGAATATGTTGACCAAAGAATATCTTCAAACCGAAATCAGGAATCATGAGATAAGACAAAAGCAGACTAATAGCAACATATGCATCAAATAGATGATATATCAAATTACCCAATCACAAGCCACCATATTGGTCCCACAAGACCTCAGGCAAAACTGCCCACCTGGCACCACCTGGTTGACATTCCCCTCACAAGGGGTCACGGGTCGCTATTGCTAACCACTTTACCGGTAAAGAACATCTACACGGGTCATGACTCCGCTGATGTTCGTGAAGTACAACGGTGCGGGCGATCAAATGCAAATGCTCAAACTCACGGTCCACTGACCGGGTAATCGGCAACAAGCCGGAAAATCCCCACTGGGATGCAATAACAAAATCAACTGAATCTCAACTCACATGCAGGAATAATCAGCAACTAATCAACTAGATCTCAACTCATATGCAAGATCAAAAGCAAATCTCAACTCGACATAAGATCAACAGCAATTCTCAACTCAATCATGCAGACCAACCAAACATACAAAACTAAACACATATTTTTGAGAAAACTATTTTGTAAACAGGTTTTAGGCCCAAACTTCGAAGAGCAATGCCTTTGTCCTATCAAACAAGAACAGACTCAGGCGACCCTACGACGTTCAGTAAAACATTAGTTGATTAAAATTATGTGTTCAGCAGTGTAATATTTGATCAACAGGAAAGCAAGCTCAACATCTAATAACCAATCAGGCATGACAATGTCCAGAATAATGATATGAATACTGGAAGCACTATGATTAATCATGTAAGGCAACAGATAACTGATAAAAGTCATAACTCAGGCATAAAGCAGCATAAACTGAATCAAAAAGAAGGCAGGCTCAAAGTAATAGTTAAGCTACCAAAAACAGGGGTCCAACCAATACCGTACACAGAGGGCCGAAATGATAAAGCCCGGACCGAAGATAAACCCACCTGTCAAATCGCAGGCGACTAGACTGAATCGACTGTACGCTCAGAACCAGATGCAAACTGGACAGACCTGAATCAAACATATTGATCAGGGATCGATTTTAACTCTAACTTATTTCAAGTCAACTTAACCCTTTTTAGCATTGTTTTCGCTCGTTCTTTCTATTGGAAACTCATTTTAACGAGCCGTCACTTCCAGCAGGTGATTTTTAACTTGCTGAACACCGTGCTCACACATTTGTGGCAGCACTCATCCCGAGGAAAACTTCGGGCCATAAAACACTCCTCTAACATAGCCATTTTGCATTTTTGTTTCTCCGGATCATCGAAACCTAAATCTAACGCGAGCATCGCGTCCAGTGACCCCAAATTAGCCAAGAGCTCACTGTTACAGTTTTTTTCAAACAGTCCAAAAACAGGACTTTGGCCAAATACTAATTCTAGAGCTTGACAACCCTAAATCTTAACTTCTACTGTGCCAAATGAAATTCTGCCTGAGCCCTTTGCTCACAGCAGCTCAAGAACTCAGGGGCTTGCCCTAATGCAGTCCAGAAGTTGCTAGATTCCAAGATCCAACAACCTTGCTCACTAACATCAAGCACCATGCTCCAAACATCAATCCTCACAGATCAGATTTGATCTGAAGTGAGCATCAAGCTCAGGGAACAATTTGGAGCAACATTCATATTTTCTTCGAAGCTTAATTCTGTACAAAATCTCATTGTGGCATTTACTCAAACAGTTGGTGGGCACCTTTCACATAACACAACAACTCCCAACCCAAAGTTCATTCTCTGCAATTACTGGACCAAATGCAACAAAACTTGAAAAGAAATGTTCTAATGAGTTCACTCTTTAATCCCAGCAAGTCTGGGCCATCTCAGATGCACTGGTTGGCCAGGCTCAAGGAAGAAGATGAAGTCCCAAAGCTTTGAAATTTGTGACTGTTCAACCAGTACATCTGGGACCCAACTACTTGGCCAATTGGTTGCTAAAACACATCCCTAACTCACCTGGACCCGTGCCCGGAAACAGGGCACGGCGGCGGCGGCGGAGAAGCAAAAGCTCGGTTGGAGCTTTTCACCTCTAATGGTGAATTTTTACAGAAGCAATATGAAGCTCTCCAACATGGATGGAAAGGTTCTACTGGACCATAGGAAGCTTCCCGCCCATCCCTCCCCGGCCGGAGATGGCCGGAACGCCGGCGGCCGCGATTGAGCTTGAATTCGGGTCAACCATGGCTGCACCACTTTGATGCTGCATGGATGCCATGCAAGTGCATGGGTGCACTCCTCTCACTCCCAGGAGCACTTCTGGGCATGTGACCGGCGTCGGAGGAGCTCGCCGGCGCCGGAGCAGCAAGCTCGGCCGAAGTGCACAAAATCCCAAAACTAGGGTTTAGTTCTGCCATCAATTGGCTTGATCAAACTCCACCAAATTTGGTGGAGTTGATCACGGACTCCAACAGTAAAAGTCCTTCATTTTATTTCCCACTTTGGTTCAGTGGTTGCGGAGTTCTTCCGAGGCGGAGCATTTCTAGGTTTCCGGCGAGACCTTGCTCCCGCCGGCCAACCAACATGCATGGGGGCTCGGGCTTGTGCAGGGAAAATCCTAAGAGCCAAATTAGGCTTTTGCTATGGGTCTAGGGTGCAATCATCCATTGGTTTGGAATCCTTACCTTAGCCGGAGTTGTGGAAGAGAGGAAGAAGCCGGGATCACTTCTCCTTCCTTGCGCAGCCTCAGCAAGACTCCAGGAGGTTCCACAGACACCAAAGAAGCCTCAGAGAACTTCAAATCCAAGCTTGGACAATTTTGATCCAACCTTCTTCTTCCTCTCACTTTCTCGGATTGCACTCAAGGGTGGTGTTCCTTGGCTTGTCCAGAATTCGGGGCTGGGTCTGGAAGGTGCAGAGGATCTAGGTGATGTCTAGGATTCCATCTTGACTCCTCGTGCATAGAGCCAAGGATACCAAAGGCCAACTTAATATTAAATGTTAGATTCTTTTGCAAATAACCCTAAACTCATTTCACACTCAACCTCAACCTCCGAGATCTTCACAGGAGGTGCAAAATGCATCTAGAACCTTGAGGAATTAAGCTTATTAACTTTGGTACATAATATATTTAGGTTTCTTTAGAAAATATTGCTTTTTCACCACTTTTCACGCATTTCGAGAAAATCCGCTCGACGAATTGCGAAATAGACTTCGCCACGACGTCCGGCTCGTCGAGACCTGTCAAGTAGCGTATTTGTTTGTTCAATTTGGCACTCGTATAAAATCTCGGGCCAACTAGTTCTGTAGGTCGCAAACCGACGCACGCACTTCGATGCACCCGGATCGCCAAACGCGAAATCCGTCAGTGCCATTGCGCTCAGAACGTCGAAATTAGCTAGGTTTGACTACTCATACCCCTATGTCAGGGTTTCAGACAGTGAATCGGCCAACAGTGGTCGAAAGGGGATTTGAAACATAGGGTTACTATTCACAACTTAAGTTGTGGGAACCGTTCTTCTTTGCTATTTTGCGGAAGATCCGACCGTTGGATCGTCGACAAGTGAATATGAAACTTTCATGTTTCGTCGAAACGATCGCAATGGTGCTCTCGGATTTTCGAGATCAGGCCCCGATCAAAAGTCGATATTTCTGGGCCACTATTGATCCACTAAGTCCCTTATTTTGCCAAAATTATTAGTTAAATAAATTCCAAAAGTATTTCAAAGTCTTTATTTTCTAGAGTATTACATTACCCACAACTTCTAAAAAGTTTCGTCCCCGAAACTTATCAAAATACTACTAAAGTCTTTAAACAAATCCAAACACTGTTTATTACAACTTTTCTTAATAACTTCAGACTCCAGACGGGCCTTCTCCTGATGACTCTTCTTGCTGGGTCAATGCATAAACTCGACCACCAGACACCTGGCGTGATCCTTCAGGTTGGCGTGATGGTGGACGACGACCAGAAGTAGCCACACTTTGGGTGGACGCAGGAGGTCTGGAAGCAAGGGGTGGTATAGACAACACTGGTGGGGCCGGTGCAGATTTCTGTGGGCAATTGGCAGAGATATGCCCAGGCTGACCACATTGGAAGCATCTTCCATGGCGCAGATCACATAAAGTGGGTCGATGATCAGCCCCGCAGAAGATACAAGGCCTCGCCCTTTGCTGTTGATTATTTCCCTGAGAACCTGCTGCTTGGCCTTGGCCTCTTGGATATCTTGGGGGCCTCCAATTAGATCCAGAAGACCCCTCCCCACTTCCTGAAAAATGGCGCTTCTTCCCCTTTCCTTTGTCCAGAGCTGTTCTCTCAACGCGAGAGATTACCACCTCAGATTCAATAGAAAGGCAGCGCTCGATACAGTCGTCAAAATCAACGATCAGGTGTGAAGACAGTTGACGACGTATCTCCGGTCGCAAACCTTGAGTAAACAGCCTAACCTTGCGTCGCTCATCTTGCACCGCTCTTGGTACCAAATCAGCGATCCTTGAGAACTCTTCTTCATACTCTCTTAATGTTCGATCACCTTGGCGCATATTTTCCAGATCCCGCTCCAATGCTTCTCTAGCGGTCTCTTTAAGGTAACGGTGATATAATGCCATCTTAAATTGTTCCCAGGTAGGCTTAGGTGCTTCAGCAGCAAAATTTTGACGCTTGTGGTGGAACCACCACATGCTTGCACTGACACCGAGGCAGTGTACCCCCAATGTCACCTTATCTTGTTCTTCAGTGTCCAAATCCCTAAACAGTTTCTCCATATGGTTCAACCATTCTTCAAGAGCCCAATGGTCCTTTTCTCGCCCAGTGAACTCTTGGGGTTTAAACTTGTTGAATTCTAGTAACACCTCCTTTACTCTTATCCTCTCTGCCTTGGATGAGAGTAAAGGAGGTGTCACTAGAATTCAACAAGTTTAAACCCCAAGGCCCCGTTTGGAATTGGTCCAGAACCGGGAATAGCGGGTTTATCCCCCTTATTCTCCCAAACGCTCCGGAACCATCTGGTATTCCTTAACCCAGAACAAGTAGAATAGCTGGTATAACAAATCCCAACCTATTATTTTAATATTAAAATTTTTACCATATTATCCTTCTCCCCTACTTTATCTCCTCCCAACATATTATTTTAATAAAAACTCTCTCCTCTCTCTCTCTCCTCTCCCCTCCTTTCTCTCTTCCCAATACACTCTCATCATCACAAATCCCTCTCTCTCCTCTCTCTCTTTTTCTTCATCCCACCTCCTTTCTCTCTTCCCAATACACTCTCATCATCACACATTAATATTATAAAATTTTAAATTTTAAAATTTAAATGTTGAAATTTTATGTTTGAAATTTTAAATTTAATTTGAAAAAATAAAATATTAAATTAAATATTATTTTTAAATAATATAATTTAATTATGATTATAATTTTATTTCTATTTTTTCAAACCATTAATCCATTAATTAAAACGAGAAAAACAATTTTAGAAAATTTTAATCATATAATAAAGCTTGAGGGCAAAAATTTACAAATATTTAGCAAATATACAATTTTTCCAAATTTTTAAAAAAATTTATGTTAAAAATTTATTATTTAAAATAAATATTATAAAATTTTAAATCTTAAAATTAAAATATTGAAATTTTATATTTTAAATTTAAATTTTAATTTGAGAAAATAAAATATTAAATTAAATATTATTTTTAAATAATACATTTTAATTATGATTATAATTTTATTTTTATTTTTTAAACCATTAATCCATTAATTAAAACGAGAAAAACGAGTTTAGAAAATTTTAATGACATAATAAAGCTCGAGGGCTAAAATTTACAAATATTTAGCAAATATACGATTTTTGTAAATTTTTAAAAAAATTTATGTTAAAAATTAATTATTTAAAATTAATATTATAAAATTTTAAATCTGAAAATTAAAATGTTGAAATTTTATATTTTAAATTTAAATTTTAATTTGAGAAAATAAAATATTAAATGAAATGTATTATTTTTAAATAATACATTTTAATTATGATTATAATTTTATTTTTATTTTTTAAATCATTAATCCATTAATTAAAACGAATTAATTAGTTTTTAACAACTTTTATCACATATTAACTCTTGAGGGCAAAAAGGTAATTTACCCAACTTATCCTCTTTATTCCTCCTATTCCTCATTATTAAACCAAACACAAAATCTCTTATCCCTAACCCTATCCCAAACGCTTTTCGCTCTAGTTCCGTACTTTATACTTATCCCCGGTTTAGCCAATTCCACCTTAACCCGATTCCAAACGCAGCCCAAGAGTTCACTGGGCGAGAAAAGGACCATTGGGCTCTTGAAGAATGGTTGAACCATATGGAGAAACTGTTTAGGGATTTGGACACTGAAGAACAAGATAAGGTGACATTGGGGGTACACTGCCTCGGTGTCAGTGCAAGCATGTGGTGGTTCCACCACAAGCGTCAAAATTTTGCTGCTGAAGCACCTAAGCCTATCTGGGAACAATTTAAGATGGCATTATATCACCGTCACCTTAAAAAGACCGCTAGAGAAGCATTGGAGCGGGATCTGGAAAATATGCGCCAAGGTGATCGAACATTAAGAGAGTATGAAGAAGAGTTCTCAAGGATCGCTGATATGGTACCAAGAGCGGTGCAAGATGAGCGACGCAAGGTTAGGCTGTTTACTCAAGGTTTGCGACCGGAGATACGTCGTCAACTGTCTTCACACCTGATCGTTGATTTTGACGACTGTATCGAGCGCTGCCTTTCTATTGAATCTGAGGTGGTAATCTCTCGCGCTGAGAGAACAACTCTGGACAAAGGAAAGGGGAAGAAGCGCCATTTTTCAGGAAGTGGGGAGGGGTCTTCTGGATCTAATTGGAGGCCCCCAAGATATCCAAGAGGCCAAGGCCAAGCAGCAGGTTCTCAGGGAAATAATCAACAGCAAAGGGCGAGGCCTTGTATCTTCTGCGGGGCTGATCATCGACCCACTTTATGTGATCTGCGCCATGGAAGATGCTTCCAATGTGGTCAGCCTGGGCATATCTCTGCCAATTGCCCACAAAAATCTGCACCGGCCCCACCAGTGTTGTCTATACCACCCCTTGCTTCCAGACCTCCTGCGTCCACCCAAAGTGTGGCTACTTCTGGTCGTCGTCCACCATCACGCCAACCTGAAGGATCACGCCAGGTGTCTGGTGGTCGAGTTTATGCATTGACCCAGCAAGAAGAGCCATCAGGAGAAGGCCCGTCTGGAGTCTGAAGTTATTAAGAAAAGTTGTAATAAACAGTGTTTGTATTTGTTTAAAGACTTTAGTAGTATTTTGATAAGTTTCGGGGGAAACTTTTTAGAAGTTGTGGGTAATGTAATACTCTAGAAAATAAAGACTTTGAAATACTTTTGGAATTTATTTAACTAATAATTTTGGCAAAATAAGGGACTTAGTGGATCAATAGTGGCCCAGAAATATCGACTTTTGATCGGGGCCTGATCTCGAAAATCCGAGAGCACCATTGCGATCGTTTCGACGAAACATGAAAGTTTCATATTCACTTGTCGACGATCCAACGGTCGGATCTTCCGCAAAATAGCAAAGAAGAACGGTTCCCACAACTTAAGTTGTGAATAGTAACCCTATGTTTCAAATCCCCTTTCGACCACTGTTGGCCGATTCACTGTCTAAAACCCTGACATAGGGGTATGAGTAGTCAAACCTTGCTAATTTCGACGTTCTGAGCGCAATGGCACTGACGGATTTCGCGTTTGGCGATCCGGGTGCATTGAAGTGCGTGCGTCGGTTTGCGACCTACAGAACTAGTTGGCCCGAGATTTTATACGAGTGCCAAATTGAACAAACAAATACGCTACTTGACAGGTCTCGACGAGCCGGACGTCGTGGCGAAGTCTGTTTCGCAATTCGTCGAGCAGATTTTCTCAAAATGCGTGAAAAGTGGTGAAAAAACAATATTTTCTAAAGAAACCTAAATATATTATGTACCAAAGTTAATAAGCTTAATTCCTCAAGGTTCTAGATGCATTTTGCACCTCCTGTGAAGATCTCGGAGGTTGAGGTTGAGTGTGAAATGAGTTTAGGGTTATTTGCAAAAGAATCTAACATTTAATATTAAGTTGGCCTTTGGTATCCTTGGCTCTATGCACGAGGAGTCAAGATGGAATCCTAGACATCACCTAGATCCTCTGCACCTTCCAGACCCAGCCCCGAATTCTGGACAAGCCAAGGAACACCACCCTTGAGTGCAATCCGAGAAAGTGAGAGGAAGAAGAAGGTTGGATCAAAATTGTCCGAGCTTGGATTTGAAGTTCTCTGAGGCTTCTTTGGTGTCTGTGGAACCTCCTGGAGTCTTGCTGAGGCTGCGCAAGGAAGGATAAGTGATCCCGGCTTCTTCCTCTCTTCCACAACTCCGGCTAAGGTAAGGATTCCAAACCAATGGATGATTGCACCCTAGACCCATAGCAAAAGCCTAATTTGGCTCTTAGGATTTTCCCTGCACAAGCCCGAGCCCCCATGCATGTTGGTTGGCCGGCGGGAGCAAGGTCTCGCCGGAAACCTAGAAATGCTCCGCCTCGGAAGAACTCCGCAACCACTGAACCAAAGTGGGAAATAAAATGAAGGACTTTTACTGTTGGAGTCCGTGATCAACTCCACCAAATTTGGTGGAGTTTGATCAAGCCAATTGATGGCAGAACTAAACCCTAGTTTTGGGATTTTGTGCACTTCGGCCGAGCTTGCTGCTCCGGCGCCGGCGAGCTCCTCCGACGCCGGTCACATGCCCAGAAGTGCTCCTGGGAGTGAGAGGAGTGCACCCATGCACTTGCATGGCATCCATGCAGCATCAAAGTGGTGTAGCCATGGTTGACCCGAATTCAAGCTCAATCGCGGCCGCCGGCGTTCCGGCCATCTCCGGCCGGGGAGGGATGGTCGGGAAGCTTCCTATGGTCCAGTAGAACCTTTCCATCCATGTTGGAGAGCTTCATATTGCTTCTGTAAAAATTCACCATTAGAGGTGAAAAGCTCCAACCGAGCTTTGCTTCTCCGCCGCCGCCGCCGTGCCCTGTTTCCGGGCACGGGTCCAGGTGAGTTAGGGATGTGTTTTAGCAACCAATTGGCCAAGTAGTTGGGTCCCAGATGTACTGGTTGAACAGTCACAAATTTCAAAGCTTTGGGACTTCATCTTCTTCCTTGAGCCTGGCCAACCAGTGCATCTGAGATGGCCCAGACTTGCTGGGATTAAAGAGTGAACTCATTAGAACATTTCTTTTCAAGTTTTGTTGCATTTGGTCCAGTAATTGCAGAGAATGAACTTTGGGTTGGGAGTTGTTGTGTTATGTGAAAGGTGCCCACCAACTGTTTGAGTAAATGCCACAATGAGATTTTGTACAGAATTAAGCTTCGAAGAAAATATGAATGTTGCTCCAAATTGTTCCCTGAGCTTGATGCTCACTTCAGATCAAATCTGATCTGTGAGGATTGATGTTTGGAGCATGGTGCTTGATGTTAGTGAGCAAGGTTGTTGGATCTTGGAATCTAGCAACTTCTGGACTGCATTAGGGCAAGCCCCTGAGTTCTTGAGCTGCTGTGAGCAAAGGGCTCAGGCAGAATTTCATTTGGCACAGTAGAAGTTAAGATTTAGGGTTGTCAAGCTCTAGAATTAGTATTTGGCCAAAGTCCTGTTTTTGGACTGTTTGAAAAAAACTGTAACAGTGAGCTCTTGGCTAATTTGGGGTCACTGGACGCGATGCTCGCGTTAGATTTAGGTTTCGATGATCCGGAGAAACAAAAATGCAAAATGGCTATGTTAGAGGAGTGTTTTATGGCCCGAAGTTTTCCTCGGGATGAGTGCTGCCACAAATGTGTGAGCACGGTGTTCAGCAAGTTAAAAATCACCTGCTGGAAGTGACGGCTCGTTAAAATGAGTTTCCAATAGAAAGAACGAGCGAAAACAATGCTAAAAAGGGTTAAGTTGACTTGAAATAAGTTAGAGTTAAAATCGATCCCTGATCAATATGTTTGATTCAGGTCTGTCCAGTTTGCATCTGGTTCTGAGCGTACAGTCGATTCAGTCTAGTCGCCTGCGATTTGACAGGTGGGTTTATCTTCGGTCCGGGCTTTATCATTTCGGCCCTCTGTGTACGGTATTGGTTGGACCCCTGTTTTTGGTAGCTTAACTATTACTTTGAGCCTGCCTTCTTTTTGATTCAGTTTATGCTGCTTTATGCCTGAGTTATGACTTTTATCAGTTATCTGTTGCCTTACATGATTAATCATAGTGCTTCCAGTATTCATATCATTATTCTGGACATTGTCATGCCTGATTGGTTATTAGATGTTGAGCTTGCTTTCCTGTTGATCAAATATTACACTGCTGAACACATAATTTTAATCAACTAATGTTTTACTGAACGTCGTAGGGTCGCCTGAGTCTGTTCTTGTTTGATAGGACAAAGGCATTGCTCTTCGAAGTTTGGGCCTAAAACCTGTTTACAAAATAGTTTTCTCAAAAATATGTGTTTAGTTTTGTATGTTTGGTTGGTCTGCATGATTGAGTTGAGAATTGCTGTTGATCTTATGTCGAGTTGAGATTTGCTTTTGATCTTGCATATGAGTTGAGATCTAGTTGATTAGTTGCTGATTATTCCTGCATGTGAGTTGAGATTCAGTTGATTTTGTTATTGCATCCCAGTGGGGATTTCCCGGCTTGTTGCCGATTACCCGGTCAGTGGACCGTGAGTTTGAGCATTTGCATTTGATCGCCCGCACCGTTGTACTTCACGAACATCAGCGGAGTCATGACCCGTGATGTTCTTTACCGGTAAAGTGGTTAGCAATAGCGACCCGTGACCCCTTGTGGGGGGAATGTCAACCAGGTGGTGCCAGGTGGGCAGTTTTGCCTGAGGTCTTGTGGGACCAATATGGTGGCTTGCGATTGGGTAATTTGATATATCATCTATTTGATGCATATGTTGCTATTAGTCTGCTTTTGTCTTATCTCATGATTCCTGATTTCGGTTTGAAGATATTCTTTGGTCAACATATTCATTTGTTTGATACCTGCCTATACAATTATTCAGCATGCTTGGTTCATTATATTCCTGTCAAGATTATACATATTCCTGTTGGTTATTCATTCGCTTCATAAATGCTTACCTAATGTGATCTTTACTATCCGCTAGTATTGTATACCAGTAGGTACGATCTGCTATTTCTCGGCTCGTCGTGCCCACTGGGATACATGTACAGTGTATCTCACACCCCCTGGGTGACCATTTTTCAGGTCGAGCGGGTGTTGGGATGTCGGGACGAATTGGCAAGGTATCGATATAGAGGTTGACCCTGGACAGCCGAAAAGTTATGTAATAGATGTTTGAGAAAAAGGAATTTGTATTTCAGTTGTATATTTGTAAAGATAGTTGTAAAGTTCACTTGTTGTCGTTGTTTGTAGTACGTAGTTAGTACTCTGATGTTGTTGCCAAGCTAACCATGCATATATAGAAAAGGCTCAATCCCAAAGGGGATTGGGACTCTTCTATATATGTGGCGGTCTGTCATTGCCCTGGCTGTTTTTGCAACTCTGATTTTAAAAAAAAAAAAATTTATACACTGGTTTTTGAACTCGGGGCGTGACAGATTAGATGGTATCAGAGCCAGGTTTCGATCCTGGGACCTGTGGGTTATGGGCCCACCACGCTTCCGCTGTGCTGTTTGGACTCTTCTATATATGTGGCGGTCTGTTGCGCCCTGGCTGGTTTTGAAACTCTGATAAAAAAAAAAATTTTAGACGCTAATTTTTGAACTCGGGCCGTGACATCAAGCCTTTGACATTTCCCAATATTCGTTGATCCATATCAGTCTCTAAGAACCAAGATAGTCCGCTGCCTCATATTGATCTGTAAAATGCTATAAAGGCAGCACAGTTCCCATCAAATATGGCTCTTATTTGAACACACGCACATTCAATCCTAAAACCTATAAATCCTAACCTTCAAATATTGAAACTACTACACCTTCCAAATTCCGCAAAAGATGCAAAACCCCCAGTACCACACCAACAACTACTAAATAACATCTACCTTTAGGGCGTGTTTAGTTCGCCTTTTTATTCACCCAAGAATCTGAATCGGAATGAACGATTCTGTTTATGAGCGTTTCATATGCGAGAGTCCCATTCCGATTCCAATTCCGAAGAGTAATAGGAATCCCGCAATCATCCCTTTTTCCAATCCTGCCTAGGAGGTCAGATTGGAAATTGAATCTGGACAAAATGAATACTCGCTCCGAGAATATCTCAATTATATTTTATATTTTTTATTAGTAATTAAGTTTAATTTTTTAACTTTGATTTTTAATTTAAATATAAGTTTAAATTTAGAATTGAATTTTAATGTTAGATTTTGGTTTGGACTTAAATTGATATTTAAATTCAATCAAGCACTTTGAATTTGATCTATCAATTCAAATTTACATTTAAATTTTACATTCAAATTTAAAATTTAAAATTTTCTTTAAATTTTAAACTAAATTTATGGATTCAAATTGGAATTTAAACTATAATTTTTAAGTTTAAATTTCAATCAAAGCGTAAATTAGTTTTATGTTTTGATTTGTTAGAGCCCTTTAGCTCGGCCAGTGATTGAAAAGGCGCACCTCGACGCCTAGGCGCAAGGCGCGGGCCTCATGACCTCAGGGCATGAGGCGCGCACCTCAGACGCGCCTTGTGATATTTAAATTTAATGGGCCTAGGGTTTGGATTTTCGGGTCTTGAATTTTTTCAATATATATTTTAAGATGTTAAGGGATTGAAAAAAAATCCTAATTTGAACATTTTCTTTCTTTTTTTTTCCGTGGTCGTTCTCTCTTCCCCCAATAGCAACAAGGCAGCAAGCGTCTTTAAGTTGAAAGTTGAAATATAGTTTTTTTCCTTTTATTTTGAGAACATCTATGTATGTGATATCTTTATTTTTTTTGTGGTTATTTAGCTTTTCTATGGCTATTTTGAATTTTTTTTAATATAAAATATTAATTTAAAGTAGTTTTGTTAATAGTGTTTTATTTTTATTAGAAGTGCACCTCGCCTTCTTGAGGCGCGCGCCTCGCAGTGCGCCTCGCGCCTAGACTCCAAAAGGCCTTTGCGCCATTTTGCATCTCGCGCTTTTTCAAACACTGAGCGCGAGGGAGATCCGAGATAGTAGCAAAGGCATTGCTTGATAGCTAGAGCCATTCTGCCCACTTTGGACTACATAGAGGTTGTCCCTATTTTCATATTTTGGAGAGTTGTGAGATGATGATGTATATAAACTAGACAAGTTCTTGTATTTAACTTGAGAGATGTCTTAGAAATGCAACTAATTTTGGAGATGAGTATGTATAAAAGTAATGTTTTATTTGGGAGTTATACTTATGTTTGAGATGCATCTTTTGAGGTTGATGTATGAATGTAAAAGTATAATGTTTTAAATTTAGTTAATTGTGATTATTTATGCTCTTGATACCCACCTAATACTGAAAATATCATATCTTGTTGGTGATGGTTGATTGATTGTAGAGGCTTCGTGTGTGTGTGGTGGGTTGGGGGGGTGGGGGGGTGATCACACACGGTAGATCTGTGCACGTGCTCGAGGTAAGTTTCTGCTGTGGCCCGAGGCGTGATAAATTAAGTTGCTCTCAATTTTACATTTTAAGGCTTTTAAAAAAATTACATTTAAAATTTTAGCTTAACATTTTAAAATTTTGATGTAAATTTTTAATATTTAATCTTTAGTTTGAATTTAAATTATAAATTTACTACTATATTTTGAGTTGCGAGCTCTATTTAAAATTTAAGTGTGTGTGTGTGTGTGTGTGTGTGTGTGTGTGTGTGTAGGAATCAACTATTTCGATTCCTATTGTTATTCTAAACGAAACATATTGGGGGATTTTACCACTCTATTTCCAATTCTGGTCCATTTCGAGTCCCATTCCGATTCCAATTCCTATTTTGAGCCAAACGCGTCCGTAACTTCCAACATCAAACATAAGCCTTCCACACCCAAACTAAACTTGATAGTACAAACGCACAAATAACCTTTAGTCCATAAGTATGAGGCACAGTTTTTCAATTAACAACTACTGTAAGTACCATTATTACCAATATTTTCAAACCTGCTGCCTTAATCAAGTTAAGATTGGTTAAGTTGTTAGTCGGTTAGCTTTAAGTGGACGATTGATTTAGGTAATCTAACCGATACCTAACCCTGCGAAGATAGGAATAAACTTGTTAAAAGAACTAGTATTCAGATTATCATTGCATTGGAAAAAACAAAATTTTAATTACATATTCAAAATTTTGTAGAACGCAACACCAAACACAAACTAATGAAAATTGAAAATGCAGAAGTTGACATAGTACATGATTAATCCCAAGGAAACTAGAATAAATGCATAATCAGATGCCAAGAAAAGGCAGAAAACTGAAAAAGAAAAAAAAAACAAAAAACATACCTTACTTAAACCAACATCCACGAGGGTGCCCTGTGCACAACTCTCATTCAATGTCACACCTGTATATATAGTGTCAGCCTAATACTGAATCCAGCAAAAGTTCGCCATATTTTACTAGAAAGAAAGAAAGAAACTTCAAAAAAAAAAATTAATAATAGTGTTTGAAAAAGCCCAAGGCGCAAAGGAATGTTAGAGTCTAGGTACAAAGCGCAAGGCACAGGCGCACGCCTGAGAGAGGTGAGGCACACTTTATTAAAAGAAAAAACTACTCCATCCTATTCCCACATAACATGAGAGAGAGAGCAAGATATAACTCTATTTTACTTTAAAACATAAAGTAAAATATTGTTTAAAAAAAAACAAAACTTACTCCCATAGAGAGAGAGAGAGAGAGAGAGAGAGAGAGAGAGAGAGAGAGTTAAAATAGGGTATATCCCTATTTTATTAAATATAACAAAGAGAGAGAGAGAGAGAGAGAGAGAGAGAGAGAGAGAGGAAGTTAAAGCATTCTTCTACTAAAAAAACAGAGACAGAGAAAGCGAAAGGGTATAACTATGTTTTACCTAAAAAAAAGAGAAACATTGTTTAAGAAAAAAACAAAATTTACCACAGTTTGTTCTATTCCCACCAAGGTTTTAAGTATCCATCGGCACGGGCCGTATCTACCGTGCCGTACCGTGCCAACAAGATACCGGCACGATACAGCTCCCGTGCCGATGACACAATTCAAAACTCTTTTTTCTTAAAATTACTAAGTAATTTTCTTAATAAAATTCAAAATATTTGATAAAGATACATAATAAGCAATTAAAAAATTTTGTTGCTAAAGAAATTAAATATTTCATGCCATTATGTGTCGGCACGCATGTATTTTTTGTGACCGGCACTCATCGGCACGGCTCGGCACGCACCGTGCCGTACCGTGCCGGCAAGTTTTCGGCACGACCCCGTGCCACGGCACTTAAATCCTTGATTCCCACATATGAGAGAGAGAGAGATGAACACATGGGAGGGAAGTGGCACCATGACAGCGAAGGGAGATGGCGGCAATGGAGTCGATGGAGGGGAAAGGCAAGTCGGAGGAGCAGAAAGAAAGAGAGAGAGAGAGAGAGAGAGAGAGAGAGAGAGAGAGACTAGAAGATTGATCATGAAAGAGAGGGAGAGCGGAGGTGACCAAACCCACTTAATTTTAGGGTTTATCAACATATTGGTTTAGGCTTTGAGGTTTCTTAATTATTTAAACCCATTGAACCCAATAAAAAGTGAATCTAAACCCAATATTCTCAAGGTGTGCCTTACCAGCTCCTAGCACCTCGCCTGAGGCGCACGCCCATGTGAGGCCGCCTCGCCTAGGGGCTCCTAGGCGTAGGCCTATGGGCCTTGCACCTAGAGAACGCCTAAGACTCACTTTTTTAAACATTGAAAAAAAGAAACAAGACAGAGAAATCACTTTTAACTGGCAAGCTTTAAGCAGAAATTAAAAGATATGTAAGGAATAAACCATGTTGCTTGGAGGCACTTGAAAATGGGTAGATGGAATAATATAAGAACTAGTAGTTCCATTGTTATAATGTGCTCTGATGAATGAGATAGATCTCAATTTGTAGGCAATCCAAAGCTATGAATCCTCCAAATAGAGGCATAAACACTTATTAACATGAATTTTGTCAAAATAGAGCAAAACAAACAAATAGAATCCATATACACATCAGCTAGGGCAAATGTTTAATTTCCATCTTTTTTCAAAGAAGAAATATAAGTTGAGCCCCAGAAAAGAAAGAGACAAAAGTTTAATAGCAAATTGACTAAATTCCCAGGCAATAGATTGAGAACTAAGAAGCTCAAAACAACTCAACTTAAAAGTTAGTCAAGACAACTTGACACAAAGACGTCTAAGTTATTACTTATAACTCTATTTCTAAGCTAGAAAAAAAATAGAAAAACTAGAGATAGAGACGCTATTACGGTGTTAAGCAGTACTAATGATACTAATAAGGGCAAAACTACCTAAAAAATGTCAACTAACATAGTATTCTCGTTTCCATTTTTCGTAATCTTATTACCAAGAAAAAGTAGAAGGAGACCAGCAATCCAACTGTAATCAATGATAAATCAAAAGGAAAAGCAAAATCTTTCTAAGACAAACTACTCCAGCAATCAAGTTCCCTCCTAAGGTATGCCAGCACATCATACTAATCACAGACACTCTACTCAATCATGATTAGTTACTCGCTATTCAAAGTCCCAAGTCCTTGTTGCAAGTATAACATGTGCTAGATAAGATCAAAAGGTGCAACTGCTTATATCCTTCCCTAAACAGCATTTCAACCCAATAGAAACTCCAATCTCTACTCCAAGTAACTACATCCCTTCTTGCTAAATTAAATAGTAGGAAGCAAAGAATTTCCCCCCCAAAAAAAGTTAACAGCCAAAAAACACATTACCTTCACGGTACGAAGACCATTCATGCTTGCGGACATGGTGAGGAGCATCAAGAGGGGGAAGCAGGCCCTGTTAAGAATTTTTTAAAAAAAAAACTATAAAATGAGTAAATAGAAATCCGACAAAGTACACATGCCCTGTTAAGTAATTTTTTTAAAAAAAAACTATATAATGAGTAAATAGAGATCTGGCAAAGTGAGCGAAGGTTATTAAGTTAGCATGCATTGAAAAAGTTCCCTACCACAAACCGTAAGCTCTTGTGCATTGGAAAGAGCCTACGCCTAAGATATTGCGGTGTCTCGAAGTACAGCAAAATCCTCATGAGGAAATGCGCACTGTACTCATCCTCATTGCCATTCTTCATTACTGCAGCTATAGAATCATCAGCTGGAGTAGCTTGGTTATCAAATACCACCACCTGCTTGCATAGAAAAAAAAAACTTCTCCTTGAATAGTTTGTGGCTTAAAAGAAAAGAAAAACCCCTAGAAATATTGTGAATTGCACAATAACCTCCTTGATAATCAAAACCTACAAAAGACACCCTGATTTAATAAAAAAATATTCCCGGAGGGCCGCAGTGCAAGGCGTTGGAAAAGACGACAAAATTACACCTCAGCACAGCCTTTAGGATAGGAAAAGGATTGAGAAAGATGAAAAGCAATTTCAGTGTTTAAACTTTAGCGAATAATTTGTTATATTTTCCAATAGAACCGTACCGGAGTACTGAAGAAAACAGGTCGAGGGAGTGTTTTGTTTTTTTAACTTGAAGTGGAAAAGTGAAGTTTCAAGAACTAGACTTTACAGTGAACTCAAAATCTTATGATTGTGCTAATATTTATGCACTTGGAACTTCACTTTATCATTTCCTCCTTCATTTGAACAAAACAAAATTAACAAAAATAGCACCAAATTTGAACTACAATTTGTAGCTACTCAATAATTCCACCCAAAGACCCCCTAAGTGATACTGTGAAAGGGGTTGAAGAAGTTTTCTGCAGGTTTCGACTTTTGATTATCGAAGGGGTATTGTGCATTTTATCATTGGTTGTAGTATCAAATTTACAGTTCTATGCAACGAGGAAATTTTCATAAAAGTACCCAAAAGAAAATCCGACCTCATCTATGCGGAAGATGGTGGCGGCACGAGCAACCTGACCTGCCAGCTGAGCAAAACAACAAGTTGGAAGATAATAAATAATGTTCTTCCTTGACAAGAAGCCACAAGAGCATTTCCAAAATATTATTATATTACAAAAGCATGAAATGGAATACCCATAAAGCAACTACAACTACGTACGCGGGTGGCGAGTTCGAGGGATTGAGTGTTGTCGATGATGGAGGCAGCAACGGCGATGCTCACCGTCGGTTTCTCCTTCTTCACTCTCTCCTCGTCTGCCTTCTTCCTCTTCTTCTTGTTCCCCTTCTTACTGCTTCGATTACCCGCGTCGTCGTGATGACGGAACGGGATGCCGCCCCCGACGGCCTCTAATTCTTCTTTCATGGCGTTTAAAATCTAAATTTGTGTCGACTCCTGTCGGTTCCCAGCTTTAATTTCTGCTATGACGCCAAACCCCGCTTCTGCCGGGTAGTAGGTTTAGGATTAAATGCCCCCAAGTAGCCCTTCTTTTTTCTTTTTTCTTTTTTTTTAATTCCCAATCTAGTCTTATTTGTATCGATTAAAAAATAATAATAATAATAAAACTAAATTGGTACTCTTAAGTAAAATATAAATATTATTAATTTTTTTTCTCTAATGTATACAAATAAGGCTAGATTGGAAAAAATTTAAAAAAA
This sequence comes from Tillandsia leiboldiana, assembly GCA_029204045.2. Taxonomy (NCBI): domain Eukaryota; kingdom Viridiplantae; phylum Streptophyta; class Magnoliopsida; order Poales; family Bromeliaceae; genus Tillandsia; species Tillandsia leiboldiana. The sequence continues at coordinate 10,939,435 of CM055077.1, read as the reverse complement.
AAAAAAATTAAATTGAAAATATTTTTCTTCAATAAGACTACTTCGGGGCATTGTCACTAGGTTTAGTTGCACAGTTTTTTTAGAACTAATGCCCAATCTAGCTTTCTTTAAAAAAAATATATTCCTAATCTAACCTCTTTTTTTTTTTTTTTTCAATCTAGAATAAATAAAAAAAAATAATAATTTAATATTATTAATATGAGTTTATATATTAATTAGGTGAGAGAATATTTTTTTTTTCTACTTTTTTTTATTTTATTTTTCAAGACACTATATTTACTATATAATTATATTACTTTTATTTTTATATAATATATCGTCATATTATTTTAATATAATATTAATTTTTTAATTATATCAACTGTTACGTTAAGTAGTTATATCGAATAATTAATTACGTAAGTATGTATAGTCATATTATTTTTATTTATATCTATATTATATTCAGTGTATAGTCATGTTTATTAAAGAGTCCAAACTGAAAAAACGCATTAACTCACCAGGGGACAAAGTCTCTCTTGGGCAGCCCACAAGCTACTTTCCAAAAAAGGCTTTTGGGTAGCCCAAGATGACACTTCCCAAAATTAGCTAAAAATAAAACCAAAAGCCAAAACACAAATTTAAAATCACCAAATCTAAATAAAACCCAACAAGATCTACCCATTTGAGTAATTCCATCTCTTAGATCATCCTATTCCGCCAACCACTCAATTAACCCAAAGGACCCACTATGATTCTAACCACACATCTTTTAACTAAAAATCTATAAACACCAATGACTTGTACTTTTAAAAACATAGAAACTCAATTCTCTCTCTCTCTCTCTCTCTATATATATATAAAGAAAAAAGTTAAATCCCTAAGCACAACGTTTTTTCTTTTTTGCCATTTAATAGAGCAACATTCCACACAAATGACCTATTTTTAGCCCAAAAGGATCGAAGCAGTTCTTCAAACGCTTGAAAAGTCTCTCGTCCCTTGCTTCAACAGTAGTTTTACATATTATTGAGAACAAGTGGGAAAATATAAAAATAGTTTCTTCAATAATAAAAGAAATTTGCACATCTACACAACAACAGCATAGAAAAGATGCATAGATAATACAATACTGAACGTGCCGACCATTTCGAATATTAGCAAGAAAATAGTTGAATCGTGGAAACTGTACACTTTTTTTTGGCCTTGAAAAGAATGTTAACTGTTCAAATCTCTGAATTGGGAACGCCGGATCAACGGTGCAATACTCTCAACAACCCTAAAAATATGTACTTTCAAATGGTTTTTTCTCAGGAGCTCAAAGACACAAACGTCATACTTTTCCAAATTGTTGGCGAAAGCAAAGGCGCCCCAACCGCCACTGAGAGAACAGTGGGTATTATAGCACACATAGCTGATTTCCCATGGATTCCCCTGTGGATCCCACAGTGTAATCTTTCTGTTTATCTTCGGAAGATGTTCTCTAGCAAAATGGCGTGGCATATTCTGCAAACCAAGCACAGAAAAAGTAACCCTAAGAGATTGCAATAGCTGATCAGAGAAATTGGTGAAATTAAGCATTAGAAGGAAATACCTTATTTCTAACTTCATTATAAATTTGGTAGGTTAGTAGCATGTGATAAAGTTTCTCAACTATAGAAGCTCCTAATATCAAACAAGGTACAGGTGGTCTTTGACATATTCTTTCCAATATTGCATCCTTCTAACATAGCAACAAGGTTTGGAAAGAAGAAAAAAAACAAAAGACAATCATAAACTAAAAGGTGTCAAAGAAACTTTTGACGTAATCAAATACAATACTACATGGTAATAATTATTAATCGTTAATAATCACTAGTTAATTCTCAATATACTACATTAACTCTAGTTATCCTAGATTTAATGTTATCCTTTTATACTAGTAAATATCTCACTGCTTTTGGCTTCGTTTTATGGCTTCTATTAACACTCTTAGGAGGCTTTTGGTATGATTTATCTTGGCGAGATTGCAGAATTTGGTTGGTACACTTCAGAAATCCGTAAGTTAATGTTGCATTGCGATAGTAAACTTTTATCTGGCTTTGCAAACAAAACAATTCTACAAAGTTAGTATAGGCAGCAATATTTACGGTTGACGATCCAGCTTGTTGTTTCCAAGCCCACTCGTGTTCGACTCGAAATTGGCTAGAGATCGAATCGCTCGTTTAATAAACGAGCCAAATACAAGATGAAACTTTCAGCTCAATATCTTAACAAGCCGAACACGAGCTGGCTCAATATAGCTTGAATGCATATATTTTATTTATATATATTATACTTATATATATTGGTTCCAAAAGCACCAACTCTTTAGTATTTCCAACTTTTTGGCCCTTGGATTAAGTTTTTTGCAGCTTGGATGATGCATAATAGGGGCATGCATCATCAAAGCCCCTATTATGCATCATTAAAGCCCCAAAAAATTAGATCCAAGAGCCAAAAAGTTGAAAGCACCAAGAAGCTGGCGTACAAATTTTTATAATTTTTCGACATCATTTACCTATAAAATGAATAATATCAAAATGAACAGTTGAAAATAAAAATCTAATAAAAAGCAATGATAAAAGACAAATTTTAGATCAAATTTACTGATGTTGCTCTAAATAGTGAAAAAAAATTCTATCGAAATTTCATTGGAATTGGATTATTTCAAACCGTTAAACTTATAAATGCATCACATTGGCCGCTAAAATTGTCAATTTTGAGAACTTTTGATCACTAATCAAACAATTTCAAAAAATATAAAAGTTGGTTCCTAAATACATCCAATAGTGTAGATCATGTCTAACGAAGTCGATCGTCGATTCGGATGTCCCATCATCAAAAATAATTTAGTAGCATGGAGGCCTCCATGCAATTAATAGTGTACAAGGCGGACTCTCTCTCTCTCTCTCTCTCTCTCTCTCTCTCTCTCTCTCTCTCTGTACACACATACACAGTTTCGAGCTAGAATACTATCGGTTGCAAACGAGCTTTGTTGCTACCGATTTGTTGTTAATGATGAAGCCTCCAAATCGACGATCGGTACTGTTGAACATGATCTACACCACTTGGAAGTATTTAGAAATCAAATTATATGTTTTTCTGATATTGTTCTCTTGTACATAAAGTAGACACAAAAATGAACGACTAAAAATAAATATCCTTCAAAAAGTGATGATAGGATTCTTGTAATCAAGATCAAGAGTATAGATCTTGTTTTCAATAATTTAAAAAAATTTTGAACCAAAATTCAATTGATTTAAATTTGGTTACATCGTTAAATGAGCAAATCCCTCATATTGACCATTAAAATTACAAATTTTGCAACCCTTCGATCATTAGGTCAATGATGTTGAAAAAAATTAAAATTTAATTTCTAAATACTTCAAGTGGTCTAGATTATATTCAACAGTGTCGATCATCGGTAACAACGGAGCCCGTTTGCTACCGATAGTATTCCAGCTCGTTTGACATTTTTGAAATAGTTTGATCATAAAGTAAACTATGTCGAAAAAATATAATTTTTTATTTCTAAAAACTTCAAATACCCTAGATCAATTTTAACGATGTGGATCGTTAATTTGAACATTCTAAGGTTGAAAATGAGATAATAGTACCGGAGCCCCTACACTATAGATATTATAAGAGCATATATATATATATATATATATATATATATATATATATATATATATAAAGAGAGAGAGAGAGAGAGAGAGAGAGAGAGAGGGAGAGAGTTCGGCTGGAATGCTATCGATAGCATCAAGCAATTTATGCTATCAATTTTTTTATCGTTAGATCTATCTCTTTGATCATTTCCACCCCTTGGATTATATTATTCGATCAACCACCAACTAAACCCTAGGGTGCCACTATCATCCTAACCGCACATCCCTTAATCCAAGGGCTAAAAACTTGATAGCACCAATGACTTGGTACTATTGATAGCATAGTAGCCTAGTTCTCTCTCTCTCTCTCTCTCTCTCTCTCTCTCTCTCTATATATATATATATATATATAAAGAGAGAGAGAGAGAGAGCTGGGCTACTATGCTTTCGAAAGTACGGAGACTTCCGTACTTGTAAATTATTTTCGATAATTGGACATCCAATTTGGCGATCGGTTCCGTTAGATATGATCTACAGTGCTAGAACTATCTGAAACCCAAATTTTATAATTTTTGGAGTTCGTTTGCCTAGTGAACAAGTAGCCACAAAATGAATGGCTGAAAATTAAAGTTTCATAAAAAATAGTGATAAAAAGCTTAAATTTCAAATCAAAAGTATTAATCTTACTCTTGATGATAAGTAAAATTTTCTATTAAAAATTCACCTAATTTGGATTAATCTATACCGTTAAACTTACAAACCTGCCACATCGGCCATTAAAATAGTCATTTTTGAGACTTTTTGATCACTAGGTAAATGATATCGAAAAATTGTGAAATTTGGTTTCTAAATAGTTTTAATAGCATAAATCATACCTATTAGAGCCGATCGTCGAAATGGATCTCTTATAATCGAAAACAACTTACAAGCAGGGAGGCCTCCGTGCTTTCGAAAGCATAGGAAACTTACTCTATATGTATGTATATATATGTGTATATGTATACGTAAGTGTTTGAAAAGGTGCGCGCCTCTGCGCCTAGGCGCAGGCCTTAGTGTCTCGGAGAATTTGAGGCGCACCTCAGACGCGCCTCGTGGTATTTGAATTTAATGGGTCTAGAATTTGGGTTTTCAATTCTTGAGTTTGTTCAATATATATTTTAAAATGTTAAGGGATTGAAAAAAAATCCCGAATTTGAACCCTTTTTTTCTTGGTCATTCTCTCTTCCCCCAGTGGCAAGCGACAAACGCTTTTAAGTTGAAAGTTGAAATATAATTTATTTTTTTTCAAGTTTGAGAACATTTATGCATGTGAGTTCTTTATTATTTTATGGTTATTTTATTTTTGTATGACTATTCTGAAAAAAAAATTATGTAAAATATCAATTCAAACTAGGCTTGTTAAGAGTGTTTTATTTTTATTAGAAGTGCACCACATCATCTTGAGGCATACGTCTCAGATGCGCCTCACGCATTTTCAAACATTGACATATATATATATATATAGAGAGAGAGAAAGAGAGAGAGAGAGAGAGAGAGAGAGAGAGAGAGAACTAGGCTACTATGGTATTAATAGCACTAAGTCATTGGTGCTATTAAGTTTTTAGCCTTTGCATAAAGGGATGTGCAGTTAGGATGATAGTTAGGCTCCTATACTATAGTCTCATTTTCGATTTTGGGGTGTTCAAATCAACGATCCACACCGTTAAATATGATCTAAGGTATATGAAGTTTTTAGAAATAAAATTTAAATTTTTTTCAACATCGTTTACTTAGTAAGTAAATCATGTCAAAATGAGCAGTGAAAATTGAACAATCTTTAAAATTTGAGAATATCACTTTGAATTCAAGATCAAGAATGCAAATCTTGATTTAAATGGTTTAAAGTATTTTCTATTAAAATTTGAATAAATTTAGATTCTTCTATACTGTTAAACTACAAACTCGCCATAGTAGCCATTGAAAATTAACAATTTTAAAATAATTTGATCATAAAGCAAACTATGCCGAAAAATTATAAAAAAAAATTCTAAGAACTTCATATACCCTAAATCATATTTAACGGTGTGAATAGTTGATTTGAATACCCTAAAATCAAAAATGGGACTATAGTATAGGAGCTCCAATACTATCAATAGTATAAAAGCCTAACACTATATATATATATATATATATAAAGAGAGAGAGAGAGAGAGAGAGAGCGCGCGCTAGGTTACTATGCTATTAATAGCACCAAGTTATTAGTGCTATTAAGTTTTTAGCCTTTGATAAAGGGATGTGCCGTTAGGATGATAGTGAACCCCTAAGGTTTAATGGAAGGTTGGGATAATGGTCTAAGGGGTGAAAATGGTCAAAAGGGTAGATCTAACGGCGGAAAACTTGATAGCACCAAGTGTTTGGTGCTATTAATAGCATATATATATATATATATATATATATATATATATATAGAGAGAGAGAGAGAGAGAGAGAGAGAGAGAGAGAGAGAGAGAGAGAGAAAGCTAGGCTTGGGTGTTTTTAGAAGCACGGTGGCCTCTGTGCTATCAAGTCGTTTTCGAATTAATGATTGGCTCCGTTAGACTTGGATCTAGAGTAATGGAAATACCTATAAAATAAATTACGTGATTTTTTTATATCATTTACCTAGTGATGGAAGGTGTCCAAAATCAATAATTTTAACGGTCATGGTGAGCTGTTTACAAGTTTAACAGTGTAAAAATATTGAAATCACGTGAAATTTTGACAAAAAATTCTTTCTACTATATTAAACAAGATAAATATTTTTGATCTAAACTTTTAGTGTTATATCATCACTTTTTGTGAGATTTTTATTTTCAGCCGTTGATTTTGTGACCCCCCCCTCTGCGCTATCAAGTCGTTTTCGAATTAATGATTGGCTCCGTTAGACTTGGATCTAGAGTAATGGAAATACCTATAAAATAAATTACGTGATTTTTTTATATCATTTACCTAGTGATGGAAGGTGTCCAAAATCAATAATTTTAACGGTCATGGTGAGCTGTTTACAAGTTTAACAGTGTAAAAATATTGAAATCACGTGAAATTTTGACAAAAAATTCTTTCTACTATATAAAACAAGATAAATATCTTTGATCTAAACTTTTAGTGTTATATCATCACTTTTTGTAAGTTTTTTATTTTCAGCCGTTGATTTTGTGACGCCCCCGACTTCCCAAGGGGTCACCCATCCTAGAACTACTCTAACTCTAGCACGCTTAACACTCTTAACCTCTTGGGCCTTACTATCACCCAAAATGCTATAGCCGGGCTAAGAGATTTAGTCCTATTATGTCATTTATATATAGGACTAATACACATTTCGGGGGTGTCACATTCTTCCCCCCTTTAAGCCTTGACGTCCTCGTCAGGCTCAAAGACACTCACAAGCACCAGGCGATGTAAGACTCGTCTCGCTAGCCTTAGCCGACCTTGTGGTGAGCTGCACTCCACCCACAACGGTCCTAGGGAGCCTCGCTCTACCCGCTATATAACCCTGGCTCAGCCGAGACTCATCTCACATTTCCGGTTGGCGAATAGCTCTGATACCAACTGTGACGCCCCGACTTCCCAGGCGGTCACCCATCCTAGAACTACTCTAGCTCTAACACGCTTAACTCTCTTAACCTCTTGGGCTTTACTACCACCCAAAATGCTATAGCCGGGTTAAGAGATTTAGTCTTATTATATCATTTATATATAGGACTAATACACATTTCGGGGGTGTCACAGATTTTGAGCCCTTTCGATCACTAGGTAAATAATAACAAAAAATAACAAAAAATATTTCCTAGATACTTCCAATACTCTAGATTAAGTCTACTGGAGCCGATCGTCGATTCGGAAGTCCTAGCATCGAAAACTACTGGATAGCATAGAGCCTACCGTTCTTCTAAAAGCACACAAGCCGTGAGTGTGTGTGTGCGTGTGTGTGTGTGTATATATATATATATATATATATATATATAGAGAGAGAGAGAGAGAGAGAGAGAGAGAGAAAGAGAGAGTTGAGTTGGAATGCTATCGGTAGCAAATGAGCTCCGTTGCCACCCATTTATTTTTTATGATGGAGTTTTTAAATCGACGATCGGTGCCGTTGAATATAATCTAAACCACTGAAAGTATCTAGAAATTAAATTTCAAATCTTTTCGACATCATTGACCTAATGATCAAAGGGCTGTAAAATTTATAATTTTAATAGTAGATATGAGTCTTTTGCTAGTTTAACGGTGTAAAGAATTCTAAATTAATTAAATTTTGATTAGAAAATTTTTTAAACTATTTAAAATAAGATATATACTCTTGATCTTGATTACAAGACTCTTATCATCACTTTTTGAAGGATATTCATTTTCAGTCGTTCATTTTTTTGTCCACTTGATGAACAATAAAAGAATATTGAAAAAGATTGACATTTAATTTTCAGATAGTTTAAATGGTCTAAATCATATTTAACGGTGTACATCGTCGTTTTGGAAGCTCCATCATCGGAAAACAAATGGGCAGCAACGAAACCTGTTTGCTATCAATAATATTCCATATATATATAAAGTCTGGCTACTAAGCTTGTAAAAGCAACAAGCAATTGGTGCTTGTAAGTTTTCTACCGTTAGATCTATCCCTTTGACTGATTCCAGCCCTTAGATCATGCTACTCCACTAATCACCCACTAAACCCAAAGGGCCCACTATCATCCTAACCGCACATTCTTTCATCCAAAGGCTAAATACCTACAAGCACCAATGACTTGGTACTTCTAAAAGCATAGGAGCTCAATTCTCTCTCTCTCTCTCTCTCTCTCTCTCTCTCTCTCTCTCTCTCTCTATATATATATATATATATATATATATATATATATATAATGTGGCTAGAATACTATTAATAATATGGGAATAGTGTTTACTATCAAATTTTTTACCATTGGATGCCTAGGGCTTAATTGGGGTTGGTGGAATAGTAATAATCCAATGGTTGAAAAATTGATAGTAAATGCTATTCAAATATTTTTGATAGCATCCCAGGTGAACTTTATATATATATATATATATATATATATATATATATATATATATATATATATATATATATATATAGAGAGAGAGAGAGAGAGAGAGAGAGAGAGAGAGAGAAAACTAGGCTAGAATACTATTAACAGCATCAAGTCATTGGCAGTTAGGATGAGCGGTCCCCTTGGGTTTAGTGGGTGGTTGGTGGAATAGTATGATCTAAAGGGTGATGGTCAAAAGAGTAGATCTAACGATGGAAAACTTGATAGCACCAAGTGCTTGGTGCTATTGATAGCAATGTAGCGGGACTCATATATATATATATATATATATATATATAGAGAGAGAGAGAGAGAGAGAGAGAGAGAGTCCGACCACTATGCTTGGACAAGCACCAAACAATTGGTGCTTGTAAGTTTTCTACCGTTAGATCTACCTCTTTGACTAATTTCATCCCTTAGATCATTCTATTCCACAAACCACTCACTTAACCGAAGGAAAACTTGATAGCACCAAGTGCTTGGTGCTATTGATAGCAATGTAGCGGGAGTAGATCTAACGGTGGAAAACTTGATAGCACCAAGTGCTTGGTGCTATTGATAGCAATGTAGCGGGACTCATATATATATATATATATATATATATATAGAGAGAGAGAGAGAGAGAGAGAGAGAGAGAGAGTCCGACCACTATGCTTGGACAAGCACCAAACAATTGGTGCTTGTAAGTTTTCTACCGTTAGATCTACCTCTTTGACTAATTTCATCCCTTAGATCATTCTATTCCACAAACCACTCACTTAACCGAAGGAGCCCACCATCATCCTAACGACAGATCTTTTCATCCAAGGGTTAAAAATCTACAAGCACCGATGACTTGGTACTTTTAAAAGCATAGGAGCTCAATTCTCTCTCTCTCTCTCTCTCTCTCTCTCTCTCTCTCTCTCTCTCTCTCTCTCTCTCTCTCTCTCTCTATATATATATATATATATATATATATATATATATATATATATATATATATATATATATATATATATATATATGAGCTAGGCTTGTGTGCTTTTAGAAGCACGGAGGCCTCCGTGCTTGCAAGTCGTTTTCGATATTAGGACTTCCGAATGGACGATTGACTCCGTTACTGTAGTGCATCAGCTCCGCGAAATAGCGAAGTGCGGTGAAATCACGCGTAACGCGTCTGAAATATGATTACGAATGAGTTCGGGACGTTTCGATTCGAAGCAAAAGCCTCCAGATCGAAAAGTGAGTTGACGGCACGCAAATTTGGAGCTTCAGATTGTAAAGCTCCAGATTTTGCATTGTGTACCGGTACCCCCATTGAGTACCGGAACTAAAGGAGGAAAAACCCAGGTTGAAAAGTTTCAGTTTGTGCTGTGTTCGGGTACACCCATTGTGTACCGGAACTGAGTGAAGAACCCAAGTTTTAAGCTCTCGGGTTTACAGGAACTTGGCGGTGTACCAGAGCCCAAACCTCTGTGTACCGGTACTCAATGTTAAAGGAGGAAATTCTGAGTCCCTGTGTATCGGTACTCAAGGTGAGTACCGGTACTCAATGCCCAGAACTCTGTGACAGTGCAGGGAATTCATTTTTGAGCAAGGGCATTTCCGTAAATTCACAATGACCTGCAAATTTACCTACCCCCTGACTTTAAACATCTCTCTCTCTCTCTATCTCTCTCTCTCTCTCTCTCCTCAATCTCTCTCACTCTCCCAGTCTCTCTTTCTCTCTGTTTGGAACCAGAGAAAGAAAAAGAAAAAAAGAGGAAGAAAAGATGGAGAAGAAGAAGTGTGGGTTGTGGGATTTGATCTCTTGGAGCTTGGGAAACTTGAAGAGAACATCAAGGAGCACTCCAAGTGAAACTTCAACTTCCTTCTTGACTTTCTCTTTTGGGCAAAGAGCACCAACAAGAGGTATGTAGAAATCTAGGGCTTTGTTTTGGAGTATCTTTTGGGTTCAAAAGAGATGGAAACCATCTTATATGGGGTTTTTCTCTATTTTTTTAGGGCTTTCTCTTGGAGATTAGAGATTAACCCTTTTTTCTCTCTTGCAAGAACAAGAAGAGGTGGGGGATACTTTCCGAAAAAGGGTGATCTCTCCCCTTTTTCTTTGCCTTTCATGATTAGAAGCATGTTAATAGACCATTAGAGCTTTATGTGTAGCAATGGAACTATAAGAGCTTTATTTGAAAAAGAATGGTGGTAATGAACCTAATGTATGTGATTAGAGTTGAGTGTTAATGAATGTTAAAGCATGATGTTAGTTGTCTATATTGCACAATGATCATGATGACCTAGGAGAAAACCTAGTGTAAGGTTGTAATGAGTGGCATTAACCTTAGAAAAGAACAAATGGCATATGTTTAAGAGTTAAACTAAGGTTATGTAATAGAGTATTGAACTTAGAGTCATAACTCTAAGGTTTATGTGAAATTGGTGAGGTTATTGAGAAAAGCAAATGTAAACCCTAGAGCTTGGTCTTAGGGTGTGTGTGGATAAATGCACAATAACTTTAACTTCAATTTGAGTTAAATGAATGAAAGAGTAATGTTTAAAAGTCCAAGGGACTTTCTTGCAACCCTTGAGGCAAGGACGTAGGGTAAGAGATGAAGGAATAAAAAGAATTGCTTAAAGAGCAAAAGAAGCTAAAGGCTTAAGTGAATGAAAAGAAAAGAAAATGGCACCATCGGAAGCTGGGACTCGTAAGGGAGAGTAAGTCTTGGACCATTTCTCGCGGCTGCGGCCGAATTTATGCGAGATACTTCCGATGGTTGACATAGCACACGATTGCTATTGGCGCCTTAGATCGTCTCGTCTTGTGGTAGCATGACTACCAGGCACAGGCCCGTTGGGCGAGGCTTTCCAAGAGATAAGCAACTTGAACTAAAGCACAATAAAAAGAACGAGCAAAGTGGTCAAGTGGTCGAGCTAGTGTTGAACTTTGGTAGTGGCATAGTGGTCGTGCCATGGCAGTAGTATTATTTTACATGAGCATGATAGATAATATTTACAGTTTTTCGGTCATATTATTATCTATTATATTGTTTCCATTGGACCAAGCGGTGTAGAACATTCTCTCTCGGTAGTTGAACCCACTGGGAACTTTAAATAGTTCTCACACCCTTGGTGACCATTTTTCCAGGACCAGGTACATCGGGCGAGACGCACGACAGGGGCAAGGGCCCAGCAGCTTAGCAACCTAGTAGTCTAGAGTCGCCAGTTATTCATTTTGGTTTTATTTTGAGTGAGCTTGTATGTGAGGAAAGAAATATTGTAAATTTTTTTAATTGTTGCTCTAAAGTTTATCAATTGAAAGTTGTAATTCACTTGATATTTAAAGTTTCACTCATGCATTTACTTTCATGCTCTTTAAACTAGTTGTTTGAATGAATGAAAGTTTTTATGTACATAGTTTAGTATTCTGATTTATACTCTTCTGCTTGCACTAAATTGTGTTGTAATGGATGTAACTGTTCCTTTCGGGTGTTGAGAGGTCATGCCCAATTGGCGGGTCTGTTGGCGTGCCAAACCGACCAAATTGGCGGTCTCGGGCGTGACAATTACCTAGAAAATAAATTTCGCGATTTTTCAATATCATTTGACTAGTGATCGAAGGGATTTAAAATCAACAATTTTAATGGCCGTAGTGAACCATTTGCAAGTTTAACGGTATAGAAATATCTAAATCACGTAAAATTTTGATAGAAAATTCTTTATACTATATAAAAAAATCAATATCTTTGATCTAAAATTTTAGTGTCATATAATCACATTTTATGAGATTTTTATTTTCAGCCGTTGATTTTGAGTTCTTTCGATTACTAGGTAAATGATATCGAAAAATTGTAAAATTTATTTTCTAAGTACTTCAAATATTCTAGATTAAGTCTAACGGAGCCGATCGTCGATTCGGAAGTCCTAACATCGAAAACAACTTGATAGCACGAAGGTTTCCATACTTTTAAAAGCACACAAATCGAACTCTCTCTCTCTCTCTCTCTCTCTCTCTCTATATATATATATATATCTAATCTTATATTATTATTATAAGCAAACAAGTTTGGTGGTTTCGTCTCACCTCACCTCTTCATCGGTAAGTATGTGTATTTGCAATTATACCCCTCGTTTCATTAATTATAAAATTATTAAATTTGAGATTAAATTTTGAATATATATTATAAATTATTCAATTAATTATTAAAAGAATTAGCCAATATTAAAATTTCAAATGTGTTGGGTTTCAAATTTCTAATTTGATTCGAATTTGAACTCAAGTTTTAATTGTACAATCAACTATAAATTCTTTGTGGTATGCAATCAATTGTAAAAATCCAAATTCTATCAGACAATTTTCTCAATGATATTCATAAAAATTTAATTTAACAGATATGATCTCAAATATATGAGTTTTTATATAGTTTTGTGTACAATCTCTACAATATTATAATTTTAAAAATCTAATTATTACACATCAAGCAGGTACAAAAATTAGCAGCGTTAACTTCTAAAGTTCATTATATTATATATAAAAATTTATAATTTTTATAAATGGATCTTTTAATGGTGTAGATTACATTGGTTTGACTATAAATTTTAAAATATTTAAAAATCTATTAGAATTGAACCTTTTATAAATTCTTTTGAGCATTTTTGTTTCTTCACATGCACAACATAATAATACTTGGCTTCAAGTAACGTAGAAAATGAAGAGCCACCTATCTTGGAGAGTTTTCCAATTAATAAAGAAATTAATTAGTTTATCAGTTTTTTTTTTTCTTTATAACGGATCTTTTCATCTTCCACTCTAAATAATAAAAGGATAAATCCACTAAGTTTTTTAAACCATTTAAATTCCATTACCAATAGATTAATGGAGTACTTAATATATATTATAAATTATTTCTCTAATTGATTGAGTATTTTTTCTTCTCTATATAACGAGCCAATATTGTCAGAGTACGACATCAAGTGGGCTTCAACTTATTAGATATTGGGATTTTAGTAGGAAATATTGTGCATCTCTCCGAATTTGGAAGAATTCTATAATCTTAGTTAATGGTAAAGTTTTTTTAATTATTAATTTGTTGTTTTATAATATTAATTATAAATTAATTTTATATTATTTTGTTTAATTTTATTTCTTTTACACTTTATTTATTTATTTGTCCATACTTATATGATAGAAAATTATACATGCAGTGTTTTTAGATTTTTTTTCTTTTTTGATTTGTCCTTTAATAAGTTGCATAGTAATATTGTTTCACTCAATGAATGAATTAATTATTTTATTTTAATATGAAACCATTTGAGTAAGATAAATTGTATTGATAATGTCTCTTTGATATGAATTTTTAATGTCTTGAATTGCAATTAAAATATTTTTTATGTCAATCATTAATTCTTATATAAGAATCTTCAAGATCTATCTTGTCTTATGTGATATTGTAATTTTTATGTATTAATATTCATAATCTATTTTTCATTAGTTCCTATTTTTATTTTAATCTTCAATGGCCCATTGTTGGATTGTATTATGAGTAGCTAATAAGTCCTTATTAAATGTATAATACAAATAATAATAAAAATATAAATCCTGATTGTGTAATTTATAAGTAAATTATTAGATATTTTCTAACCCTTTTTAATTAGCACACGTTATTACTTTATTTTTATGAAATTAAATTTCTTTTCTCACATGGTTTCTGATTCTTAAATTTTTTATATTTTATTTTAAAAATATTCTTGACTAGTAGTTATTTTTAACATTGGGTGTTACTTTTTGATAAAAAAAGTTGAAAAATTGTTTGAATTGCAAAGTAACGAGCTCTGAGAGATAAAGATAAAATATTAATTCTAAATTTAACAAATATGTATAGCTTGCAACTATAATTGTAGTCGCATCTCTTTGCATGCCCACTTGATGTCGCATCTCTTTGCATGCCCACTCTTTGCATGCCCACAAATATGTATAGCTTGCTTTGACTAATTCCAACCCTTAGATCATGCTATTCCACCAACTATCCACTAAACCCAAGGAACCGACTATCATCCAAACCGTACATTCTTTCATCCAAGGGCTAAAAACCTACAAGCACCAATGACTTGGTACTTTTAAAAGCATAGGAACTCAATTCTATATATATATATATATATATATATAATTAGGCTACTATGCTATCGATAGCACCAAGCACTTGGTGCTATTAGATTTTTAGCTTTTGGATTAAGAGATGTGCGGTTAGGATGAAAGTGGTCCTCTAGGGTTTAGTAGGTGATTGATGGAATAGTATGATCTAAGGGGCGGAAATGGTCAAAGGGGTAGATCTAACGGCGAAAAACTTGGTAGCACCAAGTGCTTGGTGCTATCGACAGCTGTGACGCCCCAACTTCCCAGGGGGTCACCCATCCTAGAGCTACTCTAGCTCTAGCACGCTTAACCCTCTTAACCTCTTGGATCTTGCTACCACCCAAAATGCTATAGCTGGATTAAGAGATTTAGTCATATTATATCATTTATATATAGGACTAATCCAAATCCCGGGAATATCACATTCTTCCCCCCTTTAAGCCCTGACGTCCTCGTCAGGCTCAAAGACACTCACAACCACCAGGCGATATGAGACTCGTCTTGCTAGCCTTAGCCGACCTTGTGGGGAACTACACTCCACCCACAACAGTCATTAGCCGGAGAGCCTCGCTCTACCCGCTATATAACCCTGGCTCAGCCGAGACTTATCTCACATTTCCGGCGGGTGATTGGCTCTGATACCAAATGTAACGCTCCAAATTCCCAAGGGGTCACCCATCCTAGAACTATTCTAACTCTAGCACGCTCAACCCTCTTAACCTCTTGGGCGTAGCTACCACCCAAAATGCTATAGTCGAGTTAAGAGATTAGTCCTATTTATACCTTATATATAGGACTAATCCAAATCCTGGGGGTGTTACATTCCTCTCCCTTTAAGCTCTGACATCCTCGTCAGGCCCAAGCACACTCACAAGTATCAGGCAATGTGAGACTCGTCTCGCTAGCCTTAGTTGACCTTGTGGGAAGCTACACTCCACCCACAACGGTCATTAGCTAAGGAGCCACGTTCTACCCGCTATATAACCCTGCCTCAGCCGAGACACATCTCACACTTTTGACTAGTGATTGGCTTTGATACCAACTGTGACGCCCCAACTTCCCAAGGGGCCACCCATCCTAGAACTACTCTAGCTCTAGCACGCTTAACTCTCTTAACCTCTTGGGTCTTGCTACCACCCAAAATGTTATAGCCATGTTAAGAGGTTTAGTCCTATTTATACATTATCTATAGGACTAATTCAAATCCTAGGGGTGTCACATTCTTTCCCCTTTTAAGTCCTGACGTCCACGTCAAGCTCAAAGACACTCACAAGCACCAAGCGATGTGAGACTCATCTCGCTAGTCTTAGCCGACCTTGTGGGGAGTTGCACTCCAACCACAACGGTCCTCAGCCAGGGAGCCACGCTCTACCCACTGTATAATCCTGGCTCAGCCGAGACTCATCTCACATTTCCGGCTGGTGAATGACTCCGATAGCAACTGTGACGCCCCAACTTCCCAGGGGTTCACCTATCCTAGAGCTACTCTAACTCTAGCACGCTTAACCCTCTTAACCTCTTGAGTCTTGCTACCACCCAAAATGCTATAGCTGGGTTAAGAGATTTAGTCATATTATATCATTTATATATAGGACTAATCCAAATTCCGGGGGTGTCACAATAGCATAGTAGCTGGACTCATATATATATATAGAGAGAGAGAGATAGAGAGAGAGCTAGACTTGTGTGCTTTTAAAAGCACGGAGGCCTTCATGCTTCCAAGTCGTTTTCGATATTGGAACTTCCGAATGGACAATCGGCTCCGTTAAACTTGATCTAGAGTATTTAAAAGGCTTAGAAATTAAATTTCTCAAATTTTCAATATCAATTGCCTAGCGATCAAAGGGTCTCAAAATCAACAATTTTAATGACCGTGGTGAGCCGTTTGCAAGTTTAAAGATGTAAAAATATCCAAATCAAGTAAAATTTTGATAGGAAAATTCTTTATACTATATAAAACAAGATCAATATCTTTGATCTAAAAGTTTAGTATCATATCATCACATTTTGTGAGATTTTTTATTTTTAGCCATTGATTTTGAGCCCTTTCGATCACTAGGTAAATGATATCAAAAAACCGCAAAGTTTATTTTCTAGGTACTTCAAATATTCTAAATCAAGTCTAACGGAGCCGATCGTCGATTCGAAAATCCCAACATCGAAAACAACTTGGAAGCACGGAGGGTTCCGTGCTTCTAAAACCATACAAGTCCTACTATATATATATATATATATATATATATACATAATCCGGCTACTGTGCTATCGATAGCACCAAGCACTTGGTGCTACCAAATTTTGTGCCATTAGATCAACCCTTTTGATCATTTCCATGCGTTAGATCATACTATTTCCCCAACCACCCAATAAACCCTAAGGGTCCACTATCATTTTAACTGCACATCTCTTCATCCAAGGGTCAAAAACCTAATAGCACCAATGTGACTTTGTGCTATTAATAGTATAGTGGCCTAGTTCTATATATATATATATATATATATATATATATATATATATATATATATATATATATATATATATATATATATATATTAGTAGCAAAATCCCATTGTTGCTACCGATTTGTTTTTGATGATGGAGCTTCTAAAACGACGATCGGCACCGTTAAATATGATCTAGACCATTTAAATTATCTGGAAATCAAATTTCATGCTTTTCGATATTCTTTTCTTGTCCATCAAGTGGACACAAAAATGAACGGCTGAAAATGAATATTCTTCAAAAAGTGATGATAGGAGTCTTGTAATCAAGATCGAGTATAGATCTTGTTTTAAATTGTTTAAAGAATTTTCTAACCAAAATTCAATCGATTTAGATTTTTTTACACCGCTAAACGAGCAAACGTCTCATATCTACCATTAAAATTATAAATTTTGCAACTCTTTGATCATTAGGTCAATAATGTCGAAAAGTTTTGAAATTTGATTTCTAGATAGTTCCAGTGGTCTAGATCATGTTCAACGGTGTCGATCATCGATTCGGAGGCTCCATCATCGAAAAAAAATCGGTAGTAACAATGGGATTTTGCTACTAATAGTAGCCTAGTCCAACTATATATATATATATATATATATATATATATATATATATATATATATATATATATATATATATATATATATATATATAGTCCGACTACTATGCTTGTAAAAGCACCAAGCAATTGGTGCTTGTAAGTTTTCTACCGTTAGACCTATCCCTTTAACTAATTCCAACTCTTAGATCATGCTATTCCACAAACCACCCACTAAACCCAAGGGGCCCACTATCATCTTAACTGCACATCCTTTCATCCAATGGCAAAATACCTACAAGCACCAATGACTTGGTACTTTTAAAAACATAGGTGCTCAATATATATATATATATATATATATATATATATATATATATATATATATATATATATATAATATGGCTAGAATACTATTAATAGTATGAGAATAGTGTTTACTATCAAAATTTTTACCATTGCCTAGGGCTTAAGGGGGTTGGTGGAATAGTAATAATCCAATGGTTGAAAAATTGGTAAATGCTATTCAAATATTTTTTATAGCATCCCAGGTGAACTTATATATATATATATATATATATATATATATATATATATATATATATATATATATATAGAGAGAGAGAGAGAGAGAGAGAGAGAGAGAGAGAGAGAACTAGGCTAGAATACTATTAACAGCACCAAGTCATTGGCGGTTAGGATGACAACGGTCCCCTAGGCCCTGTTTGGTTGTGGGATAAAGGGGGAATAACCTCCTTTATCCCACTATTCTTGCCAAACGGGGATAAAAAATGACTAGAGATAAAAGTTTAAAATAACTCTTGCTTAACGGGTTATTCTGGGATAACCCGTTAAGAAATATTCCAACCCCCCCTGGAATAGGGTTTATACCTCAGGGGTAGTGAATGGAATTTTTTTTTTTTACATTAGCTTACCTTCTAATCTGAGATCAAGGATTTAAGTGCTGTGGCACGAGATCGTGCCGAAAACTTGCCGGTACGGTATGGCACGGTGCGTGCCGAGCCGTGCCGATGAGTGCAAAGCCGTGCCGATGAGTGCCGATCACAAAAAATACATACGTGCCGACACATAATGGCATGAAATATTTATCTTTTTTTAGCAATAAAATTTTTTAATTGCTTATTATGTATCTTTATCAAATATTTTGAACTTTATTGAGAAAATTACTTAGTACATTTAAGAAAAAGAGGTTTTGAACTGTGCCATCGGCACGGAGGCTGTATCATGCCGGTATCTTGTTGGCACGATACGGCACGGTGGATACGGTCCGTGCCGATGGATACTTAAATCCTTGTCTGAGATTATATGAACATGAGGCTATGTAATCTGCAGTTATGCAATTATTTTTGTTTACTAATTATTATTTACTAAAATATACTATAAAATATAAAAAATTATTTTGTTTACTAATTATTATTTACTAAAATATACTATAAAATATAAAAAATTATTTTGTTTAGGTGGGATATAATTTATTATTTACAATTAAATTGCCATTTTAATTAATTTATAATAATTAAAATTAATTTATATATGTATATAAGCCTTATAAGGTAAGGACAAAGTTGGCATTTTGATAAAAAATCTATCATCTTTTTTCACTATTCTCTACCATTCTATAATTTTAACCAAACACAATTTTTTCTATTACAGAGAATACCAACTTTTGAACCAAACGCAATTTAACTTTTATACTTGATTATCCCGGAATAGCAAGCTATCTCAGGTATAAAAAACTTTATACCTCTTAAATTTATACCCGAACCAAACGGGGCCCTAGGGTTTAGTGGGTGGTTGGTGGAATAGTATGATCTAAAGGATGAAAATGGTCAACGGAGTAGATCTAACGGTGGAAAACTTGATAGCACCAAGTGCTTCATTCTATTGATAGCATTGTAGCAATACTCGTGTGTGTGTGTGTGTGTGTATATATATATATATATATATATATGTGTGTGTGTGTGTGTGTGTGTGTGTGTGTGTGTGTGTACATATAAATATACATGCAAAAGACATTTTTACTATTTAAATTTTGGCCAAACACGAGCTAGCCCAACTCACTTGTGTTCAGCTCGCTGGCAGCCCTAGATATATTACATCGATGGGTAACCACAAATCACGATACTAAGGAATAAATCCAGCAATTCATACCCTTGAGGTCATAGAAAATGTGTAGATTGTTTATGAGCAAAGCATAATTCTAATATACCAATTAGAAGTAGCTCCTGTCAAGTTGGTCCACTGCACTGTGAAATGTTAAAAACTAGTAGGCATAGTACATTTTGAAGAAATTACACTTCAAGAAGCTTCATCAAAAGCATTTGTCTATTTCTGTAAGTGAGTGTGTGTATGTTCTGATTTTGTAAGTTGACGTACAACAAAAAATTCCACAGATATTAACCAAAGCACATTTGACCAGCGAACAAACCACAAGGACTAGTAATTTGTAAATGGGCCCAAAAAAACTTCTAACTTTAAAGAGTGAAGATATGAGACACTGATATTAACATATTCTTCCCGTGTCCTTTTAAAGGAACAAACAATGAATTTCAGCAATATCCATGACCAATTACCTCTCTACTTACGCGTTGTCCTACAATTTTCAAGTACCTCTCCACTTGCGCATTGTCCTACAATTTTCAAGTACCTCATATTACAGCTGACAACACATGAGTTTAAAAACAGCTAGAAATATAAACTAGGGGAGCGAGCCATTGAGCTTGGCTTGGTTTTCAAACCGGCCCAAGCTCAGTCTTTTATCAAACAAAATAGGGCTCAAGCCAGGCTTTCGATATCAATTTGTTGAATGTGCCTAGCTTGAGCTCGAGTCAGTATCCATGAATTCGACTTAGAAAAGCTCAAAATTATGCATGATTTACTAAATAAAGTAACTGATCCTGGTTAGTGTGGGTCTAGAGCTCTGCTTGTCTGGTTAGTGTGGGTCTAGAGCTCTGCTTGCTTTCCCACATTGGACAACTACGATTGTGGGGCAATTAAACAGTTTTGTTTAAATTTGATGTGGTTTAAGATCCCAGACAATAGGGGCTTCCGCCTTAAAAAGATCGGTCCCTCTATTAGATACCAAACATGCCAAGCTTGAGTTAGTTCAAGCTAACATTCTAATCATTTCGAGCCAACCCTAGTATGTCTCAGCTTACTTGAGCTCGGTTATTTCAAACTCCTACTGTGAGCAAGACAACCAAACCTATTAACATTCAAATTTGGAACATTAGAGTAATGTAATTGTTTGGAAGACAGCAGCACAAACATTTGTATCAAATGATAATTGATAATCCACCATTTGAGTTTTATCTTCAATAGTTCAATCTGCTAGCATGTGGAAGCTTTTCCTACTTTCAATTCCCTACGACTTTATAACAAATATATCAAATCTAGAATAATTTAGCATATGTAATATAATAGTTTTAAAGGTAAAATACAATATATACAAAACAATGCAAAAATAGCTGTCCTTGCAAAGAGTAGTGTGAGGAACTTGCATGCATAGGGAAACATGCCATATGGTTTTGTTATCTAATATTCATCGGCTATAAATAGCAGAATAACTAAAGGAGAACTTACCATGAAAAAGCTGCTATAAACATAGGAATCCTGCATTACTATGAGAGTGGAAGGATTCTTTGATTTAAATAACTTCGCTCTTTCAAGAGCGCTATCCACTTCCTCTTGTGTAACAGGCCTTCGTTGCGATATTAGTGAAGGCATTTTTTGGACCTTTGCCACAGCTATGTGAAAGATAAACAGAAGAACAAATTAATCCAAGAACTTCTAAAGTGAAAATCGCCTCCTAGATGTAAGAACTATTTCAGCAAGGGAAAACTGACCCTCCCCTCGTCGACGTACATGTCCATAGTTTATTAGTTTCAAGGATTTCGAAGACTTCGTTGTTGTTTCTGAGAAGTCCTTTTCATTGAAATTGACTAGCTTCTTGCTTGACGAGTGTGGTGTTGATGTTTGTGAATAAGGAGCAGCTGGAACACATAAAAAAAAGTTCTTATATATAGGAGAAATATGGTGCAAGCAATTTAAAAAATTAATGAAAACCTCAAGTCTGTGTGTGTGTGTGTATATATAACTACATAGTAGAATTCTTTAATCATTCACCATTTTCCTCATCTGGTGTGGAGTTAGCCTTTCTCACAATTAAATTTTGCAAGTTGTCCCAAGCCAACGACATGATACTGCACTCTCTTGGAGTAACTTTACTTGCATTTTTTGAAGATGATGGTAAAGGGACCTCCATCAAGTGGTTTGCATTGGCCAACGATTTTCCTTCGAGATATAAAGGTCCAAAGTGTGGGCTGCTACAAGCTACATGAATCCAATTACAATTAAATCAATTGAAACAACTATAAAACATTAGAAATAAGTGACATTAACCTAGACAGGTGCAAGCAACAACAAGCATGAAAATTCTCGAAATGCACATATTCTCGATCATACCGAGGAGACTTGTGATCGTTTTTGTCTTCTTCGACTTACCAAAGCAATCAACAGATCCCTTTGAAGCCGACCTGCTTAAAGTGTTACAGTTCTTCTTCAATGGTGGGAGATCTTTCGTGGAATCACTCACCCCTAGCCTCTTCTTTGAATTGACCCCTACGGTATCATTTTGGAAAGAATCAACAGCCTTCGGAGTGTCGTCTAACAAGGTCTCCCCCTCTTCTTCCTTTTCCTGTTCCTCTATACTACTCTCAATGGTGACAATGGCATCGCATTGGGGTCGGCGAGCAGAAAAAGCTGCCTCCTTCTCACATGCAGTTGAATCAAAAACCAAAACTGAGAATCGCATGCGCCCGTCATACTGGAAAACCAAGAAGTCACCCGCCGCCAAAGAATGATCTGCAACAAATTCTTTCCACCCGCTCTCAAGTATAAATCCCTGAGAGTTCTCCACCAATTCTACATTCCATATGCTGCCACCTGGACCTTTTAAAGAGACCATTCCAGGAGATTCGTTCTCAAGGTGCTTCCGAAATGCAGGTGGGATTTCCTACAGAACCCATGAATTAAATTTGGATAGAATGCTCTATCAGTCCCCTTACTTTTAGCTAAGTTACACTTTGGTTCTTGAACTTTTAAGCTGGACATTTGACACCCTAAACTCTCAAGTGTTTCACTTTAATCCTTAACCTTATTTACTTTAAGAAGAAGAAAAGATAATGACTGCAATAGCACATCCATACATACATGCAACACAATGGTACTCAATCTCATCTGATATTTCAGTCCACACCATCCATTTAGTTACAACCCTTTCTCCACTTGAAGATTGCACAGTTGGATGAAAGTAAGAGATTGGCAGACAACCGAGGGTTCATGGTGCGCCAACGTACATAACTACATATGCACTAGGTACAGCGAATAATTTTTTTCCTTCTAAGGCAAGGACTGAAGTGAACCATTCTAAGAGTTTGAGATGTTATACGTCCAACTTGAAAATTCAAGGACCAAAGTGCTACTTCAATAGAAGTCCAAAGAATACAAACGAAATAAAGCTAATTAAATTTCTTATAAAGGTTGATTTATATATCAAAAGATGAAATCTTTACTCAAAGTTGTGCTTTTCGAGAGCATTTTCTGTTTAGTGCATTGCACTTATTGATAATCTAGAGTTCAGTTACTGAACTCATGCAAGAAATCAGGTAAAAATGTTTGGAGACCCCTTCTACTGTAGCCCATTTTGAAATGATCTCCCCACCTAAATTGGTGATCTTATCAAATTCAATAATGATTCATTATGTTGAATATAAATGTTAAAAACACTCGTCTCTGGTAGCTTAAGCTTTTAGAGGTAGACGGTTGCTTTGCATCGTTTTAAATGGTAATAAGTATAAGAGCAGTAGGTCCTAAGTTTGTATCCCATGAGGCCTATCGCCTCATTTAATTAAGTTTATATATTTGGCATATCAAAAAAATCCCATGTTTTGAATTTATATTAAAAGCACCATCACCTGGTAGTTTAAGCTTGTACAGACAAGCTGTTGCTTCACATTATTTTACATTAGTATTTCAACTACTTTTTAACAAATGAAATTGCAACAAAAAAATTTCTAAACTCAACTAACTATAATAACTTTGATCAAACAAATTAGAAGTTGAAGGGGTGATAATAAAAAAAAACAAATAGTTGAGGAGCCCATTTCAAAATGGCCTGCGACAGAGGAGCCCAACCTACATTTTTACCACCAAATTACTGCTTTGGAGATAATATAGACCAAAAAGTTAGATCTCTCAAAACAAGAGATTGTTGAAGCCCAAATTATTAAAATCGAAAAAATGCTGCATATTTTGATATTAGAAAAAAAAAAAAAAAAAAAAAAAAAAAAGAAACCCTAAAATTTTGAACAAGAGAGGGGAAGAAGAGGTATAAGGAAGCCTACCAGGTGTTGGGATAGGAGATCGGGGAGGAAGACTTTAAAGAAATGGGGGGCCGATCTCGCCATCGAAGAGGAGGAGAAGGAAGTCCCGAGCTCCGTCTGCCGCGCGATTTTTGCTTTGGTTTGCCGTACAAAACCCTCGTCAGGGTTTTAGCCCATTTTAGGTTTCATTCCCGGCTGTTACAATTTTAATTGGGCAAAATCCTTTTAAATCTTTCTATTTAAGGAAAATAAAACGTACACCTTTGATGGTACTGTACTACACTGTATTATTATATCACTAGTGCTATGGGTATACCCATGTTCGGGATATACATCATACACCCCAAACATGGGTGGCTGGAATTGATCGTAAAATAGCGGGAGTTTATTCTCACCCCGCCTCTTCTTGTCTCTCTCTAAAACACTCTCCACTTCGTCAAAAACTCTCTCTAAAACACTACTCCATTCCCTCTCTCTCTCGCGCTCGCTTTCTCTCCATTCCCTCTCTCTCGCGCTCGCGCTCTCTCTCTCTCTCTAGAGCTCTCTCTCTTTCTCTCGCTCGCTCGCTACGCCTGTCGACCAGCACCCGAGGGCCGCTCAAACCAGGGCTCTCTCGTCTCCGTCGCGTAGGGTTTCCTTCTAATCGCCTTGCTCAGCACTCGAGGACCGCTCGACCAGAGCTCTCTCGCCTCCGTCACCTTCATTGTGTAGGGTTTCCTTCAATCACCTCGCCTCGCCGCGCCGATCGGTAGGGTTTCCTTTTTTTTTTCCTTTTTCTGTTTTTACTTCAATTTATGTTATTCTACCAATTATCATGAGATCATAGCAGCTTTGTAGTGTTTACTGAGCTCACCTGTTAATCCTGAAAGGCACATTCTCATATGACATGATCACAACTGGAATTTCACCCATAGCACTACTCATGTCTTTAAGAGATGAAGACTCCTGAATTCAGCAATTTAAAATAAAAAAAACCCAATTAGACCATTTCCTTTCTACACAAATAAGTGTACCGGTACATTGTGCACATTGTGTACCGGTACCATCCTGAGGAACACCTTTGTACCAGTACACCTTGTTCCATTGTGTACCGGTACATTGTGTACCGGAACACCCCTGTAATACTAGTGTCAAGAACAGTAATGGCTCAGGAATATTGTTTTAGGTAACAGCTATATATGGTTTCTGTACAGTCATATAGACAAAACGGATTACTTGTATGCTTTCCTTGCTTTCAACAGTGCATATATATCTCTTTAAACAGTCCATATTGCTTTGAATAGTCCATAAATTCATGTTGTACTAAGATATGATTTTATCAATACAAACTGATATGGTGATTATAATGCAGCTGAAGATATGGTTTCTACCAGAGCTATGTCGTCGAGTAGAGTGGCCGAGGAGGCCACCACTAGTAGTCATGGTAGGAGAAAGAGCCCAACGAAGATTCAATTGGTTTGTGGAAGATGTTTTCCAAACCATCTATACAATACGATGATTGTACAAGAGTCTCCCAAGACTGAGGCCAACTATACCACCGCTGGCCCAGCACTAAGGAAAGTTATCTCTACTGAACAAATGGCACTCTTGAGAACAACGCCATTTGCTTCATATATTGACCCTCCACCTCTAAAGCAAGACCTTGTATTAGTGGATACTCTCCTAAGTTTTTGGGATGAGGAGAACAGAGGTGTTAGAATCGGAGAAACTTTCATTCCCCTTATTCCGGATGAAATAGCTGTCTTGGTTGGGCTACCGACGCAGGGGGAGCCGATTGAATGGTCGAAAATGAGTATAAATTCGAATATTTTTGATAAATACTTTAATGGCGATTATAAGCACGCCGATAGAAGAAAACTTCGTCATATCTTATACACTCTTGCTGGACAGCAGGGTAGGGACGCCGTCACCGATTTTGTCTCCGTTTTTGTATTATATGTTTTTGCGACGGTTCTCTTTCCCACTAGCCACTACAATGTGCCGAAGGCTCTGTATAGATATATAGATGATATACATAGAATAGGCGACTATGCCTGGGGGCATACTATATATAATTTTCTTGTAAGTTCTATTTCGAAAGCATCCCGTCGTGTAAAGCGTCGGAATAGAGGGGACGAAATAAATGCCGGCTATATTGATGGGTGTACAGTAGCCTTCACGGTGAGTACAATTCTAAATTAGTGTTTTAATATATTTTATTTTGTAAATATTCATATGTTCATTCCATTGCTGATAACTCATGATGATCATAAATGTAGAGCTGGGCGTATGAGAATATAAAGGGTTTGGGTACTTCTGATGGGGATAAGGCTGTCCTACGGATGAGAAAATGGAAAGTTTCAGTAGCATTTAGGAGTTATGATAAGCTTAGGAAAAAATTATTGTCTTATTCTCCTTCAGAGGTAATAAATTCTTTAAGGAATGTTAATTTTAAAAATTTCCTTTAAAATATTAAATGTAAATATCTAATGTTATATATATATATATATATATATATATATATATTTATATATTGCAGGTTATACCCAACTTTACCTATCGTCCGGAAGAAATGTATATATTAAATCGTACGGCACGTGTTGGGCAGCTGCCGCAGGTATTATATAAAGTAAGGATTATATACGTTATGATGTGGTTACTTTACTAATTTCCCTACTGACCGTCTTTGCGTGCTTCTTTATTGATTCAGATTCAAGCGGCTACTCCTGTGGCTACTACCTCTAGAGCTGGGGATAGTAGCAATATAAGAAATTTAATTAATAATTTGGAACAAGCTCTTTATGGCCTCGAAGAGCGGATTAAAATCTTGGAAGCAGAGAATATCAAGTTAAAGGATATAAATAAGAAGCTTCAGGATCAAATTTTGAGCGGCTCTGCTGTTGCAGCAGGAGAAGGTGCGGCGAAAGGCGATGTCGAAAAAGAAAATGTTGAAGATCAGGCTGAAGGTGGGCAGCACACATTAGCGAAAGAAACCAGCGAACATCCCGTTGATGCTGGTGAGATTAATATAGTGGTGCCCACTGCCGATATTAGAACCGACGTCCCTTCGAGAATTGAAAGAATTAAAGGTCGTGAAAGAAAGCGAAAGGAATTATCAGATGATTTCACGGCTGGGAAAAGAGGAAAAAAAGGATATTATATTAGAAAGCGCCGCCGAGATTCTAAAGAGCAGAGGTCGAAAGAAACTGAAGTTTCAGATTCTGCGTCCGTGGCCATTGCCGACGTTCTTATGATAATGTTGTATTAAGTTCATTGTATTTTGTCGTAACAAATCTATAAAGTAGCATTTCTATAAAGTGGGACAATTGCATAATGTTTTGGATGCTAACAGGAATTAAAAAAAAGAGTTTAGTGATCTAGAAGGTGGAGTTTCATCCATCAATATTCCGAATGAACCCTCTCTGGATAGCTCACCCGGATTCATTATTGAGCCTCGTCGCGACTATCCGGGTCGAGATAAAATTCCTAAAGAGGAAGATTTTGCAATCAACTTTTTTATATCACAACCAATAACGAAGTTAGTCCACCATTTCATATATTCTTTTAATTGTTATATATGTCTATTTCAATTTTCTCATTACTTAGCATAATATCTCAAATTATTTTTGATAGGGGAGCTATATGGGAAGATAGCACCAAAGGGTCGGATTCGCCTTCTATTAGTGGCGAAATCCTCCGAAACTTCTTATTTGGAGGCCCGACCGGCGATGAGGTTCGTGCAGTGAAAACGACAAAAAACTAGTTAAATCTTGTAATATATATATATATATATATATATATATATATATATATATATATATATATATATATATATATATATATATATATATATATATATATATATATATATATATATATATATATGTGTGTGTGTGTGTGTGTGTGTGTGTGTGTGTGTGTGTGTGTGTGTGTGTGTGTGTGTTTTAACATAATTTCTTTTTGTTTTCTAATATAGGTGATAAATGTATATTTTCATATTCTTAATACGATGGATATGAATGGTGTACAGAAATTTAGCCATCCTGCTCTTTTTTGTCGAACTGAAGTTTCGGTGAGTTTGATATTTGTTTTAGTATTATATTATTTTTATAAAGTTACATTTATGTACATATCACCTTAATGAAACCACGAATTATACGTGTCTTTTTAAGATCAAATATAGCTATTTTGTATATATATGACAACACATTTGAGAATTTAGAATGTACACTGCAACACAATTTTGTTCTCTTATATTGTGACTTCAAAGCCTGATCCCTTTTATATTGCACAATTATAATGCTGAAATATAAAAGCCTCTGAACTGTTAAAAACAGTAGTCATTCAATATTTATGACCTTTTGTTTTTTTACTTATGTTGCATTATTCACCATAATTTCATTCATTCAAACCTTTTGTCGTGATAAGCATTTAAAAAAACCAAGATTGTAAGGAATTGATTATTATATTGATGTTGTAACTATATTTCCTTTTATGTCCAGATGCACATACTTAACAAGATGGCAGGAATAAGGCCGGACGAGGCAATCACAGCTGACTTCATCCGGAATGTCGGCTACGATTCGGCATCCGTACGGCACTTCTTGGAAATAATAACTCCGGAAAGTATCAGCTGTAATCGATTTATAATTATTCCTGTAAATAGTAATTGGCATTGGCATTTGCTTGTCATTGATTTGAAGGAATCCCATTTTGAGAGTTGGAATTCCTTGTGGAGTCATTGTGTGGCAAAGGATGCGGCAAACATATTGGTATGTATATTACTTTTATATTTATTACATTGATATATGCATAGAAGTTTGACTTAACTATTTCTCTTATGCAGGCGAAGTGGTTTGCATCATATTTTGAGTATATCCTTGAACAACGCATCGGCCACCCAAATGTCATATGGCAGCTAGATTGTCAGCAACAAGGTTCGACTGAGGTTGATTGTGGCATGTACACATGCCTATTTGCTGAAAGAATTGTACGAGGCGGCTCCCCCGATCTTTTGGTTTATGAAAAAGATCCCCCGTATTTTCGGGTGCACATGGTGAGCCAAATCTTACGAGATCCATGTTGCGTGACTTCTAGTTCGATGCTCGCATCTAGTACGTAAAGATAATGATGTACAATAAATACTTTGGTTTAAGTTATATGTTAAGTCGTATTGATTTGTTGTATATCCGATGAATATTGTATTGAGTCATATTATTGATTCATTGTATCCCAGTTTTGATCAGTTTCATTTTAGTTTTATGCTGAGTTGTATTGATTCGTTGTAAAGCAGATGAATATTGTATTGATTCATTGTATCCCTATTTTGATCAATTTCAGTTTTATGTTGTATTGTATCAATCCGTTGTAAATTTGATGAATATTGTATTGATTCATTCTATTGATTCATTGTATCTTAGTTATGATCGGTTTCTGTTTTATGGTGAGTTGTAGTGATTCGTTGTAAATCTGATTAATTTTATGCTGAGTACCTCACTAATTTTTTTTTTCTATATTTTACATTTTATAACTTTATTTTATATTAAATTTAAATATTTTATTAAATTTTATTTGTTTCAAAATTATTAATTTTAAAATTTAAAAATTTATACAATTCTTTTATATAATTTTAAAGAAAAATTTAGTGAGGTACTAAATACTGAATACCGGTACTTAGTGAGGAATCCAAGTGTCTCAGGTTTCTGGTTTTGAGGAACTTTCCTGTACCGGTACTGAGTGAGAAATCCATGTGTGAGGCTTTCGGGTTTTGAGGAACTTGGTTGTGTACCGGAACCATGTGTCTCGGTACTCAATCCTTAGTACCGGTATTGTGTGAGGAATCCAAGTGTGAGGCTTTCGGGTTTTGAGGAACTTGGATGTGTACCGGAACCATGTGTACCGGTAGTCAATTGTCACGCCCCGGGTGTAAACCAGAACCCGGGCCCGTCCACAGATCCGCCGTGCATACAGAATTTCCCGTGTACACGAAGCGCTGGTAACCTACTCAGATATAAGAGATAATATGTAGTGATCCGGCCTTTCGGGGTATTTTTGACTTACGTGTAGTCATTTAAGCCTTTAAGTGAAATAAAATTATTCAATTCTTAAAAGTTGGCCATTGTGAGGTGCTAGTATTTTTCTGCGATAGAGCGCGGAAAAAGAAAGCCGACGGTACGATCGGATCTGAAATCCGATATCGGGATCCCCGGAACGGGATTCAAAGTGATACGGTGATTAGTCGTGCATCGGAATCCGTGCTAAATATCGTGCACCCGTTAGAGATAAGGTGGGTTATCTCGTAGGGGATAATTAATTAGTTAATTAATTATCCCAGACGGAAAATTAATAATTCTCTTACGTACGAATTAAAGAGAAATTAATTAAAGATAAAGTACGACTATATAAGGGATCCCGATTATCGAAAGAAAAGAAAAGAAAAATAAAAACCCTAATCGGTGAGAAAAGAAAAGAAAAGAAAAGACGGAACCCTAGCCGGAAGAAAGGGAAAGGAGAAAGAGAAGGAGCCCGATCTTCCCGGACACCGAACCGAAGGCAAGAACGCGACCGGACAACCTTCCCGTCGATCTTCGGTTAGTAAAATAATTGATTTAAATTATTTGGGATTTTTCCGTCGTCTCTTTCGTTGAGTTCTTGGTTTCTTGTTATCGGACTTCCGATCGACGTTTTGGTTGTTCGTCGATCGTTGGTTTAGTCATTAGAATTATCGTGTATTTATTCGGGAATTTTTGGGGATGTTTCGTTGGAACATAGTGGGTTAACGGGAGGCCGCCGCCGCCGTTGTTAAACGGGAGGCCGCCGCCGTCGTTACCATGTTCGTGGGGTCGTCGCCGGAGTCGCACGAGAGCGAAAACGGAGAAGAAAACCGAAAAAAGGGCATTACTGTTCACCCCGTACGGGTTTCTCAGCCCGCGGTCCACGAGCCAGAGCGTGCACCCGGCGCACGCCCCACGGCGCGGAAGCCGCAGACCCGGCGCACGCCTCCGTGCGCCGGCCCGGCCCGCTCAGGCGCGGTGCACGCAACAGCGTGCACCCGGTGTGTGCCGCAGGCCCGTGCGGCCGTGACCCCGGTGCGCGCTAGTGTCGTGCACCGGCCCGGCCCAGAATGCGCGGTGCACGCTTCCTGCGTGCACCCGGCGCATTCCGCGCAGCCGCCGACGCTGTAAACCC
The DNA here is from genome assembly GCA_029204045.2 of Tillandsia leiboldiana. Taxonomy (NCBI): domain Eukaryota; kingdom Viridiplantae; phylum Streptophyta; class Magnoliopsida; order Poales; family Bromeliaceae; genus Tillandsia; species Tillandsia leiboldiana. The sequence continues at coordinate 10,908,059 of CM055077.1, read as the reverse complement.
GGCCCGCGCCTGCCCTGTGCACCACCCGACAGCCCAAAGTTCGGTGGCTCCGTTTGGGTCCGTTTTTCCACCGTTTTGAGCGCCGTCTTCGCCGTTGGGATCACAATCTCCGCGGTTTTCTTGGCATGGCAACTTGGGATCTTTTTGGTCACTGTTTTATTAGGTCGGGTGCTAATTTCGCCGACGCTCCGCGCCTCGACGAAATCGTCGGGGGCGCGCCGTCGGGTCTCTTTTCTCATCATTCCCGCCGTCGGGGCCTTCTTGGTTTTAACCATTGACGTCCCGGGTGGGCTACCGGTTGAGGATTGAGTTTTGTTGGACCTTTCCGTCAAAAAGAGTAAATTGGGTCTTGTGTTTTCGGATGTTAGTACACGTTTTTGACTATAGATATCTTTGCGGACTTTTCTTTAGGTCCAAGTGCGCAGCGGGGGTGCGCGAAAGATTCGGGTGTTCCGATCTCGCTTCAAATAGGTGGGTACGGTTGCGATAAGTGCAACAAGTGCAGTAAGTGCATCTATCGTTATTAAAGTGCTCTTAATTTATCTAACAAAGTAGATTGACAGTTTAACCTTTCGCATAATTGTGTTTTTATCTAACAATTGAAGCGGCTGCGGTCGCAATGCTCATGACACGCCAATCTCGGCAAATCCGTTTTCGGATGCTGCACGTACACAGGCGGATTGGCCTCCGCATGGGTGTACTTTTCCGGAAGAGTGGTCTCTTATGACCCGTGTTCCTCACAAAGGGGTGGGAGCCGTGAGGACCCCTTCGCGCTCGCTGGGAATAGCACACCAGCACCGTGAAGGGGTTAAATGCATCAAAGAAGTGTTTGCGCACGAGGGGAGACTTTAGTCTCTCCGACAAATAATCTGGGGTTGGTGCCCAATTAAATTGATAAATCTGGGGTTGGGGCCCAGCTTAATATGTGCAGGGTTTTAGCGAAAGGTTCTGGTGTTTTCGGTTTGCTCCTTATTCCTTATTGTTATTAGACATCTACTTTGTTTGTCACTGACATTACCCACTCCGTGACAGGCGTTACGAGGTGCGTTAGCCGGGAGGGCGTTGAGACTGCGTCGCGAGGGCCGTAGTCAGAACACTTGGTTTTTATTATCTCATTTCTCTTACGCTTAACTTAGTTAATTTGCTTGTGGGTCGTAATATTCGTGGACATGTATTACTTAGCGCTGTGGATGAGTTGTACTTTTATAGTTTGGTTCTTTTGGTGATGTTTTCTTATGCGGCACGTTTTCATGATAAACCAAATGTCTTCGAAAAGGTTTTCTCAAAACGAAGTGCCGTGTGGGCACGGGTTTTGCAACCGCTGGCTTTATCCTTTCTAAACAGTGATGCCGCTTTAGTATTCCGCTTGATGTTGTATGTCTATTGTATGGTTGATGGTTGGTGTTGATGTATGTTGTTGTAAATGAGACGCCGTGCATATACAAAGGAGACTCTGTCCGCGGACGGGGAGAATTTGTGTATGTGGCGGTCTGGCACGCACCGGGGATGAGGTTTAAATTACCTTGTTAAGAAGAAAAAAAAAAGATACACACGATTTTCCGCTTTGATAGACTCAAAAACCCCCGGGGGCGTGACAGATTAAATGGTATCAGAGAAAACAACCATCACCATAGTAGACGTGATCCACATCCACAGTGTAGGGTACCGCAAGCAAATTAGACATGAGATAACCAAGGTATAGTTGCGTAGTACGTGAGAGTACGGGGAAAAGGGAACGTAATGTAGGTGTAATCGTAAGACAGGGTGTTAGGGTTATAACCTTAGGGTTGACGTGGTTTCTTTGTATTACAGCAGACAACGGCCAGGATCCGGCCACCGAGTGCTAACCATTCTCAATGGACAGGATGGATCCCGTAGCCGCAGCCAACCGCCTACTCCGCAACCAGCTACGCGACATAGCGGGGCAAATGCTAACTCTCACTGAACGCCTAGGCATACTGACTCAGGATTTTGAGGGTGTCGACCGCATCCGGCAGGACGCCAGGGACGGCGCCTATCGGGGAATGCCGCCGGCAGGATTCCCTACTTTTAACGAAGCGGTTATGTTGGCCCGGCGGGCAGAGCAAGAACTGGCCGAGACACGCGCTCGGCAGAGTTATCCCTATCCCAGTCCGGCAGAGAACCCTTTCCAGCAGGGCCCGGCACTCAAACGTCCGAGGACAGAGGGAAACTTTGGAAAGGCAATGAGAGGAGGATCCAAACCGCAGAGGAAGCCGTGTCCCATATGCAGTGGGGCGCATCAGGTGACTGACTGTCCATGGAGTCACGACCACTGCTACCGGTGTGGCAAACCAGGACACGCACGCTTCGAGTGCCCACGGAAACCGGGCACCACCAGGCCTCCGGCACCGCGACCGGAGGGGACAGGGAAGACTGCTGCACCCGTTCCACAAGGGGGCCCCGCCCCGGAGGGCCAAGGAGGAGGACGTCCGGAGAAAGCGCGGAAGGACGAACCGACACCAGCAAGGGACGCGAAACCACTTCAGGGACCGTGCGTAATCTGCAAGGGTGCTCACCCGGTGGCAGAATGTACGTGGAGGTACCATTACTGCAATCAGTGCGGCTTACCGGACCACTCCCGTGCCTTCTGCCCTCAGAGGCCCACTTCCGCCGCCGCCACGCCACCACAGCAGGAAGGACCAGAGAGTGCTGCGGCCCCCGTTCAGCCAAAGGATTCGCCTGACGACCAGCAATCCGCAGACTCCTCAGACGTCAAGTCCCTTCCCCAGCACGCCGTACGACGCTGGCCCAAGGGCTGTGGATGGGCTCCCCGGGATGCTGCAGTGGAGGACGCTACGTCCCAGACCTAGTAACGGCAGGTAAACTCTTGGGTTCACTTTTCCTTCTTAGATTAGGAGCACCGGTCACACCTTAGCCTGCTACCCCTGTTAGACTCTCTCTCTCTCGCTCCCTCTCTCTAGAATCTTTAAGTATTAGGCGGAGCCTCCCCCGGCCGATGTGCGCGGGCGAGCTTCGAAGCATAGGAAAACCTTGTGTACTCGGGGCCCGTTAAGGGCCATGCAAGGAATAAATAGGCTCCACCCTATGCCTTGCAGCCGAGAACTCAATGGGCCGATAGGTAGTTCAGGGCCGCTCCCCAGATAAGGATCAGCGGTCCCGTGGTAAGGGAATTTCCGGACGTGTTTCCGGCAGAGCTCCCCGGAGCGCCGCCGGAACGAGAAGTCGACCTCCCTATTGAACTACTTCCCGGCACCAAACCCATCACCAAGGCACCGTACAGGATGGCCTTCGCGGAGTTGAAGGAACTCAAGGCACAGTTGGAGGACCTTTTGGATAAGGGCTTCATCAGACCTAGCGCGTCACCCTGGGGCGCGCCCGTCCTGTTTGTGAGAAAGAAGGACGGAAGTCTCCGGTTGTGCATCGACTACCGGGAGATAAATAAGGTCACCGTTAAGAACAAGTACCCCCTGCCAAGGATCGACGACCTCTTCGACCAACTACAGGGGGCGACGGTGTTTTCAAAGATTGACCTGCAGTCGGGCTATCATCAGGTCCAAGTCAAGGGGGAGGACATCCCCAAAACGGCTTTTCGGACTCGCTACGGTCATTACGAATTTACAGTAATGCCGTTCGGGCTCACGAATGCCCCGGCGGTGTTCATGGACATGATGAACAGGGTATTCAAACCCTTCCTGGATTTATTCGTGGTGGTCTTCATCGACGATATCCTCATCTATTCCCGTACAGATGAGGAACATGAAGAACATCTGCGCACAGTCCTCCAGACCCTACGGGAACAGAAACTCTACGCCAAACTCAAAAAGTGTGAGTTTTGGCTCCGAGAGGTTGGCTTCTTGGGGCACGTAATCTCGGTGGCTGGGGTCGCAGTCGATCCGAAGAAGATAGATTCGGTGACGGACTGGACCCAACCGACGACGGTAACAGAGGTTCGAAGCTTTCTAGGATTAGCCGGGTACTACCGGCGCTTCGTGTGGTGACCCGGATCTTTGCAGGGCTTCTACAGTGTGACCAGCAGCTTCTGGAAGCCTACGTGGCATGTCGGCGGTGTTCGCGCGCCAGTTTGGACACAAGGGATGGACTCGAGGCTTAAAATGGATCTCGTAGGTAATCGGGGGACCCCATCGGATGTTTAGAAGAGTTTACGCGTGGAGTGGATATCAAATTTAGGCCCGGCGCGGAATTCGGACTAAAAATACCTTTCCGGGAGCCTCCGGCAAATTATAGGATTGGAATTTGGCAAAATGGACGCCGAATTTGGAATCAGCGCGCGAAAACGGTCAAGATGGGCTAATTACTTACTGTTTTTGAGCTTGCGGGTACTGTTCATGCCGGAACAGTATTTCCGGCGATCGCCGGCGGCGGCGGGCAGCGTCGGCGGGCGGCGGCGCAGCCTCGGGCAGGCGTTTGGCGGCCGCGGGCAGGCGGCTGAGGGCGCGGGCAGGCGGCTGAGCGCGCGGGCAGGCGCGCGGTCCACCGCGGAGGTCGTGCACCGGGGGCGGGCCACGTGGCGCTCTCCGGTTGGCCGGTTCAGCAGGCGCGGTCCACTGAAATTGGGCCCGGGTGCACGGTAGACCGGGTGGACACGTGGCGTGAGGTGATTGGTTCGGTGTTGTGCTCCCGGTCCACGCAACCGGTGGAGTGGGTGACCGGGGCAGGTGGCCGTACGGCGGGGCAGGTGGCCGTACGGCCCGGGTCAGCCGCGACGTGCGCGGTCCACGGCGCGACGTGCGTGGTCCACGGCGCGACGTGCGTGGTGCACGGGTTGCCGGGCCACGTGTCGCGTCGCCATTCGCGGGCGCAGGTGCACCGGGTGCAGTGGGGTCCGGGGGAGTAGTGGACTGGACTGTGTGGTGGACCGGGCCGCACTGTGCGTGCCCGAAAGTGGTGGGCCGGGCCGCACTGTGCGCGCCCGGAAATTTCCGGGCGCCCGAAAATCCGGACTTAATGGGAATTATCCCAATTGTTTTCCTCAGCCTATTTAAAGGCAGCCCGAGCCTCTGTTTTGGGGCTTTTTCTCCCAAACCACACCTCCTCTGCCCGAGCTCCCTTAAGCTAAGTTTTTCACCTCTAAGTGCTTGATCTTCTTGCAGAGTTTTGGGATTTTTGGGGGCACGAATCCCGAGGTTCCCCATTTTACGGTGCGGCGCGATGTTGCTTTCTAGTGTTCTTCTTCGGCGCAGCGACAGTGTTTTGGCTCCCCTGGGCTACCCCGAGCTTTTTTTTCTGTGATTCTTGCGCCTACAGACTCCTAAGAGGTAGGGCTTCATCTTTCGTTTTGATCGCACTTTCCTGTTGCGAGTTTTTGGCACGGATCCCGAGGCAACACTGTGACCCTTTTTCTGTTTGGCTTTGTGGGACAGCATCGAGGTGTTTTGGCCATATCTTTGCGCACAAGCGTCAGCCGGAAACGAGCTTATACAACTTTTTCATCTACAGATCGCAAGGAACGCGCTCGTATTTTTCTTGGATTTTTCTGAGATTTCATCAGAGTTGAAAATTACTGTTTTCTCAGTGAACAGTGTACAGTTTTAACACAGATTTTTGTATGCGTGTACCCCCTTGCCGAATTTTTATCTTGACTTACCGAACTCCGATTTGGGCGTGCAAGGTACCGTTTCGAAGCTATCGACGCAAGGATTGCTGTGATATTTTTATTGGAATTTTCTGGGCACTATCTGCAGGTGATAATTTAACAGTTCAGAATTCGAGGTTGTATGTGGTTTTAAGTGCTATAATTGGGAGCCTAGTGTAATTAGTGGACTTTGTATTGTGCCAGGAGTGTTACGGGTGTGCTGAACTTATTGGAGCAAGGGATTAGAGTTATTTGGTGTTTTCAGCTGTTGGGCTTTGGACAGTCAGCTTTTCAGGTGGGTGCCTTATTCCCGGAACCGGTGGACGGTTCTCTAAATTTTCATATGTTAGCATTGCATGCAGGTGAATGGTACAATAGCTGGGATTGATCGGTAAGTTTAACAATGAGGATTTTATGGAAATTGCAAGTGAATTATTCACAGTATGACAATGGTATTAATCAAATAGTCATGTTGATGATTAGTGGAAGCTTATCTAAGGCAAGGATACCCTATATGATTAATTATCATGCCATGTTAGCACATAACCTTTTATGAGGATGGTTTATGCATTGGGATAGGATTATGTAGTTATGTGCAGGTTCTACTCTGAGGAGCCATTATGGATTGAGAATTATGGACAGGTATGGTCATTGATAATTTTGGCATGAGGTTTATTTTCTTTATTCTTCTTGAGGACAAATGCATGCTTGTATGGACATATGTGTATGGACATATAGTTAGGCCATCTTTTACTGCTGCACTACATATTGGAATTTGACTTAGGAGAAACCATGATTGCTTTCTTTCTCCTTTTTATTTAGACTTTTGAGTCATGTTGCTCGGTTCGAGCAGAGGTTTGGGATAGTGTAGCTGGGACCTTAGGGTCAGAGACAGGGTGTGCTTGATGTTGGATTGTGGGTTATTGCGGCAACCGCTGACAGTAGGCGGTTGACCGGATCTTGATTAATTTACCCAATTGTGGATTGTGGGTTATTGCGGCAACCGCGGACAGTAGGCGGTTGACCGGATCTTGATTAATTTACCCAATTGTGGGTTGTGGGTTATTGCGGTGACCGCGGACTTTGGGCGGTTGACCGGATGTTGACTATTGCATCAGATTGGGTATCAGATTTGTTCTAGTGGATGGTATTTCCCACTTTTTGAGTACTATTGCGTCAGATCGGGGTTTTGTTAGGGGACGGAGTTTCCCACTTTGATCATAGTCTTGATCCAGTCCTGCTATTATGAGACAGTGGTTACAGAGATACTCGATACCGTGATACTTGATACTGGTGATACTGATGACAGAGTTACTTTACTCGTGTGGGGTCGCTCCCCTCGAGTGCCACTCCGGAGTGTGCGACTGGACGGATCGAGGCCAGTTTGTTACTTACTTTTGTGTGCGACTGGACGGATCGAGGCCAGTCTGTTACTTACTTTTGTGTGCGATCGGACGGTTCGATGCCGATCTGTTACTTACCTTGGGATGCGACCGTACCAGCAGAGCAGGCAGTACCAGTGATTACTGGTCTATCGATTGGGTTTATTCAGGCAGATACTTTTTGTTACACTCGTGCCTGGGGGGACCGAGTGGAGTCTAGTAGCTGTGTTTAGACCAGTGCTAGTATTGTTGGGAACCGTCGGGGTTTGACGGTGGTACCGTGGTCGTTGTGAGTTCTTTGACCATGGTGTGAGAGGTTGAGCATCTTGAGTCTATCCGTTCTGAGAGAGAGAGCATGGATTATGACTATAGCCTGCACGAGCCACTACTCAATAGCGAGTTAGTCCGTTTGGACGCCCTACGTAATTCCTGCCCGTCAGCGGGAGGTGGTTGTAGGTGGGCGCAGGTTTGACTGGACCCGATGTGGCAGTCAGCTCGATTGGGTCGATTGAGCACCTCGTGTGCGAGTGTTGCATATCTTCATCAGAGTTTCCCCATTTGAGCATTTGGATAGAGGCATGGTAGCTGTAGAGTGTTTCCAGCTTCTTCTTTCAGTTTTACTGCATCGGTTATCTTTTGCCTCTAGTAGTCTTGGTGGGCAGATCGTCGGGCCTAGTGGCGATACCAACTGAGAACTCCCTTATTGCGTAGTTCTCACGCCCGTTGGGGGTTTTCCCCCTTTTGTCCTTTCTCCTCTTTGTTTTGCAGAGTCTTGGCGGGTGTTGCCGTTCTGTGGTTGCTGTGAGTGGTGAGGGAGTAGCGAGCTAGATCCAGACCCATCTTTGGAGAGTAGCGGTACCCCCTTTGGAGGAGATCTTCAGTATAGTCGGTAGATTGGTATTTATTTCCTCTTTTGAGAGACTGATGTAGTGAGGATATGATGTTTTGAGAGCTTGTACACTGATGTTTTATTTGAGATATCTCCCTGTTGAGCTGTGAGTTTTGTACTCGAGGTTAATGTATGATTATCATTTTTGGGAGATGGACCTTGTTGTTTTATCTTCAGTTGTACAGTGGTTGACTTTATTCTACAGCAGTTTTATCTTTTAGCTCTGATATCTGTTAGCTGTAGTTCTTTTTACAGGTAGGGACGCTTCGCCTATGCGGGTTTGGCATAGGTGGCGGATCTGTTGGCGAGCCCGGGTCGCAGTTTCGACCCCGGGGCGTGACAGATTAGGTGGTATCAGAGCCTAGGTTGTAGGTCATGGTGGACTTAGAAACCCTAGGCTTGTGGTTGGACCCTAGGATGACTTCGTGAGAGTCGTGATTTGTAGCGAGAGTCGTGATTGAGTTTTACACCTCTCCCGAGGGACGGGATGAGTGATTGGCATGTTTATTCTCCTAAGTAGTTATGTTGGCTGCAGACAACATAACGCTATGGAATGGGTGACATGCTCTAGACTTTCACTGGATTTGGTCGAGCGTTGTTGTGAGCTGATTTGTGGTTTCGTCGTGGCGAGCGGTGTCTCCCCGACGCTGGGTTTGGGACCCTTGTGCATCCTGTCATGGCAGTTGAGCTTGAGCGGTTGGTTTTGGGCCGGATACCCGGATTGAGGTCAGAGAACTCCGAACCCAGATGACAGGATTGTCAGAGGCATATCAGCGGCAGTGTGAGCAGCTAGTTTGGTGACGCAGTTGTCAGAGCAGTGGGTAGCCCGACTGTACTTTTCTTCTGAGACCACCAGGATGTAGTACCCTCAGCGGCAGGGATTTTTGTAGTGCCAATAGAGCGAGTGGCCCCCTCCGTGCCAATGTTTAGTGCCAAGGCACTGAGGTAGGGTGGATGGTTGACAGCAGAGGAGCTGTGGGGCATGTTTGATTTAGTGAGCCAGATTTGGCAGATGAACCACCCCGACTCGTAAGATTGAGCTTGGAGCCTTTAGAGGCAGAGTCGTGGTTGGGGGTGATGGAGTGATCAATTGAGAGCCTCCCTGTGCTAGAGAGTTTATGCAGTTGTTGAACTGGTGCTCCAGGTTTCGAGGGACGAGGCACATAGGATAAGTGAGATTGGGAGTGGATTGCACCAGGATACTCTTTAGTTTCTTTTCGGTCCCTCATGTTCGGGTTTTGGACTGTGGATGCCTCGCCGGAGTAGGCATTGTGTTTGGAGCTGGACACTGCAGTTCCTTGGATGGGGATCTGCCGCTAGAGGCGAGTTCTGGAGGGAGGCGCTTGGCGCTAGATGATGGAGGACAGATCGCATGCAGAGGCATTTTCGTTTAGCTTTCCTGGGTGGTGGATATCCTTGTGGATGGTTAATGCAAAGCTTACCCAAGGGAATTCTACCCTTTGTGATTTATAACTTGCATATTTTGATTGTATCATATGGGATTGAGGGGTGAGCTTAGTAAGGATAATTGTATAAGGAATTGCATGATCAATCGTAGCTTGGTCGTATGACGATGATACAAGTGGATTTCTGAGATGTTGGGGATGGGTGGACCCCGATGGCAGTATCAGTGTCTATATCAGAGTAGCGCAACGGTAGCGTGGTTTTGTTGTCTGCGGAGGATCGTATCTGTTGCCTCAGCGTGAGCAGAGACAGAGGTCGTGCTCCCTTGTGATTGATGGGATATTTTCTGATGGACTAAGCGACAACCGCTTGCATCGTGTGGATGAGCTTGTGCCGCCTGGTTGGAGGGCGCCACGGCAGTGGATCGGGTTGTTGCAGGTGTGATTTCATCACAGCAGTCGGAGTTAGTGTACCTCGCTTTCCGGCATGGACTAAAGGCAGAGTTATTACCACGTGCACTAGAGGTACAGAATACCATCGGTGTTATGCATGTGAAGGAGGCTTGTGGGTTTTGTTCAGTGTCGTTGAGACCATGAGTTATACCAGCAAACCTCTTGATATGGGTGGCAGTTCGATGTTTTGACCCAGTGCTTGGGATTGGTTGGCACGGCACCACTGGATGGTTAAGTGCAGAGAGGGTGCTGATTGTGACTTTTGCGAGGCAGACAAAGGAGGCTTGTTATGGGGAGATTGTTCGAGCACACAGGGTTTAGCGACTGTGTGAGAGGAGCTTATGGTGGCGCCGGGACCAAAGGATATTTCTATTGCTGCGAAATCCCGGGTGTGAGTCCACTCGAGTTGATGATTATGCCGCCTGTTAGGGAGAGTTTGATTGCGGTTGACGTGGTTCTGGAAACCGCGCCAACCTCAGTAGCACCACTTGGATTATCGGTAAGAGCTGGGAGAGTTGATCGCACCGGTGCAGGGATCTGTTGGATAGAGGGTCTGTTTGACCTAGTGCCACGTCGTTGATACACGACGGTGAGAGCCCTTTGGGATTGGAGTCCAGGCAGGTCCAGGTATTATTTAGAACCTTTTGAAGGAGCTATATTCCGGCAGTTATTGTTTGATGCCTGCGCCAATTTGGAATTTCAGCTGAGGGCATTGTCTAGATGGTGTTCAGGACACAGTAGGGGCATTACGAGTACAGTGAAGCCAATGGATTGACTAATGCCCTGTTGCCTCTAGATTGAGGAATTCTGTGTTTCAGTTGGCCTTGAACGGTTTGATAGCGGCATCCTCCAGGATATTTTGGTTTTACCCCCCTCCCTGAGTGTTTAGAGCTTGTGCAGCATTTGTATATGGTGTGACAAGTCTGTGGGGAAGAAGCTTTTTGCCATGTCGTTGTGGTGCAAGTTTTAGCTTCGAGCATATCTTCCTGGATTACTCTTCTAGCCGAAGGGGGGGGCGGCGGTGGAAATTCGGCCAAAGTGGATGCTATTTAAGACTGGCCGAGATCGACGGTCATTGTTGGGGTGAGGAGTTTTTGGACCGGATAGTGCCAGCAGAGCTTGATGACCGGGTGATGAGATTGGTACCAGCGCCGATTCTAACCTAGTCAGTGGTGGGAGATGGATTTGTGAGTTATAGTGATACCTCCCGTAGTGGCTGTAGAGCCACCATTGGATTTTGTGAGCATCCAGTATCACCCCGACAGAGCCACTGTGGTGGCGGATGCCTGGCAGAAGAGCTATTTGGGAGTCGAGTTTGACGGTTCCATAGCTGGCACTGTGTGGGGCCATCCTTGTGTGCAGGGTTTGAGTTGAGTCCCTGAGGATCCCTTTTGATGAGAGGCTGCGGCTGAGCAATCCACTTGTGGTTAAGTGTTGAGGGCGACCGAGTGTGAACCCCTGCTTGTTTGGGCCCTTTTTCTGTGCAGGTGTTTGTGTGGATGTGATTCGGGTCGCTTTGGTTGAGCTGGCTCTTGGGAGTGATTTTAGAGCGTGTTACTCAGGCTGTTTGTTCCTTTTCCCCCCGCCTTTTGTTGGAGTTTTTGAGGTTTTTCTGCGTCTCAGCTCTGGAGTGTCATGTTTTGGACCCCTCGCCCGTGTTTGACTCGTTCCTTTTGGGGTGTGAGAGTTTGGAGTACGAGGGACGCCGTTGCGAATTCCGACTCGTGAGGTGAGGGAATTGCGCAATCGGGCTATGCCGTACTGGTTGTTGCTGTTGTTGTTGCTGAGGAGTAATCACGGGGAGTGATAGGTGACTTGGGAGCTGGAGACGGCGGTGTTGAGTATTGACCCTGGTTTCTGGGACTCCTTGGGAGTTGCCTTAGTTTCGAGGACGAAACTTTCTTCTAGTGGGGGAGGATGTGGTGACCCGGATCTTTGCAGGGCTTCTACAGTGTGACCAGCAGCTTCTGGAAGCCTACGTGGCATGTCGGCGGTGTTCGCGCGCCAGTTTGGACACAAGAGATGGACTCGGGGCTTAAAATGGATCTCGTAGGTAATCGGGGGACCCCATCGGATGTTTAGAACAGTTTACGCGAGGAGTGGATATCAAATTTAGGCTCGGCGCGGAATTCGGATTAAAAATACCTTTCCGGGAGCCTCCGGCAAATTATAGGATTGGAATTTGGCAAAATGGACGCCGGATTTGGAATCAGCGCGCGAAAACGGTCAAGATGGGCTAATTACTTACTGTTTTTGAGCTTGCGGGTACTGTTCATGCCGGAACAGTATTTCGGCGATCGCGGCGGCGGCCGGCGGCGGCGGGCAGCGTCGGCGGGCGGCGCGCAGCCTCGGGCAGGCGTTTGGCGGCGCGGGCAGGCGCTGAGGCGCGGGCAGGCGCGCGGTCCACCGCGGAGGTCGTGCACCGGGGGGGCCACGTGGCGCTCTCCGGTTGGCCGGTTCAGCAGGCGCGGTCCACTGAAATTGGGCCCGGGTGCACGGTAGACCGGGTGGACACGTGGCGTGAGGTGATTGGTCGGTGTTGTGCTCCCGGTCCACGCAACGGTGGAGTGGGTGACCGGGCAGGTGGCCGTACGGCGGGGCAGGTGGCCGTACGGCCCGGGTCAGCCGCGACGTGCGCGGTCCACGGCGCGACGTGCGTGGTGCACGGGTTGCCGGGCCACGTGTCGCGTCGCCATTCGCGGGCGCAGGTGCACCGGGTGCAGTGGGGCCCGGGGGAGTAGTGGACTGGACTGTGTGGTGGACCGGGCCGCACTGTGCGCGCCCGAAAGTGGTGGGCCGGGCCGCACTGTGCGCGCCGGAAATTTCCGGGCGCCCGAAAATCGGACTTAATGGGAATTATCCCAATTGTTTCTCAGCCTATTAAAGGCAGCCCGAGCCTCTGTTTTGGGCTTTTTCTCCCAACCCCAACCTCCTCTGCCCGAGCTCCCTTAAGCTAAGTTTTTCACTCTAAGTGCTTGATCTTCCTGCAGAGTTTTGGGATTTTGGGGGCACGAATCCCGAGGTTCCCATTTTACGGTGCGGCGCGATGTTGCTTTCTAGTGTTCTTCTTCGGCGCAGCGACAGTGTTTTGGCTCCCCTGGGCTACCCCGAGCTCCTTTTTCTGTGATTCTTGCGCGACAGACTCCTAAGAGGTAGGGCTTCATCTTTCGTTTGATCGCGCTTTCCCGTTGCGAGTTTTTGGCACGGATCCCGAGGCAACACTGTGACCCTTTTTCTGTTGGCTTTGTGGGACAGCATCGAGGTGTTTTGGCCATATCTTTGCGCACAAGCGTCAGCCGGAAACGAGCTTATACAACTTTTTCATCTACAGATCGCAAGGAACGCGCTCGTATTTTTCTTGGATTTTTCTGAGATTTCATCAGAGGTGAAAATTACTGTTTTCTCAGTGAACAGTGTACAGTTTTAATACAGATTTTTGTATGAGTGTACCCCCTTGCCGAATTTTTATCTTGACTTACCGAACTCCGATTTGGGCGTGCAAGGTACCGTTTCGAAGCTATCGACGCAAGGATTGCTGTGATATTTTTATTGGAATTTTCTGGGCACTATCTGCAGGTGATAATTTAACAGTTCAGAATTCGAGGTTGTATGTGGTTTAAGTGCTATAATTTGGGAGCCTAGTGTAATTAGTGGACTTTGTATTGTGCCAGGAGTGTTACGGGTGTGCTGAACTTATTGGAGCAAGGGATTAGAGTTATTTGGTGTTTTCAGCTGTTGGGCTTTGGACAGTCAGCTTTTCAGGTGGGTGCCTTATTCCCGGAACGGTGGACGGTT